>JBAIZZ010000008.1:73467-173467 GCA_037355905.1 Heliconius aoede
TACGTAAATTATCATAGGAATGACAGGGATGGAATAACGGATTAAAATGGCGGATTAATTTTAGTCTCACATTAAAATTGTATTTGGTTTCAAATCAAATAGGTCGCGAGCCGTTAATTTTGTTTACTGATTCCGGGATGCCATTGATGGTCTGATGTATGTTCAGTGTAGGCAGAGAGTCTGTTCTTCAGTTTTATTCCACTATCTTACAAAAGCCTTGATCAGACCAACAATTTTCCCCATTAGAATTCTTCTGTTTCTTACTTTTTTTAAATTTTTTTAAGGCATTGCCTGATCAGTGGCGGATGCCAACATCGATCTTACTAATTAAAACATAAAAACACCTCCAAATGTGACTTGAACCAACTAACATCACGTTTCTTATTGCTTTTAACAACTGAGTGAAGTCTATAATTACTCTTAACAAATTTAATTTAATTTCTCTTTGGTAGATAGTGACCGACAATCTTGCGATAACTGGATAGCGGAGTGTATTAACACTGGATACTCTTTGGTTTTGCTCTTTAAAAAACTAGCGTTCAATAATTACATTCCTGGACCGTATATTTGAACGGCTTTAGTCTGTTATTTAACATCTTTTTTATTTTGTTTTTCAAAAGATATAGGTATTGCACAGTAGACGCGTGGTAGTTGGACTTCGTAGAGTAGTTCAGACAGCAATTTTATTCCATAGAAATTACACTCTACATGTCCTATAATAAAGAGTTGTAAGTTCAAATCAAATCAAGCATATCAGAATCCTATAACGATTTTTGTGAAAAAAAAATGTATAATTTATAACTACTTCAATTTTGTTATAGGGAAAAACAGGGAGAAAGATTCACATCAGGTCTCTTTCAGGATACAAACGGCTTACAAAAATATAATAATTATACTTTTTTTTTTTGAAGTTTTTTTTCTATATACTTATTTATTGTAAAGTCTATAGTGTATATACATTTATATTGTATATTATGTCATTATAAATTATACGTATTTTTTTAAAGTAATACACTGACGCAAATAAAAAGATCACTAGACAAGAAAAAAATACATTAAAAAAAATATGAAAGAAAGAAAAGAATGAAACAAAGAGTGAAAGGGACAATGAGTGAATAATACTAAATTCAAAAGGGAGGTTTTCCCCGAAGGGGTTGTATTTTAAACGATTATGCGGAATCGAATCCCGCATATAGTTTTTTGCCTGAAACGGTTATATTACGGGATAGTTTTTTTTACCTGAGACGTGGTGAGCTGCGAAACTGTTGTTTGTTCAAATAATCTTCATAAAATGCATAAAAATATATACATAGGTGTATTTAAAAAGAACTATTTATAAAACTATATAATCTTAAAAATAATCATTTTATAAAAAGAATTTTGTTTTTTAATCTCAGGTACTTATCTAGGTATCAGGGTTTTTTACTTTTCATTGCACCAAGTGACGTCATTTTATAAACATCATAATGTTATATCTTAGGATTCCACCTTCCAGTGCCTCGAATTGGAGTCTAAATTAGAAATCGGAGTGTCTTAACACTAATTTACATTCGTTTACCTTCTGTATGCGTGTGTGGTACAGTTGTAGAGAAAAGCTACATTAGATATTTTTACCGTAACTGCAATAACTTTAAACCAAAACAAAAGTAATAGGTACATTTAAATACGTTAAATTACTTAAATTATGTAGAGAATAGATCCAAGCAAAGCCAAGATATAAACTCGCATGTTAAATGTATAGTATGTCAATAGAATTTATATGAAAATTAGCCAATAGTATATTCGCCAAATACGTTTCACGTTTGAATACCTAAGTCGATTACTGTGGAATGGCATACGGGTACATTGTAGCGGATACCATCTACTGTAATACATTTGACAGCTTACTTAGACCTATCTACTATATTTAGTATCGCTGATAATTTTAGAAATAATTTCCTTTTTTTACCTTGTTTTATACAATTTAATACAATTATTATCCGCATTGGCGGCGGAGATTCTAGACACTATATTCCCCAATTTTCGCTTATTTTTTCGAGTCAAACAAAATAGTCATAAGTTTGCCCACTGTGCCACGACTGATGAATGATATGACTTTCTGTACGTTATATGTAAATTTTGAATATTTATTTTCTGTTTTTTTTTTTGTTATACTCATGTTATATCTTTCCATATATTAAATAGTATAGTAATGTGAAATCAAGAACACTATCTAGGTTTCGCATAATACTTTGAAAATAAAAAAAATATATAATATTACTAAAGTAATTCAGTTAAATATAAATTGAACTTAATAATTATTATAATTATGATTGATACATACATTAGGATTTTAATTACTTCTTGTTATTTACAAATAAAGATTAAACCAAGTCTGATATCCTGATCGATCTAGCCATTGAATTAATACTGGCCACCTATATTTGCGGTCTCTTTGAGAAATATATACACTAGATACTAAGAGATAGGATTTGTTTTATGAAGGTAAAATTAATGAAGATAAATTTATGATAACTATAGTGTATCTTTATCTTAGGTACTTCGCGTGCCTGTGTTCAAAAAAAAATAAATAAAGTTTCAAATTTATTTATTTTTTCTCAATATTATTATTCTTTGTCTCCATTGACCCCGACAAAAATCAATCTCATCGTAACAACTAGTATCATACTACAACAGCCAAAAAAGGTACATGACCGATATTCAAAACACTAATTAAAACAACTAACAAGCAAGCCCAAGGGGTGGCAGATAAGAGGCTTATGGGGGTGGCAACGATGTCTTGCCACTTAAATTATGCAAACGTTGCTTGCCACCCCTAGGTAGGCACTGCCTATAGATACGCACTTACTTCGTATTTTATTTATAACATATTCCTTATTCTTCTTGTATTAGAATTTAGGAGAACGATGTTTTATTTACTTGAGTGTATTGAAAAGTGTATTGAAAAGTGTATTGAAAAGTGTATTGTAAATGTAAGTATAAAGTGATTTGAAGTAGTGACCTATTTTTTTTTTCAGTTTGACGCTGTATTTTGTATAAAGAGGGAGAGAGAGTTAGTGCTAAGACTCACCGTTTTTAGTTACCTTGGAATCCTTGAAATTTTGCGCGTTAATTGGCAGTATTACACGCCGCGCTTTGTCTACCTTAACGAGAAAATGACGAATGACGAAAGAAACGATCGCTCATACAACTTTAGTGTCTACAGACAGACATTGTCCTACTATGCTATGACGACTTCTACTTAGTCAACTCGAAAGACCGTAAAAATACGATAAATAGATTGTTTGAATTCTTTGATCTTTATTATTTATTTATTGATTTGTTTTCTAAAATCAAATATGTAAAATATAAAGAAAATACAAAGAAAATATAATAAAATATTATATTCAAATATTTCAAAATAAAAGACAAATTACATTACTTGTGGCTTTAGATATATCAATTCGAGTCACGCCGTAGTAGCGAGCGCCGTTACTAATTGACAGGGTTTCTTGAACGAGATACGTCAGACGTTGTACTTATAAAGCTCACTTTGTAGGTAGGTGTATATACAAGTATTATTACTCGTACTATTTTCTATTTAATATAAATGTATGTAAAATGTATTATATAGTTTAGCGCATTAATAAAATGTATATGAAACGGTGATATATTTTAATAAAGCGTTCAAAGTTATTCTAGATTTAAAGTTATACTTAGATTTTCTTTTTTTTTTTTTAGCTTCACGTTGTACCCCTAATAGAGTTATCCGAGAGAGCCTACTAGGTACGACATCCCGTTTTCCGCGCACCACAGATTTATCTCTCGATGCATTATATATATCAAAGGTGGTGGAATTTATAACAAATAATAGTTGTCGAATACTGTAACCTTGGTGATAGTGGGTTTGATGCCAAGTCGATAGAATCAATATAAATTTATTGCTTCTACAGTCTTGTCTACGAAACTTGAGCAGAGAATGTAAAACAGAGTGTCTCAACAATAAATATCCCCTGCTTAACCTATAATCGATTAAAAAATTACATATGTATTCAAATCATCTATACTTAGGTATATTTAAAGGTTTCATCGTCGCTAAGTAACTAACTACAAATGAACTCATTTAAATTCCATTACAAAAACGAGACTTTATATAAATTAGTGAACTCCATATTCAGGATTGAAATTCTCGAACTGAACTGAAAGAGCGCGCGACGAAATTAAATTAACTTTTTATATTATTTTACTTGTATTTTAAAGGTGTTTGTCTTTAAAGGCATTGCTTTTTTTATATAAAATATATGTAGATAGAAATAATTTATAAGCTGTGGAATTTAAGTTATGATAACGATTTTTTTAGGAATTTAAAGTCTATAGATATTTAGAACTTTTAATAATTTAAAAAAAACAGTAAAATTACATACCTTGTGGAAAACCGACGGCTTCCAGCCCATGGTGTGTAAGTCCAAATGGGCCAAGGCCACCCAATGGTCCGGGCCCCATGCCCATATGATGGGCACTCGAGTGATGGGCGTAAGGGTTCTGGGCTAACGGCGATGGCTGTTTTAAGTAGTGGAAGTAGTGATGTAGCGGCGTGGACGAGTGATGCGCCTGCGCAGCCGGCGTCGCTGTCGGCCCGCTAGCGGACGAGTTAGTTAACAGCGCCATCTTGTGTAATCACCTCGACATTTTGCTTGTGTGGCTCATTTTTTTTCAATATGAGCGTGCTTATGATTGCATTTTTTCGTGCCCTGTAACAATTTGATAGAATTTTGTAAGAAGTGAATTAAAGTTTACATTGATATTAATAGATATTTTTTATATTAACAACAAATATTTTAAATTATCAAAACATATTTAAAAAATATATATTATAGAGCATTTCACAGAATACTAGTTTTATAGATTTCTTAAATTTCAGCAGTAGTTTAAGAAAATCAAAACTAAATATATACGTATTAATTACTCGTATATTAATTACAAAACTAAAAGTTACAGCGATACACAAAATACTAATACGTAAACAACGATCGCTGTGGCGCGCATCAATCATAGCGTGGATAACGTTAATCTCCATCATAGATAAATAATATTAAAAGTACAAAGTATCGATACAATATTCCAATTTAAAAATAATTGCCGTATCGATTCTGAAAGTTAAAAGCAATTTTAACGGCCATTGCGCCGTTTAATGGGCTCAATTGAGTTCATGTCATGTTCAATTATAACACACGTCGCTCTAATATTTTTGCAATTTTATAAACTATTTTTATATTCAACAATTATTGCTAATAATGGCGAATTTTCCGCACTATTGCAACACTGGCGCACAAAAGTCAAATGGAAGACCCAAATTCGAAATTCGTCACGTTCGAACATCGCGAATTGTATAGGTATTTTTTTTATTTTTTCGTAGCGTAGGTACATGTTTACAGACATTTTGTCACGTTTACTTTTTTTTTCTTCGTTTACCTGAGATTCCTTTGCAAATTGAGGGCGATCACGCTTGACGTCTTTGTGCGCTGAGTTGGGTATATCAATGTGATGACATTTGATATGAAAAGAATTGTACTCGATTCGAAATTATTTCATTGATTTTTTTATAATAGTTTAGTATAGTCATGTTTGTTTTATTAGGGCGTGTAAGAGAACGATTACAACATGACCAGTCTCTGTGCAAGTATTGTAAAAATCTCATTAAAAAAATAGTCCTGAGTAAAATTTATTAACATATTATAAAGTTTAATGAATCACGATTGTTCCATTAAAGGCCAAGTATTAATAACAAATATTAAGTTTTACTTTCCTTGCCCACTCCCAATTTTCTCGATCACTTTCTGTAAGATCTCGTTTCCTAGAAACCGCAAGAAAGGCAAATTCCTGTCAACAAAAGATTATCTTAAAACCTCAGATAAGATGAGCCCTTTGTTAAAAGCCTTTTAAACTCAATTTTAGACCTTCAAACGCTAAAGCTACGTAGGAAGTTCCGAAAACAACCAAATTATTTAAAAAAAAGTGACATTTGTTACTATTCTAGGATTTTGAATACAGTAGATGCTATTTTTTACAGCAGACCGAAACAAGAAAGCTTCTGTGAAAGGTACCTGCGATTTGGATTTTTAGCAACATCTTGGGAGGTGCCAAGATGTGGCTTAAGTAGTAACGTATTTTTTTTTAATTTTTAGGCTTGTTCTGTCTATTCTGTGTACTAAAGTTAGTCAATCGAATCCAAGATAACGTCAACGTTGCTAACTCAAATTTAAATATAAACGTATCTTACGAAAAAGACATTGCGAATCCCGCATCAATTGATGATTTAAAAAATAGAATATAACGATATATTTTTAAAAAGAAGACGGAAATAAAATAATGCGCCAGGATCATTATTATATATATCTTTGTTTACTTAACAAATTACTTCTGTTGAAAAATATTAATTTGGTTTATTAATTAAAGTGTAGATACTTCTATAAAAAAAAACAAAACGAAGGCTTTAAAATAAAAGCCACACACACCTAAGTTTTGGCCGAATGTGTTTTTTCTTTGCAATTTTTTTTTGCAAGGATTTCTACTTGAGCTGATCGCTGTAGGCTAGAAAGGTGTTTGGTTGTATAACAATCACTTCTGCGTAGGTTCTCGGTCACTTTTGAAGTATTTTCACGTCATTGATTTTTACAGCTAAAAATGAGACGCCTCGGTAAATACTTTATTTATTTTTTTCCCATTTCGCCTTGTAAAGTACTCGATGAATACATATTAGAAAAAAGTTTTTGGATGCAGCCTTTCAAAATGTGGATTTCTTTTTGTTTGTGATACTTTAGTTTTTTAAAATGTTAGATAGGATTGTCACTGTGTTCTGAGACATGGCGTGGTGGGTGGTGAAACTGGAGGCCTATTTTAATTAAAATGTATGTTAGCTTAGTATAAAAAATGAACCTGTGACTGAGTCCTCACGCGAAAATCCTTCGCGTACCTTAACATGTACAATGTAAACATGTAAAAGTCAGAAACAAATGCTCTATGTCTAAACAGGTCAAATTCTATAAGAGTACAGCTTCACCCTTTATAAAACAATGAAATGCTTACAAAAACACTATTTGTTAATTTATTGGAAACAAAATGTTCAAACTTAGAACTTATCTATCACAAATTTGACCACGCTTTAAATTTTACATAAACATTTAGGTACTTCGGGGTAAATACTAAATACAATAAATAACAACAAGTTTCTACTCAACGTTATAATAAGTAAAAGTGTATTGAGGGAAATGGGGAACGGAGTGTCTTAACACTAGATTCCCTTTGCCTACCCTGCTGTGTGCGGGAATAGCGTGAAGCTGTTTTAAAAAGGGCAGTAAGAGAGGTGATGAGAGGTAGGGGGAGACCCACGTCGACTTTCCAATACACAGTATCAAAGATGTGGGAGGAAAGTCGCGTATAGAGCATGAAGATTGACGGAGGACGGAGTGCACGCACATAGAGGTTGTTGATAGTGGACGAGGCGAAAGAGGAAAGAGAAGAAACCGAAGCGTATGGCGTTCCGTTTCCTGGCTGCCCCGCTGTCTAGGGTGAAGTTAAGTTATAATAATAACTTAGTTAAAACCGCATGTGTATTAAACTAACCATAGTGGCTGGAGATCGGCTTTTACCAATCAATAGAAACCGTACGATCCCAAATAGTTGATATAAAAAAAAATCTATTGTCAATACTAATAGAGTGTTGCGATGTCAGAAATTTGTCACAACTGTCTACACGTTTTTGGTTACCACCGTTAACTAAATTACAAGATAAGACCACATTTTAATATAGCTTTTAGAAATATTAAGAGTATTTGTGAGGATTGGTCTCTATTGTCTACTTTAACAGAGTTACTAGAAAATATTTGTTGTTAATTAAAAGGATACACATTACATTATACTTGTATTTTGCTTTTTCACGCAGTATTGTGTATACAAATATTTATTCATAGTTAGTCGTTATCTTACACGATCTAGGTACACATGACACGGGAATATTTGAAATAGATTATATACCTTAAGCATTTCTAAGAAAAAAAAACAACAGGCGGCACATCAGATCGTAATATAGATTTCAAAATTAGTTTATTACTTAATACTTAAATTTATAATATAACAACCAATATTACTTAGGATATAATAAATTTCTCTCATCTGTCAGCCATAAATACAGGAGAAGTAACAATTAGAAAAAGGCCAGACCCCTATATTTTGACAAAAGCTAATTCTAGGCGTGATAATAGTGCGGGCAGGCCATTGTCGTAAATTTTACGCATCGGAACATTCTATTAACGATACAATGGTTTTTTTTTTGCTTGCATCTCTGGAACCGCAAAGATGTCGGCACTTTTGCAATGACAAATAGATATTTGAAAAATTTAGCTTAGGGGCAGTTATTGTTTATTTTTGTATCTGTGTTAGGTACTGACGTGACGTTTCGAGCTCTACATGCACGGCAACAGATATTATGATGATTCAATAATATATTGCATTATAATTGTCATTAGACTAATTTGTTATAATTTGGCATAAATATTTTTTTATGGACTTCCTAAATCGTAAGGATAAAAATATATTTACTAGATTTTGAGTTTAACGCCTATTTTTAACCGACTTCTGCAAGTAAAGGGGGTTATCAATTCGACTGAATTTTGTTACGATTCATGACAAATAAATTTAATAACATAGAAATAGTGGATAGTTTTTCTTATATTTTAAATCATATCTGTTCATTAAAAAAATAAAAATAGAAAAAGATATTTCTCGCGCGCGTTGGTTCTGACAAACGTCAACTACGGTGTTGCCAACTGCGCAAACAAAATAATTACAAAGGGCGTGTGTTTGTTTTCTTCGCACAATATGCCATAGCGATATTATGGCTCACACTTTGACAAATAGATTTTGTTATTGACACTGCAAGGGGAGATTCTTTACATAAAAAAGTGTAAATTGATGCTGGATGAAAAAGTACACTAATATTTTATATTATTACTATTGAAGTTCGGAATTCTATAAATGGCCATACAAGAATCTAAGCAACTCTTCCAGTTGCCACGAAGGCAACGAAAATAAAACAATAATGCCGTATTTGTATTATTAAAAATCGCAGGCATTCAATTTTTAGCAAAGAAGGAAAAGAAAGGACACTCTAAATATAATCATATCCATAAACACGTTTTTATCATGAGATTAAATTGAAACTTAGATAGATTATCACAAATGCATTACAGTAGAATTTCTAGTAAGTATATTATCTTGTTTTATTTACACATTGTGACCATTTAATATTCGAGGAAGTATAGCACAAAATAAATAAATTTAAATAATTTACAAATAATACAAATAGTATGTATCACTCGCAAGCCATTACAATCTATTATCGCACGTAAATTGTGTTAGACTCGCCCTCTGACCGCATGTGTACTGTATTTGCCAACGGCCCGTTAGTTATACCCGAGGGAGGTGCGGAGATGCAAGGTAGATGTGAAAAAGGTTTTGTTTAATTTGTATGAAGTGAATAAAATATGTTATATATTTCTAGATATATTTGCTTATACTACTACTATCATACAACTTTAAATTTTTGTTCATACAATTTGGTTTTAAAATAAAGAGCTTGGAAATACTGAGATTTATTGAAAAAATATGATGTAATATCTATGAGCAACAGCAGCAAGTAGTTTTTTTTTTCACCTGATGGTAAGTGATCACCGCCACCCACGACTCTGTGTAACATCAGAGGAGCTATAGGTGTGTTGCCGGCCTGTAAGGTGGTGATAGCCGTGCTTTTTGAAGGTACCCATGTCATATCGACCTGGAAACACTGTCGCGGGTAGGCCATTTCAGTTCCGTGGCGCGTGGAAGGAAGTTCCTACGATACCGCACAGTAGTGGAGTGTCATGTATCCAGGTGGTGTGGATGTTTAAGCAACGCCACGGCACACTACAGTTTTATTTTTTTTTAATTTCACACTGTATTCGAATATAGCATGGTAGGCAGAGAGAAGCTAGTGCTGAGATTCCGTTGACCACATTACACCCCATTTTCGAGACTACCAGAGTGGCGTAACTCATCGCCGCGTTTGGTCATACTACCGGGCGAGGAAATAAAAATAAAATACGATTTATTCTCCATATAGAAATCAAATTCATTTCCGTCATACTTACACTATATACTCACAGACAAATATAGTGAACAAATCTATTATTTAAGAATCAATTCAAACTATTCTCACATTCATTCACCGTGAAAAGTTCATAAATATTATACTACCCACTACGTTAATTTCAACCAAATCTATCGCGATCATTGTAAGAGTAATGAGACGATCAAGTTACATCCCTAGAGTGTCGAGCTTTTACTTACAACTTGGTAACTCTTAAACTAATATACATAAGATTCAAAATACACATACATTTTAACTTAGAATAAACACGAAAGGGCGTTTCTATAAGACTTGAACGCAATGGTGCAGGGAGCGAATCCATTGGGGACTTATTTTGTTTTGAAGTTACATTAATTTTGGTTGAGTATTATTTTACATGGATTTCCCTGTAGATTTGTTTGTTAATAATGATTTTTTATTAAGTAAATATTGTGTTTAGATTATTAACAATAAATTAAAATATTTATAATAAAATAAATTTCAATGATTTTTTTACAATTTTAGCATTCCTCGCAGGTTTAGTGTATAGGACACTTGTGTTATGACACTAAGTTCTCCGATTTAAATGTAACCAGTCGTTTCGTGTTGAGTGGCTGTACTAAACCTATCAATTACAAACAAAATAAGTATATTATATTTAAAAAAAAATTATATCAAAAAAGAATTTCAATATAAAAACGAAAAACTAAAATTACAAACAACTATTTTTTTAAATTTCTATCAACCTGGATGGAGTAGATATATATAACCTCTGCCTTAAAGCAACTGTAGCTAAGATCAACAAACAAACATCGTTACTACAACACCAAAGGAAACAGAGATGTCACGCTCAAAAAAAAAACAGTAAACGGCCGATTAGACACAATGCCCATCTATCAGTTCGCTCATTCATTCAGTTTTTATTTCCACATTTTGTTTGTTAAAGTAAATATTTAAATAGGAACAGCTACCGTTTGAAATATTTTAACGTTAAACAGATAGAACCATTGAATTGTATATATATTTTTTATTTTATGCAATAAATTGACACGATAATCCTGTTATTGTTTGATATAATTTAACTGGCATGTTATTTTTTTTATATTATTGTAGGTATATTTTGATTTTGTCTACGTATGAGCATTTTATTAAATATGATTATTTGTTTGAGGTTTATACATTAGGTTGGGTTATTAAAATCTGCAGCCAGCAGAATATAATAAAATTGTCTTGCTGAACTCAAACCCGCTGCTATTGGTAACCGCAAAATCTTAAAAAATATAACAATGATATAATCAAGATCGATTTAAAAACCCCCATACCAATTGATAACATCATCACAGACTCCCAGCGTCCCCCGCACTCGAATGACAGAGCGTAGACAGCTATCCATTGTTTTCATTTCATATTTAGGGAAACCGTACGTCCGCGAACTAATCACACCGAAAACCCCATAAAGTGATTACAATCTTGATATAATAGCATACAGCACAATCATACTATTTATTACATTTCCATTACTGTACAAAGGCCACGTGTCCATTGTGAGTTAGTATTAATATTGCAAATTGGTATAGTTTGGTCCAAAGAATAATTTTATGTTCATATCGTATAATCCATTACGTGGTGGAACAGCTTTTGACTGGTAAGGCGATGGTTGTGTGTTCGATACCCACTTAGGGGAATCAGTTATTTAAATTATTTTTATTTTCTCGTTAAGTTGAGTACTTCCTTTACATTCCTGTGTGACGTCTTGAATGCGAGTGAAAATTGAGAACAATCTTCATGTTAGGTAAACGGCAAACAACGTGAAGCTGTTGGTTTCAGTATCTTATAAAGTCAAAATTTAAATGGAGTATCAGTTATTAATTAACTAACAGTTAACAGTTATTGAATAACAGTTACATATAGTAAATCTGAAATCGTCAAACGAAATATCTACAATGAATATTAAAAGCTTCAGAAATTCAAAATGTCATCTAAGCTTCACTAGCATCTCCGATATAATACAGCATATTAAAACAAAAATAAAAAAAAGATAAACAAAAGGAGCTGCAGATACCAGATACGCGTCCAGCATCCACCATCCGTAAATACCTACACATTTATAATCCTGCCGTTTCGAGTCAACACGTATTTATTAGGAATTCGCTACCAACGTAGTAGCTTCGTAATTCTATAGAGTAAACAACTCAGAAAATCGATAGCCGAGCGGTGCGAGAGCGGCGAGGGCATGAGAGAGCGAGTTGGGCGTGGCCTACCCCGCCTAGTAAACAAGCGAGTTATACTGACGATATTAAATTGTCGAGGCCGTCGCTGCGCAGTGGTATAGCGTTAAACCGCAAACACGATGGTTCTGGGTTCGATTTCCATTCGGAGAAATGGGTTATTAAAAATTTTGTTTCGTGGCTCTGGTAACACAAGACGGCGTTGAGTTCCGCCCCTTAAAACGCAAAGTCTTGAAAACTAGATGGGAAGCGGATGGAATGTCTTAAATTAACTAGGTTCCGTTTGCCTAACCCGCTGTATACGGGATACAGCGTGTACCTAGAAATATATATTAAATTGTAACACGGTGTGTCATTATGGCGTACGTAATGGAACCGCGGTCAGGCAATGTGCCGTGATCGTAAAAGTGTACTATAACTGCTCATATAATCGCTGGTTTAATTTCGAAGATAAAGATTTTACAAAGTTATGATTTTGTTTTGTACACTCGCTCGCTTGGAATGAGAACCGTGTATTTTCTGGACTTAAAATTTGATTACATTTTAAAACTAGGTGAATGGGAAAGGAAATATTTCTAAATTTATTATTTTTATTTTTATGTGGAGAGAAGAGAGCAGATAACAGTGTCTTAACACTCGGTTTTCCTCGCCTATTAGTAGAAATGTATTTGTAATAGGAAATGTTAATTATGTTACGTTAATTATTACAACTTAACTATTTTAGTTAAGAATGTGTGGTAATTAAAGTTATTATAGAACTTTAATTTTATGTATGATATTTTAAGTTCCAATAAATAAATAAATACATAAATAAATATATATATAATTTTTATATATAATCTACCGCTCTTTGCAATATGCAAATACTGCAAGTTGGACATAGCAGTATAAACAACTGGACAAGCTAATATTTGTCGCCATTTTATTTTCTACTTTACTATTCATTCGTTGGTAACGGAATCTATAGCCATAATTTTCTTTAAGTGAACAAGGAAAATCTTAAGAATTTAAGTTTTTAGCCGACGGGGATTGAGTTTATCAACTAAACGGACAGACTTTATTTAATATTAACTTCTTTTTTTAAAAAAAAAGTGACAATCACTTTTTCTACAAAAGACCAAAGCTTAATAATCGATATAGCGTTACAAATCCAATTAAACGTTTCCTCTACGTGACTTTTGGAGTGCGCACAGTCGTTGTACCGTAGATTTCGCGTGAATGTGAACGTGATGGGGACAAACGAAAATGACGATTGTTCAATATTATATATAAATTGCTACGCGTGTGGCACAATCTACCGTAACTCCACCTTTTATCCCTCTGCGGGGTAGAGAGGGCAAAGTTATACTGTACTGTACGTCATACTGTAGTTAAGTACATCTCTACATTAAACTATTTATAAAAAAATCCTTATTATAATTCTTATTAATATATTGTTTTTTTTATTAGTTTAAAACTTTTACATCTCATTTATGTTTGTAAGTGATAGTATATAGAAGTGTACTTAGAGAATATTATTGATTTATAAGTTCGCTAGTTCATATACGAAACAGAGATATGACTTCGCTTTTGCTCTATTATGTAAAACAAACATGGTAAGAAACAGAGAAGGAAAGTTATTAATGGAGTGTTTAGACACTAGGTCTCCTCTACCTTCACAGCAAGAAAAAGCGTGAAGCTTCTTAGCGAACGTTACGGCCGCAGTACTAGACATTTTGACAAAATATTTTTATTTACTCTAAACCATCTCAAGACATACCAAGACTCTTTTCAACTTGGATTTTTAATTATCAATTATGTACTTAATTATCAATATTTTAATTTAATTTAAAATTTATTGGAATAACCGTTTTTATTAGGTACTTGGTAGCTTGAATAAATTTTATATGGCCAAGTTTTTATAGTATTTTAATACTACAATTTAATGTGAAAATATAGGTACTTTTGTAGTTATTTCATAAACTATAACAGGATTATCTTACATAGAAATTTTATGACAGTTGTAATATACATGTGAACAAAATATTAAGATTTCCTCGGAATTACAGGTATAAAACGGTATTTAAAACTTTGAAAATAGAATGAAGTTTTATTTTTTTATATATCTTACCGTAGGATTAGAGCCGGGAGCCGGATGGCTTGTGCCTACTCCAGAATAGTTTTGTTCCTACCTCAGAAATTTTAATAACAAATAATAAGTTCAGAAAAATTTTAAGGAATAACGTTTACAAGAAAATATAATTAAAAGTTAGCTTTTGGTGCCTAGTGGCATAGACTCTAAAGTTTAGGCCTTCCCGCCCAAGAAAATATCTTTAGATCCGTCCAACTTATCGTATGTGACATATTATGTTTAGAAGATTAACAGAGTAACGCAGCAGTGACTTTTTCTACCAAAGCGTTAAAAATACCATGAATTAACTCTGTCGAGTGAAATCGAAAGCTCAACCATCACGCTTACAGTCAAAAAAAAAAAACCTAATATTGTACTGATGATAATATTCCTTTTTTATAATAAAAGAGAGCTTCTGCATATTATTATAATAGTAAATAATTTCTATAGAAACATCAGAGCGACTGGCAAAAAGCTACTGTACCACTACAACTAATTACTGTTATTATGCCAAACCGTGTTGAAACCTTTTTCAAGTGAGAGGGCGTGAAAGGGCGGTAAGGGACCCTAGGGGGGTGACGTTAGGGGCGTATTATTATTACCCTATAATATGGCCATATAAGAGGCACATCTGCCTTTTAAAAAAAAAAACGATTGTCTATGGATGTTTCATGGGGTTTTTATGGTGTGGTGTTAGAATATGCCCTATGTAAGAGTTTGATTGATGTGTTTTGTTTGATTATGTAATTTTGGTTGAAAAATTGTTTTTTTTTGCTTTATAAATCTTTTTCTGTTTTCGTGACTCATTTCTATTCTTTACTCTTACTACGATTATACTATTCTAAACTAGTAAATTTAACTACTTCTTATAATTACTGTTATGACAACTAAAACTAAGTGTGTCTACAATAATAATAATAATAATATTATTAAGAACATCTAGAAAACAGTAGTTACGTATGTAAACCTCTAAGTAAAAGATAGTGGAGTATTGTTTCATTGTACTCGTGTCTGGCGCGAGAAAACGTCGAGTCATCTATATGTATCGTTTATACCATCAGATATATTATATAGATTAATTTTATAAGAAAAAAAATGTAGATATTTCTACAATTTTTAGTACTTTAAAGTTTTTTTCAATATTATAATTCAGCTTTACGCTTTACAAAATATAGTGCGCAGAAGGTTAAACACACCGTTTCTTATTTACTGCCCAATTTTTGGGACTTTGCATGTTGAGAGATGTATCTCGACGCAGCTTCTTCATTTCAAAAAAAATAAAGATTCTATACAAATCATGGTAGATTTCTAACTCTTTTTCTCGTAAAAAAAAAACCGACCTCCAAATGTAAACGGTACTCTCGCCCAGCGTAACTCGGTAGCAACAATAGAAATGGCCAGTCACCGTCGTCATGTCCAATTAAACGAACGTGAATGCGAGCTTACTTTGAATACATGCAGCTTTGAGTATTGATTGCGTCATCGTGTTTATACTTATTGAATACTAGACTCGAACGCGGCTTCGCACGTTTACATTTATTGTCATAATACTTAAATTATATTAGATATTTAGCAGTAGTATACTGTAACATATAACAAAGTAATTTGAAGACATTTAACAAAGTATTTGAATAAAGATTATTTTGAATTAAATTGGAGACAGACAGATAGACAGACGAGATGATTCCTTTTACATTTTTATTATTATAATAATTATTATATTTATTTATTGTGATTACTTGTATGTATGTACCTACCACAGATACACAATAGTACCTAAACTCGCATTTCTATGATATTTCCAATAATAAACGACTGTCGAGCGGCGCGGCCATTATCTCTGAAATCCCACAGGATAACTGAACAAGCGATGTTAGATAACTTTTCGATATATCTATTCAATTGTAGTCAATCCTACTCGTATCTAGAATAGTATTATAGGAAGTTAAGATCTAAGTTAAATTAGAAATGACAGTTAGTTGGTTAGTAAAATGACCCAGCCAGGATTTGAATTGCCGCTATGTGATTTTCTATTTGTGCCGGTGTGCGAGTTTTGATTGTACGTGCGATGGTTATGGGTTCGATTTCCTCTCTATAGAATGTTTTTTTTTTGTATAAACCAGTGTCTTAGTTCTTTCTCTCTCATCCGCAATATGGAAGAAATATATTCTATTTTGCGTGACTAACTTAACTTAATATTAAATATTTATTAAATACATAATTTCTTCACTTTGGCACCAAGGCAAAAGCCCGGTGTTGATCGTCATTGAAAACAAACGCCCCGAAAAAATCTGCAAATAGTGAGGAACGGAGTGACATAGTTTTAGACCCTCTGTTTTATTTTAATTAAAAAAAAAATGTTAGTAACTTATTCGGGTAATATATTTTATAAATAATTCAACGGCACCTATATCGAATGATTTTTCTATGACACTCCCGTGAGAACTTGTATCTAATAGGAATTTTATTACGTTTTGATTGTATACAGCGAGTCGGTGCATGACATGAATGAAGAATCGATTTGACAGAAGCTGCAGTTGGCTTGATAGGTATATCTTTTGAGGCCATCGTGGCGCAGGGGAACAAGCGTGTGACTGTAACGTGTGAGTTCGATTCTCATTCGGGGGAATTATTCCCACACTTTCCGACGAAAAATCGGTGGAGAGTAGGGAACGCAGTGTCTTGTGCAATATAATCAAAAAGTCAAAAAAATAACTAAATTGCGTAAATATCACTTCAATTACAGGATGTGAGATAAGGTGCTTATCACAAGTCCATTGATATTCTACACCTGAACGATAGGAGAAACGTCAGATATCAATTGTTAAGAATTTGAAACTGTTTTTCACTTTTATATTTAGTGGGTATATATGATTAAATCAATTAAATAGCTTAAAGAATGTGTAAATGTAAAATTTTAATAAAGAATAATTATAATTATTTACATATTTTTCTACGTTCAACAAAGTATGTCAGCAACATGAAACATTAACTTCGTTTGATGAGAGTAATCTAGAAGAACATACTTGGGATATATTTTAATGGTGAAATTAATATTCTCATATTTTCATAAATTTTCCTATTTTAGCAAAATATAACATATAATTAATAGTACTTAGCTTTAAATATGGAAATTGATACGGTAAAAAGAAATCTGTAATTAATAGATCAAGAAAAAGTGCTTTAAGGATATGACGCTATGCTCATAAATTGGCGTAAAATTATGAACGCAGTGGTTTTTATAAGAATTGAGTATCAAGACATTCTCCAATTTCCAGACGTAGCATGTTGAGTTTCGGAACTCAACGCCGCGCTCTCTGGCAAGAGCAATAACATAATACATAATTAAGTAAGTAAGTAAGTAAGATTGAACCCTGTACCATCGTGTTTATAATCGACGTCTACACGATATACCTATTTACTGGAAATATTTCTTTCAGCTACTGGTCTTTCATTATAATAAACATTTATTAATTAGATAAAAATGGGGTCATCAATCGTATTTAATCTCGATCTTGACAACAGATATCCGCTATCGCCGAAGTTGCCAAACATTTTATCGTAATTTATCAAATTTTCAAGTAATTAGGTATAAGTATGTATATATAGATAAAAATCCGATTTTCATTCGATTTTTTATGAAGTTACATGCGTAATACGCCTGTATTGCCAGATTAGTGAATCATTTTGTGGATTTTAGATTAATACATGTGATATATATATTACTGCATTAATGCTCTATGGATCCAGTTATATAAATTAGTTTTAATTATTTATTTGATATATTTTTTTGTAAAATTAGCCTCTATGCCAATAAAGCGAAACAAATTGCGTCTTTAAATTATTTTCTCTTTGAAAATGGAGGAAAATATATACATATTATCTATGATAAAAAAAAATTATCAATAAGTAATGTCTCAAATATACATCGAAACCTACAGCTTTCTTAAGGATCTATGTGCAAAAAATGTCAAAAATATCAAAAATGTGAGGTATATCAGGTCAATAATTTTATTATTTTCATTTCTCTGCTATTATAATTAAACTACGGTATTGAGTTACGCCACTCACACATCACTCACATTATCTTGAAAATTGGGCGGGAAGTGAGGAAAAGAATGTTTAAATTTAAATATTAAGTTCATTCTGCCTGACTAGCTATGAGGGAAAACATGTAGCTTTGTAGTTTTTATAAGCAAATAATAATGACAGATTATTGAATTCTCCATTATAAATTAATTCAATGGTTAAGGCTTTACTAAATATATACACTCGACTAAGTTTCATATGTGATTGTGGGTTCAAATACCGGTAAAGACATTTCTTTACACAAACATTTTACGTTCATATTATTTGCATTTCTTCGTTTTATAATAATAAAATAATGTTTCTTTCAGTTTTGTGTACTTTACACAGAAAAAAATAATGAATATCGCAATGATTTTTTTATTTAACATACTAGTTGAGTAGCAGTGCCCAAGACAACTGAGGCATGTATTTATAAATCGCTCTCAACTCTAAGATTGATCTTAGAGTTGAGAGCGATTTACAATTTTTCATAACTTCTCAAATAATATACGTATCACACTGTAAAAACGTGTACACTTATGTAATTGAATAAATGTTGACTTCAAATTATTCGTGGTCTTATCAAAAATCGCTAGCGTAATCGATAGATTAATCGAAGTCTCTTTTTTATATTAGACGTTGCGTATTTATTTATCTATGTCATATTGGTACATAATTATCAATATGTTATTTACTAGTGTTGAGTACGCGGCTTCATATAAAAAATAAGTCTTCATCTTGAACTCCCTCTATAGTGAAAACTTGCTACCGTTGCTGAAAACGACTTATCAAGATCGATCTCAGACTTGAGAGCGATTTATAATACCGCCCGAAACAGAACACCTTTGAATGCGTTATTGCTTGCTCTTTTTAATTTTTCAGTTTTTCTGCTTGACTATACTTGAAAAGTCAACATTTTAAATTGACTCGATAAAGAGTAATTGAGTATATTTTATTATTATTATTATTAAATATAATCTTGTATGACACACGATGACTTAAGATAAAAAAATAATGACGTTGGTGAATGAAATGAATGAATGAAAAAAAGAAAGAAATATTTAATTAAATAAAAAAATATAATTTTCAATAGGCGTGAAAACTTCTGTAAACATTTAAACGACGTCTTTTTCGTCGACGATTTAAACAAAAACCGCGTTGTGGACTTTGAAAGTGCGTCATAATAAAAAAAAATTCTATTCATTCATATTGCAATATTAATAATATATACATAAAAATAAAGCCATCGTGACGCTAGATGATAGCCTCGGACTGTAAACGCATCGGTTGCAGGCTCAACCCTCACTTGGAAGAATGATCATATTTCATTTATGTTAATTTCTCTTTGCTCTAGTAGAAACGAAGCGCGGCGTTGAGTTCTGCCACTGAACACGCAGTGTCTCGAAAATTGAGCAGAAAGTGGGAAACCGTTTGTGCGTATTTATAAGTCGCTCTCAAATCTGAGATCGATGTTGAGATGCAAGTTTCATTCATAGATATTGTATAAAACCTATAAGTGAAAAAGACATCTCAAAATATATATCATAGCCTAGGCCAAGGTTCTCTCCCTCTACCTGCTGCGGCAAAAAAGCTTGTAGCTATAAAAGTAAATTAGGTTTAAAAGCTATAGTTTTGTCAGTCAATTAGTTAGTAAACAAAATAAACATCTCGTTAAGGGGCAAACATGTGCAAGCGCAAACTCCGTCTCTAATTAAGTGGATCAAAGAGGGTCCTGATCTAATGATGCTAGATAAAATCTATTATATTAGTTATGCCTTTTTGAGTTGATCTGTTGTGAAGATTTTTTAAGGGTGAAAGAAAAATTTGAGGAAATTTATTTTTATTGTTATCATTTAATAACAATATCTTTATCATTTAATATAATATTTTCACGCAAGATTATTAGAATATATTATTTATTTACTTCTATTCAGCTTTACGCTGTATCCCGAATATTGAAACATTGCGTGTTTAGCAGCGAAACTGAAAATTTTAAGAGCGCATTTTTTTCCAAAGCGAAAACAATTGACTGTCACGTGCGAAAATCGAATCCACAACCGCCGCGTTTACATTTAGAACCTACAAACAATAGATAGACATTTAAAATTAAATCACTGATACGTTAGAGATAACCAATAGGTGGATGAGCCACTCTTTGATGATAATCTGGTCCAGATTGGAAGGGCAATTACAACTAATTGGCCGTATCGTTAGAGTGGGGTGCCGGTGTGCTCTTCACTTGACATCTATCTATTTTAATGTTGGTTAAAAAGTGTTTTCCGTTGTTAATTGTGTTAGAAGTTAGATATTTTATGTTATTTGACTTTATGTAATGTATTAAATGGTAGATAAGTATATTTAGTAATTTAATTTTGAAGTTTCGGTAGTAAAATTTAATATATTTTTAGCGTCAAGCTGTATCGCGCATCGAGTCTGGGATCCTGGTGTTAAACTAGTATTATATAAAACAATCCTTAGTTACTAAGGAGAACTTTCATATAGGAAATTACAATGGAAGCAAAAAAATTGAAAACCGGTAAGAAACAATAAATAAACATTATATCTAAGCAGATAGGTAGAGGAAGTGAGACACAAAATTATCATGCACAAATAATTTATTGATTGGGTTTGGTTTCATCGATAGATATTTGTATAGGTTAGGAAAGGTAGGAAAATAGGTATAGGCTAGGAAGACAGGTACCTTACCTATCTTCTTATATATTATAAGGAGCTTTAACGCTAATGTAAATATGGTCGGTCGTGCCGGTCCTAATTGCAATCAGGGAAAAAAATATTAATGATAAATTAACTTTTCAGCACGCTGAGTCGTTAAAAAGATACTAGAACTTTTTCTAGTATTCAGATTTCGGCGGAAAGTGGGGAACGGAGTGTCTTAACACTATTTAAAGGATACGGTGTGAAGCTAAAAAAAAAGGACATAATTTTTAAGACTATTTTGCTGTCATAAAATATTACTTCTGTAAAAACATATTTTCTTTTTCACTTAAAAATAAAGATGACTTAGGTATAATTATGATACAATTAAAAATTAAACCGAGAAATAAATTACAGAAAAAGAAGACAAAATACGTCATTGTGGTTATATTACATATACTTTAAAGATTTGATTATATGATAAGCACCTAAATATCTATAAATTATAATACGTAAATAGCAAAATCTTGATTTAAGAAATATTATTTTATACATCTAATTAAATATTTTTAAATTGTTATAAGTATATAGATAAATTTCCCTTTAATGCCATCGTCGTGGTGTTATTGATTACGGAACAACACATAATATATTTTAACATTGTTTTATTATATATTTTTGTCATTATTAGAATTTATACATTAATACAACGACATAATATTTTTTTTTACAATTTAATTTCATATTTGCAATGACATAATTATATTTCCATAAAACAGAACATATACAGAGAATGAAAAAAAAAGTTAAATTCAAACGTCAAATCAAAACATATCGTATCTTGTTCAAGAATCAAGAGGTTTTGAGCAAAGTGGGGTGAAAAGCATAAATTAAAGAGGCGTGCCCTAACCACGCCCCAAGGGGAGTTGACAAATGGGGTAGAATATTATCGATATCTACGCATTATATGGGTATACTTTAGTATGAAAGGTAAAATGTTTTTTTTAATATTCTTTGATATTATTGTTGTGAAATTATGATTCAGTTTTTAACTTAGTGAAGTAAAAAAATAATTTAAAATTAGAATTATTGGCTGTAATTGCTGATGAATTGTTTATTTTTAAATCATTAATTAAAAATTCAATTATTTAAAATCGAATAAAAAATATAGATATTTGTCGTTTTGAATTATATTCGATACTCTAAATATTTTTCTTTAATATTTTTTGTATTCGTTCATGTAGGAGCTTTTTTTTATTTAAAATAATAATGTTTTCATATTATATATTAACAAAGAATTATTATTATGATATGTATAAAAGTAAATATATATATATATAAATATATTAACTATACTTTCAAAATATTCATTTTGATAAGGAAAACCAAAACACCGACGGCATTTCACTTCAGGAATATCTGTGCAAAAGTAAATACTTAACAAGATAGCTTAATATGATATCTTTCAAGAATATTTCAATTAATTTATAATGTTACCCAAAATAATAATTTTAAAGTAAAATTAACAGAAAAATATTTTGCGAATTTCCTTTAAACTAAATTTTGAAACATAAGTCTTATAATAAAAGACCACCCAGGGCACGAACTAACAAAATAAAACAATCTAATATGAATATACATTAAAATATTCTTTATTACATAAAAAAATAACCATAAATAGTAAGAAGAAGCCATTAAACATGAATAAATAACAAAAATGACCGCATACGGTTGTAACATCTTAAAGCTCGAAAACCTTTTCACGCGTTAAAAAGAAATAAATAATGTCATCAATTTCCGGTAGACAATTTTTTTATGAATAGAGAATGATATTTTTAATATAAATATTTATTATGTATACTACTCGATCTGTTTCTTTTTAATAGTTTTGACATGTTAGCAATGTGTCATAGAATGGTAGGCCTAAACGGTGGCTGCCTTTATCGAATATTTCAGTAAAAAAAAAATTAGTAATTAATAAGAATAATAAAATAAATCGTATGTTAAAATTTTATTTTATTTTATATTGTAACAAAATTACAATTGAGAGATATTGGAAGTATTTTTTTGTAGTAGTAAAATATTTATTAGGAAGACGTATAAAAAATTATAAAAATAGATATTGAAACCTTTGTTCACGGTATTTTAATTTTTATTTCTTTCTTATTATTTAAAGCCAGTTTTATAAATCCAATAGGACATGTTTTATTTAGTAATAGTAACTTCTTAAATGTTTTTTAAATTTTCAACAGACGGACAGACTTAAACAGACTTATGTAAATTCTCTGAGAATAGAATTATATTTATTAAAATAAATAATTAAGCTTTGCAAACGTGGTGGGTATACAATAAAACATAGTATTCGTTTCAAATAGCTTTCTTTTGGAAATTCTAAAATATTTTTAGTTAGTTTAGCTATTGGCTTTCGTGTCGACATTATTATTAAGTAAATAGGATTTTCTTAAAGTAATAAATAAGTAAGCTTACCTCGGCACTATAAAATCCAAACTATCAAACACTTATAAACTGCACTTGACCAAAAATAACAATAAAATATCTTTAATCACAAACACGACGGCTCCACGAGTGACGTTCCTGTTAAATTATCTTATCGAAACCAAAAAAATCACTTAATCGCCATTCAATATCCTAATTTCACGTCCATGACAGTACTTATTTATATAAATATAATAATATTAAATAAATTCGTTGTCTATTAGGCCGTTCGAAATTAAAGTAAATAAAATAAACACTAAAACACTGTCGTGTTTTTTTTAAAATTGTCTATTACGTTGTATCGACACTTGCGCGCTCGCGGCTGCGGCCCGACTGGCGCACGGCGTAACCCCTCGCGCCTCTGCCCCACCCCTGTTTTTCAGGTAAAAAAAAATAATAGTTTGTGGTCTATTTTTATCTATTTGTATAGGACAGTTTTTGTTTCTAGTTATTTCGTTTATCTATTGTTTTATTCTCAGTGGCGGGAGTAAAGGAGTGAGTTTTTATTATTTTAAGTTTTGACTAAGACACGTGTCCGTAATTTATAGATTGCTCCATGGATGTACATTACAGTATATATATTACATAATGCTTTATATGTTAAAACTTTATGGCGTCTGTAGAAATGTAATTGGAAAATTAAGGTAACGATAGAAAAAAAATATTTAGAAAGTTTATATTTTGAAATCAATAGCTGCATTAAATGAGGCCGTCGTGGCGTTTTACTGTGATGGCGACGGTTGTGGATTCGATTCTCATTTGGGGGTAAATTATAGTAAGAGTTATTTTCATTATCTCGTTCCGGTTACTAGACGAAGTGCGGCGTTGAGTGCGCCCCGACGCAGGGTTATGTGGTAATAATAATCAATGGGTCTTCAGGCTCGTGCCTGTGTGAGCATTTTCATTGGAATTATCGCTAGTTTTAACATTAGATACGCATATCATACAAATTTTTATCGTCTTTATTTCTTCTAGATTATATTTGGATACTTTTAGTTTAACATTTTTTCTTGTAGGTATGTAGCATTAGTGTACCCGGAGATATAGTAGTGCTTAGACACTTCGTTCTCTATGTTCGTTCGTGTACGTTCTATGGAATAAAATGTTATTATTATTATGTTTCTCTTTCATAATTCACGGGTTAAAAAAAACCCGGTCCTTTGGAAAACTTGCGTGGGGACACAGGTCCAACACGTAGAGGCCCCTTACTGTAACGTATCAGCCGGGATCCATAGTTAATATTATTTTCATTTCCTCGCTCTGGTACTAAAGCAGCGTTGAGTTCCGCCACTATACACACATTGCATCAAGAATTCATCACAAATTGGGGAACTGAAGCGACTTAATGGGGAAGTGTCTCACCACTAGGTTCCCATGTCCCTCCACCTACTATGCTACCCGCGGTAAACTAATAAAAGAGCATATATACCCTTGAATTACATCATCTGACACTATATACTTTTGACAAAGATACTGCTTTGTATATGATGCAATTCACGCTCACATATATGTTTTTTTTTTAATATTTTAACTATCATAAATAAATTCAAATAATTTATTTTATTTATTACAATACAACGTAACTTTCTATACATATTGTTTGTTATAGATAAGTAGAAATTAAAGACGATCTAAAAGACAAAAGAAACCTTCTGTGCAAAATTTACCTGCGAAAGTAATTACAAGATGCAAGACACTTCCAGGTATAGGATTTAAAATGGGCAAGTAAAGTGTCACAATAGATGATAAAGAGCTGATTAGGACTTTACATTGTTTGACAAAAGCTGTTGACAAAACTTTAGTGCTGTGTGGGCCCATTGACAATATTGTCCCAGTAGTTATCTGTCTATTGTTTTTGAAGATAGATAGAAAAATCCTGTTTTTTTGTAGACAACTTAAATTAAATAAGTACGGTTTAATATATGACTTGAATAAGTTCGTTACTGCGTGTTTAGTATTTATCTATTATATTAATAAAAAAAAACCCTGTGAGCGAGAATCGGGCTCGCCCACCGAGGGTTCCCTACAAACATTGGAGGCCTCAAGGTTTTTTTTGTAACTCAGGCTTAGCGTAGCCAGTGCCCCTTTCTTAGGATACTTCACTTGAACTAGCGGTTTTAATATCCATTTTTGCCCCTTCTTATAAAGCTATTATTTTTTAATATTAAAGAGCAAATGTATAGTTTTCAGATTTTTTTCTGAACTAGTGCTACCTATAAAACATTCCAATTAATTGACGGGACGGCATCAGTCAGCCTAGGTCCTGCATGACCGGACCTAGCTGCTTCCAGGGTGAGCCACGTGGAGGCTCCTATCGTGCATCCCAAGCACAAACGTATAGTTTTCAAATTTTTTCTGGACAAGATTTAGATTGTGATCCTAATCGAGCTAGGGAACGGCTATGGCAGACAATCCACCTTCAGACTTTGCCCCCCTCAAAAAGTGCTTATCAGCAAGTTACAACTTGCAGTGGTCAACCTGGAAGTCGCTTAATCGATTACGGAGCGCCTGGTTGACCGATGCAAAGAACTCCTCGTGAAACCAGGCAACCTCGTGTTAAGACACTCTGTTCCCCACTTTCTACCGATTTCTGGAGGTATTGCCTATTGAGTGGCAGAAGTCAACGCCGCCGTTTGCCTTGAGCGAACCAGAGCGAAGAAATGAAAGTATAAATGTAAATAAATATTTTACATCGAACCCACAACTGTCGCGTTACAGTTACATACACGGCCTCAAGTACCCTATTAATTTATATAAACGATATAAACGGCCACATATATATTTTTAAATAAATATAGTAACATCAAGGGACTTTAAGTATATGGTATGAATTTCAACTCGACATTTCGCAGCTTTCTTGAGATAACAGACAGACAGACGGAGAAATCTTATAAAGATTCCTTTTTTCCTCAAAAGGTACGGAACCCTAAAAATGAAAAGAATGTACTTGCAATTACAATAGAATAATGTATTTATCCATACAGGTTAAGTACTATTACAAAACGGAAATATACACGTATGTAGAAATTTATAGGTGTAGTACTTGTGGTGATTTGTAATAAAAAAATCTGTAAATTTTCCTTCTTTACGCATCGTCATATAAGATAAATAAATAATGTATTCTTGTAATATATAAAAATATAGTTTATCTTACTCCGTCTAATATAAGAAAATAAAACCAAACCAAAAATAAAAATCTTCTTACATTAAAATAGTTCTCAAGAAAGCTCAGCAGTTTGAACTTCAATCTAATTGATACAACACCCATAAATTTCCCAGTCGGCTACCGTACGCCATCTTGGGTACTACTTTATGGCGTCTATATCGTTATGAGATTAGAAAATAATAAAATACCATGTTTACGATCGCCTAGTGTTGGCTGTCTCGTGTGACGCGCTTCTAAATTATCATTTTAGCAAAATAATAATAATAAAAAAAATCGTCTCGATTTTATGATCCATCGATGACAAGATTGTTATTTATGGTCGAGAATAATTTGGTTAAGTTTTCAACTTATGTACATTTATTTTATGTTTGCTTTTTTAAATTAAATGCGAAGCTTTAAACAATTTTGTGCTATTTTTTTTTTAATTTTTCATATTCGTAAATTAATAAAGATATTATATTTGTATAGACTCTATTTATTGCTTCCAACGCGACTTTCGAGATTCAACAAAATCAAAATCGAACTGAGAACGTTTTGTGTCTGTACATTTTCAAATGTCATATAAATCTCACCTGTCAAAAGGTCATATATCATAATAAGCACTTTTAAAGAAATTCTAACCTTATTTCTTCATATTAAAGTTAATTTTCATTTGTATAGATTTGAGGTAACAACGTTTTGTTATGAGATATCGAATGGTAAATGTCGTTGGTTTTTGTCCAGCTAATGAAGGTGGTTGAACATGGACACGTCATATAATAAATTGCACGAATTAATATTATCTTTTCTTTTTTTTTTACACAAAAATATTATTCTCAATCACCGCATATTTTTATACCATCACATATATCTGCAAGCAACACCTAATTATTTATGATGCTTAAAATTTTATTTTTATATGGTATTGTATCGTTAGTTGGCCTTTTTCGGAAGCAGACATTTATTTATTATTATTTAAAAAAAATAGCAGTGTTTTTGACTAATTGTCGATGATAAACGAATGCCTAAATAAAGTTATAAATACATATACTTAAAACATGTAAATTTTGGTAAATTCATGTGAGATGTATCTTCATATCTTATAATTACATAATGTACACTAAAATAGTATAAAAGTTATTTAGAAGAAGGGATTATTAGGTATTGTAAATACAGTTCGCACGATAAGTACATATTTAAAAATAAGCTTCCTAGGATCACCTGACTAAGTATTTAAAATCCTATAGACTTTACTTGGTTTATTTTTAGATAAAAAGATTCATACACTTATATTTTTTAACATTTTACAACGTATTTGCTTTGTGGCAAGGTAATACCAGAGTAATGAAAAACGATTCTATCATACTCCTTAATTTCTATTCACCGTCATCGACTCTTCATACAGGCCCATTGGCGGCTTCGCGTGCTTTAAAAAAATTCTCAAGCTATATATTTAAAATATTTTTTTACAACAGCCCCAGAATTTACCCAGAAAAATTTACCTGACAAAAGCTTTTGTAACAAAAAGATTGTTATTTTTTTGTAAATTTTCATCATTTCATCACTCGTATTCAGTACCTTTTCTTTACCGCTCACATATTTAAATTCAAAATTTAAATAACAACACCCGATATTTTAGTTTCTATCTATTTTTAATTCTCACATTATATTTTGAATGTAACATAATCATATACATCCAAAGTAATTCTACATATACTAAATACTTCTACACTATTTCTATAGGATATTTGACATATTATGAATATACATAAAATATTGCATAAATTAATTAAACTTAATAATAAAAATCGTATATTTAATTACAAAAATATATTTAAAAAAAACTTTTTTTTAAACTTACTCTCGCATATAAGTATGGACATGCAGCCCGATGGTCATATCCTTCATAACACAGCACGGCCAGTCGGCCCTACAAAGTGAGGTATACTTTAAAGAGGTGAGTTTTTTAGTTTCCACTGGCTGCGGCGCGATCTTCATAAATTTATGATATTTTTGTCGGCTGTTTATCTTTGTGGCGGGATTTTATGCCTTCAGCCATCGGGAGCTAGATGCCTACACACGGAGTAAGAATATAAATGATTTAATAATAAAGTTATATAGACTGCATCTAAGTATCATTCTAACAGATAACGCTTAGAACACTCCGATTTTCACTTCTGCTCAATTTAATTTTTAAGGATTGAACGCTGAGTAGCGGAACTCAACGCTACAATCATCTGTAGCTGCTTAAACCATAGCTCAATTCGATTTTGTAATATAGGTAGTTATTCAATAGGTATATATATATATACGAGCTGTATCTATAACGATAGATATAATCTGTAATTTTCTTAAAGGAAGTGTTCTAAGTATCACATTTAACTTCATATTTTTTTACTTCCGCGCTATATCTCGCGCATAACGGGGTAGCCAGAGGGAACCTGGGAAACTAATGTGATATTCAGTTCACGTTAAGAGACTTTCGTTTCCATCTTTCTGCAGCAGCAGCAGGATCTATTTCCGTTTTCTAATTTCCACCTATGAATTATGATACACGGAGTTGATGGGTAATCCGATGCGATAGCTCTTATAACCTAAAACAAATAAAAAAATTATTTACTGACATATTAACTTTGCTTTAGCGGCACATCCATTTTTTCTACTTTCGCGTACAGTGGTCGGTGGTCTACTCAACAGCTACTCGTATTATAAAATATAAAATTCTGTAGGTCTGGTTTAATGTCCTTTAATATCTAGCTTTAGCCTTAACCTTTGTGTATATTCTTTGAGCACTCCTTAAAAGATTTGGAAGTTTTCCTATTTAATGAACATGTATCATGCATAGAAAATAGTATTTATGCTGTAATTGTATAATTGTATGTAATCTAATTAAAAAAAACGAACACTATTAGAGATATTAGAGATTAGAGAGAGAGAGATTTTTTTTCACAAAATAACTATATCTTGTAACATGTAAACATGCATACCTAATCGTGACGCATTTGAGATCTGTTATAGTAGTGAGAAACAAGATATCAGAAAATGTATATTTATAGGTTATATATAGCAGTAGTATAGTAGTAAATAATATAGTATATTTAAAAGGAAATTCTAATATCTTTGACATTGTCGGAACATGGTTGGACGGCGTACAAGATTTGCGGCTCCAATTCCCGCTATATTAAAGTTTATATTCGTTTTCTACAAAAGTGGAAAATCTCAACTAACATAAGACAAAGCTCGACATTTATCTCCACTATCACTTTCTTAATTGTATAAAAAGTGGTCAACAGAGAGATTTAACACATATTTTTTACGTTCTACTTCCCAAAGGCGTGAAAATAAAAAATAAATAAAAAAAACGTAAAGAGCTAATATAAAACTTAAAATGTCGAAGTTCAATAATGGAATCCGAACGCTCCGGAAACGAATAAAAAACGCGGCAAATTCAAACTTTTAATAGTGAATGGAACGTCATTTTTTACGTCCGTTAAGGTTGTCGCAGTGAAAAATGATATAATTTATATCGCTGGTAGCGGCGGCTACCCGTTTTGTGATAAAATATAAATAAAAAATAAAAATGTTTTTTTTTCTATAATATTTTTTCTCTTCTTCTCCTACTAATTTAAAATGTTTCCTTATCAACGCGGCGCGCTTCGACAAAAGAGTAGGGTTGTGGTAGCTTATATCGATATTATATTTTAGATTTTATTTGTGGATGCAGTTTTATTCACTAATTTGGGTATATTAAAATTTATAGGAATATGTAATCTGAATAAATACATTTCTTTTTTTATTTCTTTATTATAAAACTGTAAATATTATAATACTCGTATATACTATAAGTATGTGTACCTATATAACATATTTCTTTACAAATATTGAACAGGTATGTGCTTAAAATTCACAAATGTATTATACATTTTGGCATTTGGAAACGTAATTTTACAATAACAAAAAATATTCTCCGCTGAAAAATAACTAACGAATTGTAAAAAAAGCAATAGATTAGAGATGTTCATATCTTAATTTAAATTTTGAATAAAATGTTTATATCGACACAAGCTATGAACATCTCTAGCACACACACAAATCAAAGCAAACGCTCACACAGGCGACGCGAACGAATGAAATATTCAAATTTGGAAGCTGATTCCGTTTATGGCTACTTAATTTGGGTGATTCCATTTGAATATAAGTAAGAGGTGTATAAAAAAAATACGACGGTCACAGGCATTCCATCGGTCGGACACCAAAATGCCGTTTTTATATTTCCATATTGATTTATTTACGTGAGTAATGAGACGGTTAATTTGTTTTTTTTTTTTTTTGTTTTTGTTTAAAATGTTTGTCGTATTTCGCGGTGTTAAATGAAGATTTTTGTGGTAGTGGTTACATATTGAATACCGCAAAATATACACATATGGCATACAGCCTATGTAGGCTGTATATGTATTTTTTCTGTATCTGTCTCAATTTTTTCCAGATTCATAGCTTTAACATACTCCGTTTATCACTTCTCGCCCAATTTTCGAGACATTGTGTGTCTGGAATGGTAGAAATCAACGTCGCCCGTTATCTTGTCACTAAGGCAGGAAAATGAACATAGTTACCCCCGAACAGGAGTGAATTCACAATCGATAGGTTACACCAGGCGTAGATGTTAGATGTAGACGTAGATGTCAGGCGTAGATGTTACACCTCCCTACCGCAGGTACAGTGGGTTTTATCAACAAAATTTTACGTGATGTTATATAACTTAGGTATAACCTTCATCGATGAATGTACTATACAAAACTATATTTTTAGGGCTCCGTATCTTTTAAAGAAAAAAAGAACCCTTATAAGATCACTTTGTTGTCCATCTGTCTGTCAAGAGCCTTTATCCCAGGAAAGCTAAGAGATATAAAGTTGAAATTCAAACCATATATTCAAATGCCGAGGCCGTCATGGCGCAGCGGCACAACGGTGTGACTATAACGCGACAGTTGTGGGTTCGATCCCCACTCGAGTAAAATAAATATTTATTTACTTTTAGGAATATTTTCATTTCTTCGCTCAGGTATCGAGGCAAAGAGCGGCGTTGAGTCCCACCACTAAACACGTAATGCCTTCAGAATTCGGCAGAAAGTGATTAACGGTGTGTCTTGACACTAGGTTCCCTCTGCCTACCCTGCTGTGTGCGGGATACAGTGTGAAGCTGATTTATTTACTCAGATTTCTTTAGTTTCGCCTTATCTCGTATATCGAAAGTTAGGCAGAGGAATCTAATGTTAAGATACTCCGTTCCCGATTTTCCGCCGATTTTTTTGTGGGAATCGAACCTTAAGAACCTCAAGAAAATATAATTTCTTATTTTTCATTTAATAATTACATAATACCTAAATAATGTTAAATAACATCTGCTTATTTTATAATAAAAAAAGTACCTAGCAGTGAGCATAACCGGTTCGACTCTCGCCACCTCGATTTAAAAAAAAAAAAAAAGGACCGTCCCTTTCTTTATTCGCAGTGCGGACCGCATGCAGCTCGCGTAAAAAAGTTACTAATAAAGACCAATACATATTTTTTTCATTTTAGCTTCTGTATCATGCAGGCATTTCGTGCTTTATTAGTCGGATTTTGTAAAATATATTTTATAGTGAAAATGTATTGTAAGTATTTTGTAGAGTTTAGAGTCGATTTTCTACTTTTTATTCATTAAGCGTTATTTGATTTGACGCCAGCATTGACTGTAAGTGCGACGATCGTGGGTTCGATCACTGTAGGTACAGTAGACTGACAGAATAACGTTAGAAATTATGGTAGTTAGAAATATATTTTATCTATGACGATATTATTCTTATTGTCTTTTGCAAGGTGTAAAAAATCACAAATAGATAGAGAGGATTAAAAAATCAATCCGTGCGTGTAGATAAGCAAAATTCAACGGCGCTTTGTCTGCCAAAGTGGAAAACTGAAAGTAGCTTACAATATAATAATTGACCCGGATGAGGATCGAACCCACTACCGTATAACAGCCTCCCACTTACAGCCTCAAGCTTATGCCCCTGCGCCACGATTCATACTTTAAACATTTAAAAGGATATCTAATAATAAATGATAAGTAAATAGATACCACATATTTTATTTGTACTGCGCGAATATATTTTCAGAACATCAAAAACGCAACTAGCTAAATAAATAATATTATATTTCAATCCATATTTATTAGGATTCCGTGTTCAATACACGAACGACTCTATTATTAACCCTTAGATCTATTATAGGTTATAAGGCTTTATTTATGGCTTTACCGAGTAAAAAATATATGTATAGGTCATATAAAGTAAAGGCTAAAATGAAATGCAGTTGTTGTTAACTAAGCCTATCTATTTATTTATCTACTTAGGTCTTTTATAGACAATTATGATTTTATTGAAGTTTTTTAAATTGATTTTTTTAAAACTCAATTAAGAGTATATTTGTTGTCAGTCGGCTTATTAAGAAATTGACTCGATCTACTTTTTAAAAACTTTTGTGTAATAATCTAAATTTATTTTTGCTGGCTGTAGGTACCAACCTACCTATGTTTTATTTTTCATTACATTTAATATTGATGAAAGTTTATTTACTAAGACTATTTAAAAAGTTTTTGTTAAAATATCGTGAAAAATCAATGACAATTAATTGTTCTAGTAGTAAGTGTGTGGTCTAGTAGTAATAAGAAGTAGTAGTAATGAAAAGATAAGATATATTGCAGTGACAAAATAATATATGTGGATATCATAAAATAAAAATATAAGAAATAATCTGCCTCACACGTCCGCTCACGTCAACGAATGCTGCGTGAATGAACAAAAGGCGCCGAGACTCATCTTACTTGCGCTAGGGAGGAGCAAGCCCCGCCCACACCACCGAGCCTCACCATTGGCCCATTTAAAAATCGATTCCATTTTATAAATATGTAACCACTTTCGTTTCCCGCGTACCAAAACGGTTGAAAGCCACCATCTTCAACCGCCGTTGTGTTCTTTATTCAAATTCAACAGAGATTTGAAATTCGAATGTTATCAAATAGTGATGTGACATTTTAATTAAGTTTCAACTCAATTGTTTTAACGACATGTCTTTCTAGTCTCTTTTGTTTTATTTAAAGGAAGGAGAATGAGTCGAGATGTGTTTTTTCTTTCGAATTCATCCAGTGACAAGAATGTATACCTATTTCTGTTATATAGACCAGTATACAGCTACACCTACTTACGTCCGAAACAAGCAATACGTAGTGCGGGTAGGTACGTGGGTGAAATTGTATTGGTAATAAATAATGGCATTTATGATTTATGAGACTGAGCGGGCCGTGATATTCGTATCGTTAACTATCGCCGGTCGAGTATTTGTGTTCTATACCTCAATTATTATATACTAGTTGCAGATTACGGTTTCCCTTGGTCTTTTGTTCAACAACTTTATAATTAAAATGTATCTACACCTACCTATATATTTGAATTTTAAATTAAATTGGAGTTATTACACTCATATCCAAATAAATACAATCTTTGCCTGTTTGCCACAACGAATTTTACAATTATCTGATAATTTTAATAGAACATTAAACATTTTTTTGTTGGAACATAGGTTGTAGGTAAGCTTTTGTTAAAGCTCTCGTGCTTTTAATATATTTGGATGCATAGGGTTGTATTAAAGATATTTTCAATTGATGATATGAAATAAAATAAAATATTCAAATTATGTTCACAACTAAGCGGAGTCAGAGTAAGTCCTTACTTAAATAAGCATAAAAGCAAAAATATGGAGGCTTATTTTAAACATTTTAAATAAATATTGAAATAAACAAACAAATTTAATCAAAATTTACGATTATATTCTTCAGTTCCTCATCATTTATATCGATAGTACCAACTTTATAGGACTTGAATGTCGATAGAGTGCAACCGCAGTAATATTTAATCTGTCAAGGACAGTCGTTACACGGAAGTCTTATCTCATAAAAATTATTTTTATATAAGAAAATTAGCAATGGAATTGTTTTCGTTTATTTATTTTTTTATTACAGAATCTTTTTTGATCATGAATAAATATCTCGTGAGTTATCGATGAGGGAAAGGAATATCTATCTATCTTTCAGCAAAACATAACAGCTATGAACTGAAAACAACAGTAATTGTCGGATTTCTAATTGTAGGCTTAGACTACTTATATACATGTAAATATTATGTAAAAAATAATAAATAATGTAAATATTCCACTTGAGGGTTCACAAGTATTCCTCACTAAGGATAGCAAAAAAAGAATTTTATGTATTTTAAAAAATATATTTTTCCTTTGCCAGTTATTAACATCGTCCATTGGCCTGCACTCCACAGATCTAACCTAACATAAATCAAGTTAAGTTAAATGAATTTAACGTTCATTATACAAAAAAAAACTCTACCTTCAGATAAAGATAACAATTATCTAAAAAGATAGCTTTCACTATTAAAATCTATGAATATATCTAATATATTAACTAGTATTCGCAGTCATTGAACACAGAACGATCCTGATTACCGCGTCGAGTTAATCGTTCGATAAGCGGGTTACAGTGCGTTATCTATTTTTTCTATGATAGACACTTAAATGGCCCACCACCGTCGTCTCGCGCCATGTTTGATTATATTTAAATTCCATATAGTACTTATAATATATACGGAATATCGTAACACTAAGTTCTCTTTAATTATCCTGCGTTCTTTCAAACTATCGTAATACACTGATAATTAATCCAGTGAAAGAAATATTCAAGATGCAATGTATCAAGTTTTGTAGTAGGTAAAAGTGCGAATTTACATACTTATTTTTTTCATAGTAATTTTTTTTTTTTTGCTGTAAATTATGTACAGTATATGAATTTATAGCTTTATATTTTGCGTTTTATCTACGCAATGGAAAAATACCAACATAATGAATACACGAGTTAAATATAGCACAAAATGGAATATGTTAATAAAAACAAAAATGTCCAACATCTACTATAATAATGAATTTCTTTGAATTTGTTATTATAATTAACTCAGCGAAGTCAAGAGGAGCTTTAAAGAGATTTATCCATGAGAAAATTGAAAATACGACAGAGTTGACATTTAAATTACAATCAGAGAGTAGAAAAATATTCCAAATTAAAGTGAATTCTTAGAAAATATAATGAGTATTGTATAACTAGTATAAACGAGATCAGTCGTGGCGTAGGGGCACAAGTGTGTGGCGTTAAATTCGACTTGGCGAGCTCCATCCCCCCTCGAGGAAATGAGGTATATATCTATATTTAAATTTATATTTTTCGCTTCTGTAGTAAACGGAGTGTCTTAACACTAGATTCCCTCTACAGCGTGAAGCCAATATGATATTATTAGATTTTATTATAGATAGTATTCATTTCTTACATAAATTGAATATAAAACTACGTAAACGTTAAGAGTTAAAGATTTATTTTAAATCTTACATATATGTAAAACCATCACACCTAACCTAATATTTTTCTTTACTGTATTATTACTTATTTTTTAAATCTTAATATAACATGAAGATATCTAAACTGTTCACATTTAATTTTTTCTTTTTTTTTATTAATTCACATAATGTGATTAGTGGCGACGATAAACGTCGCACCTTTTCTTATCAGAATGAAGAATTAAAGTAAATAAGAGCGCATAATTAAGTAAGTAAATCAATTATTTTAAAAAAATAATTGTATGTATTTCATTAAATTAATAATAAATTTAAGAACCACGAAATACAGTAGATATTTATTGCTTCTGAAATAATTATATATATATATATATATATATATATATTGCAAATTTCAGTCAAGCAATAGACAGATTAACATAAGAAGTACCTATGTAGTTATAAAATAATACAAATTAATTTTCTGAGTCCTTAAGGAATACATTACTAGTCTTATAAACCGGAAGCTGCTTGTGGGGTGTAGTATAATCCAAACTTCAAATCCATCTTTTACGAGTGGCTTACCTTCAATAAATGTATCCAGAATCCATTAGTGTTTAACATATTATATAGAATTATGTGGGCTGTGGCCGTCGTGGCGCAGTGGCACAAGCGTGTGACTGGAAACGTGACGGTTGTGGGTTCGCTCTTCATTAAAGAAAATTTATTATTTAATATTTTTAAATAATAAATTAAACTTTTCGTCGCTTGGTTTTGCACCTCAGCAGGCAATGTGCGAATAGGAAATTCGGCAGAAAATGGAGAACGGAGTGTCCCAACACTAGGTCCCCTCTGGACACTCTGCTCTATGGGATATATAATACAACCTCGTCAACAGCTACACGCTGCCCCACTGCGCTGCGACGGCCTCCAAACTGTTATGAATATTCAATATTACAAACTATTAATTTGATTTCGGTACTAAAGTATCTTTATTTTCGCCGCAGGGATGCATCTAATGAATGTCGGGATAAAAACTAAACATTTGGTGAAATTGCGTTTTGCAACGAGTATGGAATTTCACGGTCGACTCGCAGGGGAGAGTGGAGTGACTGGCTCAGTGGTTGGAGGGTTGCTCCTTAATATGTAGCTGATTTTTGTTATATTATTTGAATAATACTAATATTTTATTTATTGACCAAGATTTTTTAGGCCAGTCGTAACGCGGAAGGATAAACGTGTGATTGTAAACACGACGGGTTGTGGGTTCGATTCGTGATCGAAAAAATGATGATTCGATGCTTTAATAAATAATTATAATTAAATTCTAACTGGTCGTTGTCTTTATATGGGAGTAAATAACTATAAGAATATCTATTATTGAATAAGAATACCTAATAGTGTCTAGTCTGTCTGTGTATTAGTCCGTACCAATTTCGAAAACAGTTCAATCGCTTTAAATGCAGTTTGTACCTTCTATTGCATTTAATATCTTCTATAAATGAATATCTTATATTAATTAAGTAAGTAAGTAGGTATTTGTTCGACAAAATTATTATAACATTCTTATTGATTTAGCTGAATCTATGCCTAGATATGCCTAGATATTGTTTTTCAAATGATAATCTTACTAGAACTTACTAGAAAGTAATTCGGATTAGTAAATAAATTATAGAGTGGTTCAAGCAGGCGAAGCCGCCAGCGTTTTTATTGTATACTAGTCGACGTGGGCGGCTTCGTCCGCTAGAACTATACGAATAATTATTAAGTATGTTTATGAAATTGATTTCAGTTTAGGGGGTGAATTTTTATAAACCGGTGTCGATTTAAAAAATTTCCATACAAACTTTCAGCCCGTATTTCAGCCCTTTACAGTTGAAACTTTTCAAAATCCCTTCTTATGGTGGATATCCAGATTACGAAAATAAACATTTCTTTTGGACAGACACTCACTCCCACTTTTCTCTTCTTAGTCTTACCACAGTCAGTGGGAACATAATAATAATAATAGAGTTTTCGAAAGTATTACGACTCAAATCAGTGCCTTTTTATGGTTCCATTACTAAATAGTATAAAATGTTACCCTTGACGTGATGCATCTACCATCACGTCGAGGTGCGCGAGGTCTGTCAGGATCTGAAGCCAGATCTTTTAAAATGATATTGATGTTTTTTGAACCATATTTCCTGAAAGTCAATAGTTTGTTCCAATATATTAAAATGTGTGTCACAAATTGAAGCTACGTACCGTTGACTTAAACCATGAATTTGCCACGAAACCCTCGGTGTGCGAGTCCGACTCTCATTTGGCCGATTTTTATCTACGAAGAAGGTATTACAATATAGGTGCGGATTCAAATTCTGAATCCCGATAGATTAAAGAGAAAAAAAAAATGTTATTAGAAAAACTTGAAGTTTTGTTACTTACCTACAAAAATCAGGACAATTTCAATTAAGCTGCCTTATTTATGTATTTCTATTAAACATGTTATATGACAGTATTAATTAAATAAAACTCACGTAACGACTCGCGCCGGCCGAGTCGCTTCACCGCTCGTGGCCTTTGTCGAATACATCGAAGTGTACTAATCTTGTTGTATAGGCAGGCGCCTAGTATGTATGTATATATGTATATATGCATGGACTTCTTAATTCTCTTTTAGCATTATGCTGTATCCTGGTGCATACAATCCATATTTTTTGAAGTGGTGGCACTTAACGCCGCACTTTGCCTTGTTACTAGAGGGAGGAAATAAAAATGTTACATATTTAATTTCCTTGAGTATCGAGGGGAATTGAACACATCCTTCAATTTTTACAGTTACATTTGAGTTTTCGGTAGATCTTCTACTATATATAACAGGACAGACAGAGAGTTAAGATTCTATATACACTCCGTTCCCCACTTTCTGCCGAATTCTTGAGGCGTTTCGTGTTGAGTGGCAGAATACAACGCCGCGCTTTGCCTCGACACTAGAGCGGAGAAAAATAGAAATATAAACGAAAAGAAATATTTCACTTCCTCGAGTTTCCGACAACCCACAACCGTCACGTTTACGCGCGGCACCCTTGTTATTTCTATTTGTTTTAAAAACACTTAGGCACGTTGTGTAATTAAACAACATTTTTAAAAAATAATCTGAAATAGGAAATGAACCCACACTTATTTATTCTATGGACGATTTGTATTTGATTTGCACAGTTTTTAGCTAAATCGATAAATAGTGTACTGCAATAGCACAGTAATTATTTCCCCTACAAAATATTATTGTAAAGGCGAATCTTCTCCATATGTGGTGTATTTCAATTACTCGACCCCTAATAGACTGGCCCTTTTACGTAGTATCAGATTGCATCTTTTTGTAGAAGCGAAAGCGAAGCGGTTTTTTATTAGTAGCTTCATTCTGTATTCCACAAACCTCGAAACCCAGTGGTATGACACTCCGTGCCCACTAAGACAATTTCCGTTGTTAAGTGGCGGAAATCTCGCCACAAGAGAAAAAATGTCAATATTAAACATTTCATTTCCTCGAATGGAAATCGAAAACATCGCGTTAACAGTCCCACTCCTGCGCAACAACAGCCTCAACTGTATTTTAAATGTACCAATAATTTTATTTATATCAGTTTCACGCTGTATCCCGCACACAGCAGGGTAGGCAGAGGGAATCTTCGCTACATTGCTATTTAAGTAGCAAAACTCAACGCCGCACTTCGTTGACAAGAATGAGAAAATGAAAATAATTAAAAATAGGTACTAAAAATGTTCTTCTAAAATCTTTATAATATGACTCTTTATAAGTGCATATATCTCTACCATTTTTCGCTACATTAAGGTAATTTTCACGGTTGATTCTCCACCTCGAGCAGGTGCTTGAAGGGCCTCCAGAGCGAGTGAGGTGTTACGTTCACAACGTAATTGGCTTATATTCTACGGTACAGGACACTAGTAGGTATACAGTTTAGCTGTGTCTTTGCTTGTTGAAGTAGTTTTTTTCTTCATATTTTTTTTAGTTTTTGTTATTTATTATATAATATTATATTTTTTGAGGCATGTTATTATTTATTCTCACTGTGACATCGCTAGTACCTGCCGTTCTGTGTATCTCTTCATTGCGGAGTCTATCAGCTAAGTCGACTTCGCATATCCTACGAAGAGACCGCGTCTCCGCGGCGAGGAGATTTCCTTTCTTTCATTCTTCTACTGTAATAATTATTTTTGCTGCCGTATAACAGAGTTGGCACCACACTTCATTCATTTGTTCTAATATCTTACCATTTACCCTGATGATCTTACCTTCCGTCCTTTCTTCATTTCTTTGAAAAACTAGAACAAAGGTTCTAGTTTCAATAACAAGAACAAAGCCTGAATGCGAATAATACAAAGGTCTTATTCGCATGCGGGCCTGGGCCATTGTTTTCACACCCGTCTTTAATTTTTTTTAAATAAACGTTGTTACAAATTACAGTCCAGATTTTTTTTATTATTTTAAGTTCTAAAAAAAGCTAACGGCACCGTGTTACTAGACAATCACGCATCCAACGTTGCTTACTTATTATACATTATATATTTCTGTACTACTGTTATTTTGTTTTTGTTATATAAAAAATATTTTTAACTTATACTTCATAGTTAAAATTTTCAATTTTAAAATAGCAATGTCTTTGAAAGAACTAAACTGAGCTTCGTCTCATGGTTAATTAAAATATCTAATCTATTTTACAGCCATTACCTACTTTTAACTTCACGCTATATTCCACACAAATCAGGGAACGGGAACACCTAGAACGAACCTGAGAATTTAGTGTCCGTCCGGCCTCTTTAAGAGTTTGTTCCCCGCTTTGGATTTCTCTGGATTCTGGAGGCATTGCGTGTTGACTGGGTTCTATTCTCTACATTTCTGTGGTCTGTAATCTAGACCTCTTACAAAAGGCTCTTATAGACCTCTTATAAAACATGTAAATATAACATGTTTTATTATACAGTGAACTTTAAATAACTTGTGCGCCTCAAGTTAATTTAGAACAAGTTTTCAAATCACGTTTAAAGTTGTAGTTTGACAGGCGCTGTGAAACACAAATATATGGTTGCGTATAGTTTTTTTATATTAATCGGTGAATTTTATTCCATTTCGTATTTTTAAATACTTTTTTGTTTGATATTGATGTTAAATTCTAACACAATGATTTATATGTTATATTTTAATATATAGAGCTATTTTTTGTTACAGAATTTGAAATGAATCAAATTTTTATTTTGTCTTGTGATGATAAAACAAATACTTTATATTTAAAAATTTAAAGTAAAGTAAAGACTCCAGAAAATATATCTAGATGGACACTGTCCCGCTGTATTCTTCATACTAATTTCTACCATAAGCATATTAAATATAAATAAAACATATTTTCAAAGCACTTAAAATTTTTTATTTTCATTTGTATCAATAAATAATAAAGCTGAAAAACAAAATAAATAATTATTATTATGCGTATAGCATCCACTCCCAAGTCCCGAGATCTGTTAAGCGTATTGCAAATTATTAGAAGATATTTTCTTTATTTATTTATTTATTACTTGTTACGAAGTCACTGAAAAAAAAAACAGAGAAACTGTTTTTATTTGGATTAACTAAATTATAATATATTAACATCTTTACCGTAGAAAACACATATAAATAAATCTACAATAAAACGATCAAAAACCATTTTACAATTAACAAAGTAAAATGTGGAAAATTAAGAATTTATAAAAATTTAACTATTTGCTACAAAACATTTTTTTAACCAAATAGCAAAAGTAAATAGTCTCTAAATAGTATATGAAAACTTGGACATTGTCCAAGACACGCGGGTTCAAATCCAAGTTATATTTTCTAACAATTTGAACATATTATCACTTACCTAATAACGTCAGGCAAATCTTTAGCCATACATATCCATTGATGTCCTAAATTCTCTTTAACATCGTACGAGTGTAGCTTTACGGTCGCTCCGCCGGTCGAACGGGACTCTAATATTGTTTTGTATAACTGTAAATGTAAAATATATAAAAATAAATCACCTTCACGTTGTACCCCGCCCACAGCAGGGTAGACAAAGGGAAAGGGAACGGAACCACTTTCCGTCGTATTCCGGAGGCATTGCGAGTTGAGTGGCGGAACTCAACGCCGCGCTTTGCCTTGACACCAGAGCGAAGAAATGAAAAAAAATTCCTTTCCTCGATTTTGCAGCACACTTTGTGCCCATGCAAATTACTTAGACAATAAAAGCTGTAATAGTAAACTCATGGGGGATCAGTAGTAGGCAGAGATTCATGTAAGTATATGACGACGCCATCATTCTGATTGGAGTGACATCTGGACAGTCAACATTCAAAGAGTAGGATAATCTCACAAGGAGTTTTAATTCATTCTAGCAATGTAACTATTGCTAAGAAATTAGCGTTTATACTACGAATAGTTTGAAAGAAAATTTTTCAAGTGAGACATAGGTAGCTATTACAATCATCTGCAGAGCACAATGACGCGTTGCATATAGAAACAATATTAATGCAATCAAATAAATTATTTTTTGCGGCGAATTGTAATTAATATAAAAAATAAATAAATGTGTAGAACCAGTAGGTCTTTAAAAAATACCTTATCCCCAACAATATGAGGCACAATGAAATCATCCTTCGCGTGCAATATCAAAACCGGCAAAGTCGGGCATCTAGACAAGTGTTGATCGGAACTGAACATGTGCTCTCTGTATAATTTGAATGGAGCCACAAACGTCGACTCAAAATATGGCAGCCATGACACTAACTGTAAGAATAATAATAATAATCACCTATTAAATGTGCTATTTATTTCTTTTTACTTATTTTAGTAAGTAAGTAATCATTTTATTATTTTTTTAACATAACAGAAATTCATAAAACACTACCTCAAAACATAGCACCCGCGATATTAACTTTAAAATAAATATTCTAATACATTGGCAGACCCATTCTTATATTAATTTCTAATTATTCAATAAAAACAATAAATGGAAGAAAGACAAAAACTATAATTACAATTATTTTCAATATATTAAAAATAATCAACTTCAGCTTCAGGCTGTATCCCGCACACAGCAAGGTAGGCAGAGGGAACCTAGTGTTAAGACACTCCTTTCCCCACTTTCTGCCGAATTAAGGAGACATGACGTGTTGAGTGGCAGAACTCAACGCCGCGCTTTGCCTCGACACCAGAGCGAATTACATAAATTAATCAAAATTACCTTAGCCAAGGGATGATAATGTACTTCGTCGGCCAAACAGCTGAAAGGTGATTCCAGTACGAGTCCCTTAGGCAGAGGCAATGGTTCAAATCTTTCTAGAATATTCTTGGAAAGTTCTGGAAGATTGCCTAATAGATGCGACGAAATGCCTGTGCCTAGAAAGTCATTAAAATTATCATTTTATTAAACATTATCTCTAAAAATGATTATATTGTTTAATATTATTTATTTAACAGTTATATTTTCATCTCTGTTCTGGTGTTGAGGCAAAGCGTAACGTTGATCCCCGCCATCCAACACGCAATGCCTCTAGACTTCGGCGGCAAGTGGAGAACGGAGTGTCTTAACACAAGGTTCCCTGCGTGATGCTGATGATTTTTTTTAAGAAATCTACAGAAAATTGTTACCTAAAGAGTGTCCCCATACAAAAAGCGCGGGTTTAGTTTCAGCCTTTTCAATAGTTTGTTGGAGCCAGTCGTAAACTACTAGTGAATCTTCTACGACGCCGTCTTCACTGGGCGTTATGTTTGTGGAGTCACCATAACCTAAAGAAAAAAGAAACACATAAAACATTTATTGAATTTATTTTTTCAAATTTATGCAATTGAAATATTATATAAGATTTACATAGAAAATAACTCAAGCAATTGTTATAATTGCAAGTAGAGCTAAAAAGTTTATTAAAGAGAACAATAATATGAATTCAGTTAGAACCTGTGTATGCAGAGAGAATTTAGTGTTAAGACTCTCTGTTTCCCACTTTCCATATTCATAAATGAAAACTGTCGCCCTTATAAACATAGGCCTTTATTAAAGTAGCTAAAAAGCTATTATTATATATATATTAAGAGATACATACCTCTATAATCAAAAGTAATTGTATGAAAGTCCATACGTTGAAAGAATTTGTATAATTTCACTCGATGGTAGGCGGCGCGGGAGTTAGAATTACCTGTAATCATAATTTATTTGGCATTTAAGTGACGTTTTAGGAGTTGCTTAAATTTTTTTTAAGATTTTACCTGTCTGATTTTCAGAGGTGAGGCACTCCATAGTCGGGAGAATGTAACAGTAAAGCTTTTAGACATGGTGGTGTTAATGGATCAAATAGTAAACGGTAATAATAAACATATATTAATGTAATTTATGATTAATGATAAAAAATATATTAACGTATTTTAAATAGTTTTTTTATCATCACGCTGTATCCCGTACGTAACAGGCTAGGCTGAAAACTTTTCCGTTTCACATAACCAGCTCAATTCTGGAGGCATTACGTGTTGACTGGCGGAAGTCAACGCCGGTTGCGTCATGTATCTTTTAATAAAAAAATTCGTTAAAAGTTAATAAGAGTCTCTGAGTGCAATTGTCAGTTGTTATTGAGGCTTAATAACTATACAATACAAAAAGCTACCATAAAAATAAGAAAAAAATATATAATTAAACACGAGTTACAAACTGAATAAAAAATTATATAAAATAATCCTTTTTTTATTTCATTTTTTCGTTTTAATGACATTGACGATTAAGTGTAAACGCTTATTTTATTAAAATGCGAAAAATAATTAATGACTTTAATAAAATATTCTTCATAATTTTATATAATATAATTATTTCGTCGTTTTTAACAACTTGCAAGTGATAATCCCACTAATTTTAGAAATGTGAATGTTTGTTAAAAATGTCTATTACACTTTCACGCAAAATCTACTGAAGAGATTTAGATTAAATTTTATAACAATATATCATATATATCATAATAAAACATGCATAATTTGGCTATAATATAATAAATAATAAGTTTAAGCGGGCGAAGCCTCCCGTTTAGGAGGGTAGTGATACATTTAGCATATTAATAACTTACCATGAAAATATATCATAATAGGTGTCTTTGAGTTAATTAGTTCTTCGTCCATTATCTTATTTAATTGTTCTTTATCTGTGCAATTGAAGCTACCTTTCAACTTTTCGTATGTCGATTTCGGCAAAATGTGCCATATACCTAAAATAAATATAAATACCGTTATTGAGGTCATCGTGGTGCAGAGGCACGACTGTAAACGCGATGGTTTTGGATGGTTTGAAACCCTTACGGGCTATTTTTCACGCTGTACCCCGCATATATCAATTACGAGGGAACTTACTATCAAGACGCTCTTTTCCCACGCACCGACGAATTTTAAAGATATTGCGTAAGTGGTGGAATTCAACGCTACACTTTACCAGGCTAAAAATATTAAATAAATAATTCTTCCATCATTGGAATCAAACCCACAGTCCCCCGTCGCGTTTGCAATCACACGTTTGTACCAATGTGCCACAACGGTGTCAAGAAAATAGGAACAAAACGTTTTACTTACCAATTTTAATATCACAGTTGTCTACTTTAGATTTATACTCTATACTTAAGTTTCGGGCTCCTTTGATTCCAATCTCCGAAGGATTCTCGAAATCTACGTTTATAGGCCATTGTACTGAAAAATAAAATTACAAAATATTAATTATTATCTATATAGTAATTATATATTATTTGTAGAGGCCATTCGTGGCGTATTAGGAGTATAGGACGAGGGAACCTGGAGTTAAGACACTAAGTTCTGCATAAAGACACTTCCGTTCCTCACTTTCTGTCGAATTCTGGAGGCATTGGGTTGTTAAGTGTCGGAACTTAACGCTTTGTCTCAATACCAGACCGAAAAAATAGAAAATATACATTTAAATAAATATTTCCATTCCTCGAGTGTAAAAATCTACAACCACTTTGTACCCCTTGCGCATGACACAATTTTTAAAAATATTATAATTAATAATAATATAATTAAAAAATATTAATATTATATAATATATATATGTGTGAAAATATTTTAGATTAAAACTATGCTAATATGAAGATAACAAACAGCGTGGCCCCGAGTTTTTTGCCTTCTGATTTTTTTTAGTGTGGGAAATATATAGAAAAGATTATCCGAGTATTATAGTAGAGACCGTCGAGGCGTATGGGCAAAAGGGTGTGACTCCACCTCGGTTGTGGGTTCGATCCCCACGTGAGGAAATAAACTTTTATTTATTAATGTTTCCATTTCTTCGCTCTGGCAATGTGCCCGGCGTTGAGTTCTGCCACTCAACACAGATCCTTCTCGAAACAACTTGCCAACCCTGCTGTATACTCGATACAGCGTGAAGTTGATTTTGTTACATTCGGAAGTATATTAACTTCACCTCTATTTATATTAAACTCTTTCTTTATTAACCGACTGACACACGCACAGACCAAACTACTGTGTTATGTGTGCGGGATACAGCGTGAAGCTAAAAAAAAGAAAAGAAACAGGGTGATTTAGGTCTGATAGAAAAGAATAAGTATTTTAATTCTACATAATTTAGACAGGTGAAAGCATAATTATTATGTTTATTTTCAAAAGATAATTAATTATAAATTTATATTTTTAATCATTTTATTCACGGTCATAAAATGTAAGGTGAATTCTAGTGTCAAGATATTCCGTTAAATGCCGCACCGCTATTACAATCCAGAGAAGTGAAATGAAAATAAATCCCTCGATCGGGGATCGAATCCATAACCAACGCGTATTAATATTCAACATTGGGCTACGATAGCCTCTTTATATTGTAATGTATTAATTAATTCATATTCACACATTATCTACAACAATGTATAGATTTTTTAAATTGTATCTATCTGAGTTACAATATCTGTTAATTATCTTTATGTATCATATAGATAATGATAATAAAATTTATTTTAATTATTTTGAATCATTTTCATATTTACTTATTTATTCTGAATGGTTGTAAGTTATAATTTTTCACATTTATAGGGAATATTATGAAAAATGTTGTAATGCACAAATTTATCCTTCTCTTTTTGTTTGATAATACTCTAATCTCAGATGAAAGTTGCTGCTTAACTGCTAGAGACGTGACGTTAATAAAATAATGAGATGTTATACTAAATTAAACATTATTATGACGTATAATATACAGAGTGGAAGCGTCTGCGCTCCTATTACAGGAGCAGCGTATAGGGAAACAAATATTTTAAATCACACCTACAAAAACTAGTTGTGGAGTCAATCTCCAATCGAGGAGATGAAATATTTATTAAAATTTATATGTCCATTCTTCTTCTTATGTCGTTAACTTCTGCCACTCATCACGCAATGCCTCCAGAATTCAGCAGGAAGTGGGGAAAGGAGTTACACTAGGTTCCCTCTGCCTACCATAAATTTTTATTTATTTTACCTATAAATAATTAAGATACGTCAAAAGTTTAGACATAGATTTTTTTTGTTTAGATATTATGTGCGACGAAGTTGCGCGTAGATACCATTAACGATGGCATTTACAAGTACAAAAATATTACTAAAGGTTTTATGACATTGAACGTCGCCGCCAATATTTACGATTCGCTTTCGGAAGATGCTTATGCGACGGTAACCCTTTGATGGGTTTATATGTCTACGTGCGTCGTTCTTAACAAATGCCGTTTTATTTTACAACGGTATTTAGTAAAAATATTTTGTTTCAAAAATCTGTTTTCTGTCTATTGTATTAGTTTTCTATAGAGTTATAAATATTGTAGTTTCAGTTAAAAATGACATGACAAAAACACAAATACTTTTATTTTTGTAACCATCGTTAAAAATAAGTAAAAAAATCCAGTATATTAAATTTAAATTTACATGTTACTGAATCCAGTTTATGTGTTTTTATGTACAGTGATCAGATATCCATAAACACGAAGGTCAGTGAATGTACAGTGAATGATAAAATGAATAAATATTTCAATTCAAAAAATTACAATTACATCTATACATGTTTTTTTTTTTATGGAAAAGGACAAGGCAAACGTAACGCTTTTTGAAAGTACCCATGTCGTGTCGACCTGGAAACTTCGCCGCGGGTTCCACAGTTCCGTGGCGCATGGAAGGAAATTCTTACGAAACCGTACAGTAGTGGAGTGCCACATATCCTGGTGGAGTGGATGATATTTGAGCTTGTGACGTATTGTACGGTTAGGAAATTCGGCGGCAGGTATCAGGTCATGATAATGATGGGGTAGACAACGCACAGCGAGGAGACGTCTCTACGCAAAGCCAAAGTGTCAAGCCTTTCACAGATCTTTCAGTCCCCAATAATTCGAAAAGCTCTACGTTGTATGCGATCAAATGGTTCAAGCTGATACTGGGGTGCACCAGCTCAGAGATGAGAATAGTACTCCATGAGTTCTGTTCTCTGACTGCCCTGCAGGCAGCGAATACCAGAAAAAGGAATCGGTTTTCCCACGGTACGTGTAAAAAATTAGAAGACTCTTAGAATCGGTGGGCGAGCCCACCTCGCGCTTGTCCGGTTCTTTTATTACTACATACTAATATATGTACGTATACTACTACTATGTTTTGAAGCCGCTACCAACCTGAATTAGAAAATATGAGATGACGTCGGAATGTCTTCGAATATTTAAATATAAGGGGTGCTACAGCCACTTGTAATACAAATAAACCAGCCGTTATAGATGCTCCAAGAATGAACACCCTGTAAAGGCAAAATATAAGAAAAATCAATAAAAAAAATCAATTTGTGTAATATAAATATTTTGTTTATTTTCCATATTTGATACAGAAAATGTTGATATAGAGTTGTCGCTGCGGCTGATTTTATACAACAAGTTATGATTGTGTGTTCAATTTGCACTAGAATTATTTACATTTCCTTGTTCTACCGTTGTCCTTGATAAAGAGTATTATAGAATTCTGCCACTAAACATGCATTTTCTAGAGAATTTGTGCATGGAATGAAGTATCTGAATATATTGTTTAATCAAATAAAATGTTAATTTTACATAATCCATTTTACATACAAGTATAATATTTTTTTGAAAAACTCCACTAAACATGTAAAATAATACTAATTTTCTTCATTAAATACAATATTAAAACATTCATCTACTGCAATAACATTTTATATTTTCAACATTATACTTTATCCTGCATACAGCAGGACAGCATTAAGGTAATCTATTCATTGTTTTTTGACCAAATTCAAAATATTGCATGTTGAGTAGCTAAATTCCAAGTTTCACTTTGACTTATTAAAGAGGTGGAAATAAATATAATTAATTCTTCCCAATGGGAATCAAACTTATAACCATAGCATTTACAGTCAATAGTCTTTTGCACTTTATTATATTTTCATTGTTTTTTAAATGTGATAAAATAATCTCTTATATAAGGAAATTATGTTATCACATTTACATGCCTGAGGTTAATTATGGCAACAAATTGAATAACATAACGTTGTTTTCAAAAGATAAAATTGAAATTTAAATATCCTTATAATCATAAACCTCTTATTCAGACAAAGCTATATAATTTTACACAAAATACAATTTAGCCTATTTTTGAGAAATTTATTTTGAGTGGTGGAATACATATTTCATATATTTCAAAAAAAATAACTGGCATTTCTTATCATTGGAAAATATTGTGAAAATAAACAGAGATTATTGTGTTGCACTGTGTGTTGTGGTGAATGAATAGTTTTAAATTATTTTCTCATTTTTATTAGACTACACATTGCATTAAGTTCCAGCACTTAATGAACAAAATTTCAAAAATTTGACAAAGTTTAAGAAATTAAATATAGACTAAAATATGCTATGCAGCATTGCAACTTTCATTTATCAGGGTACATGATATTCAATAAAAAGCTAAAATTAAATTTTATCATAAAAATTAAATACATAAATTAATGTATAATAATGAATAATTGAATACTGTGCAAAAAATCATAATTTACTTCTATACAAATGATAATGAACAAATCATAAGGTAAAAACTAGTATAACAAGTTATTTTAAAACACAATGTAATTAAAAGTAAATCATATTTAATCCTTGAAATAAAAATAAATAAATAAAAGGAAACCTGAAAGTTGCCTGGAAGAGATCACTGTTTTAGTGATAAGGTCGCCTCTTACATATCTTTCTTATTCATTCGTTTTGTTGTATAATATTTTATTTTGGGTTTACAATAAAGGACATTATTATTATTAAATTTTTCTACGCATATTATATATTAACATTTACTTAACAAATTATTTTATACTATATACTATTAATTATATACCATGTGTTAAATTTGATCCCATAAAAATTAAAAAAATACTTACGCAACGATGTATAAAGGCAAAAATACAAGTATTCCCCGCAACATTTTTACTTACGAATAAAAATTCAAACTATTTTAATTAAAATAATAAAAATTAATCACTGCCCCTTACTTCAAATATTAACTACTTAAAGTACGAATGATGTCAATAGTTAGTGCAATATAAGTAAAAATAATAATTGAACTAACATTGTGGACGTTTTATTCTGTGTAATTTTATTAAGTTAACATGCGACACACGTAATTTACAATAAGGAATGGCTAACAATACTGTTATTTGAACTATCGGCAGAATGACCGTGGAATCCAAAATTGCAATGTGAAAATGTAAATCTTTTAATGGAAGCTGTCACCTGCCAGTGTCACTTTGACAAAAATACAAAAATAGTGCTGCCATACTAAATTTGCAAACTAATGATATTTACGGTACGGTAATGTTTTAAATATTTTAATATATTTTGCCACTGTTAAACACATATCGTTAATATAATACATATTATCAGTTTGTAATCATATTTGTCACAAAATGGTTTTATGTCTGTTAAATAACCATTATAATAATTTTAAAGCAGTAATAAGAAAAGATCTGTGGGTTTATCCATTTTTATTATAATTATAAAGAAAATACGAAAAAAATATTGTTTTCATATTTTAGATTAGAAAAATAGCAGGAATGAAACATATATGCTACTGTTGTTATGCCATTTTAATAATATTTACGTAGTTGTTTAAGTAGTATGTTATTCTCATTATCTTGGTCTTCTTGGCAACGACATCTACTATGAACATACTATATCGTCAAAGAAGTCCAAATAGCGTTGCAAGATTTTCTTACCACGATACACGTGAAGCTTAACAAAAATACATAGGTAGTAAATAATTAAAATACTGTCTTATATCTAATTGAACTTTACAATTAGTACAACTAACTTTGTTGGCCAACAAAATTTAATATAAAACATTTTGCAAATAAAACAATAAGTTCTATAATAGAATCATTAAATAGTTTTCTTGTACCGAAAGGCTTTATTTGCATATTTTATTGGAATCTTATTCCTCGTAGATTTATCACGAACTTCAATATATGGATCAGTATAGCAGACGATTTCTATATACTCTGTTGCCAAAATTTCATTCTTTAATTTAGCTGCTTTCATTATATTAGATATGGATGGAGCATAAAAATGATATTTTCCATACAATCTTGCATAATTCGTTATAATCTGGCCGGTGAGTCGTGCGACGTATGTAAGTTTCGCTATGATAATTGTTCTTTTGCCCAATAGTTTCATAGTCACAGCTTTCCCCGGTTCAATATCAACAAAACCAAAGCTGTTCACTCCAAAATACATTTTTTCAGTTTTATAATTGTCCTTCCTCCATTTATTTTCAAATACAAACTTTTGCAAGTCTATCGAAACGTTCACTGTGTAAGGAATATCATCCACGAACATACCCCTATCAGACCAAAGCGATTTCATGTTCAAATGTACATTTTTAAATATCCTAATATTTTTCTTTAGTTTACTTGTTGTGTTGTTTATATGATCTATGGTTGTTACTACTGTATTTTCGTTTATTATATCGTCTATTTCGGCACTCTGTATTTGCAAACTTCTTCGCACTTCATTCCAATTATATTTTCTATATAAATCACCGTAACGCGTGGGATCTTTTAGGTAAATGTTATCGGGCGCTTTCCCAAGTTCAACTTGGACACCGTATTTCAAATTGTCTTCGGACACGTTATACAACCTTATTTCTTTATCAGTTATCAATTTTTTGTGATCACCTGTATAATTCACTGCCGACACAGCCCTATTCGACGATACTTTAATATTTATACTTATTTTAGCGTTACATTTTTCAAATAAAGTTATTATATACGCGAAATATAAAATGATAAGCCTATTCATGTTAGGATAACACTGTAAATAAGTATGCGTTAAGATTTATGTTTTGATATATTCTTAAATACTGCGTCAATACATCAAAGTAATAATCAATAGATAATTATATAAGCAAATAAAATCTCTTATGTTATTTTGTTGATGTAATAATTATTTATATCCCCAAATAAAAGAACCAGGAAAAATATTATCGTTCATAGTTAATTAATTATTTATTTAACGATAGAAAATAAAGATTAGGAAGTAAACCAGATTGAAGAAACATCCAACAGAATAATATTTTAATAGATAAATATGTTTGTATTGTTTTCACACAAACTCTACCGGACCGTTTTCATATTTTCTTTCACCGTTAGAAAGCTGCATCTTCACTGAACTGTATAGCCCATATTACATTCTTAATAAAATATGAATAATAAAAATGCAATAATGTAACCCTGTTCCCTCCCTGCCGAATTCTGGAGGCATTGGATGTTCAGCGGTGGAGCTCAACGCCGCGCTTTGCCCCGATACCAGAGCGACGAAATTAAATTATAAATTTAAATAAATATTGAAAATGAGAAATATATAATATCATTTTTAAAGAATTGTCGTAATATAGATATGTGTTATATATTGCCCTTACGCGTATAATATTATCGTGAATAGGTCAAGTTTACGTTAACTTTATAACATTAGACCTATATAAATATAATATATATACATTTAAGACAATTTAATAAATATTCTGTAAGTTTATTTTTCATTAGTTTCGAAAATTTACTTTACATACATATCTTTTGATCGGCGGGATGAGCGGCTATAGATTTTCAAAAATATAAAAAAACAACTGTTGCATGGACATACTCGAGCCCATCAGACATTGATATCATTCATTTCCTAGATGACTGTTTCCACGATGGAGGTGGACGGACGTAAGAATTATAAATGAAATAATAAAAAAGAATGATCGAGAATGATCCAACGAAGATCTGACGCGCTCGTTGAATGTTGAACCTGAAAAAAAGCTCTTAAATAATAATCTGACGATTTGGATGTGACGCAAGCTAGCAGCAATGTTAGAATGTGCAGAAACAATTTCGTCACTTTGAAATTCTTAAACGCGTTAAGATTAAGATATAGTATATATGGTTCATCTTCATGCTCTAGACGTGCTATCGTCATAATCTGACGATTATGATGATGGCCTGATCTGCCTGATCTAACTAATGTGAGTTTTTTTTAAATCACTGATTCATTCTTACCCGTTCTGGAGAAGGGGTATTTCTTGTTCTATGTGTTTGAAAATGAAAAGTGGCAGATCGGCAACATTTCGTAGTATTTTTAAGTATTTAAGTTATTGGTTTCTTCTTCTTATTCTATAATAATCTTAGTTCTAAACTGTTGAGTAATCTAGATATTTTTTTGGTATGAGTTTGAAATATTTTATCATATATTCTGCTCTTTAAAAGGAGCGCAGTCACTTCCACCTAGTATATTATTTTATATAATATATTATAAATTTTATTATTAATGGATCCCTAAAATCATATATTGATAAAACGGACGAAGGTTATTAAAAATATATATTCATAACAAAATATAGTTCATATTTATCTGTTTATATGACATATTATAGTTACGTATTTATAACATATAAACTGTTTATATATTATAAAAAATACAATGTTTCTAGTAACAACGTTCTTTATTGCTATATTAGTTATCGCTAAAGCAAAAATTGCTATAAACATTGAAGCCGGAAGAAATCTATCTCACATTGTCATAAGATATGCGGGCTCTGATGAAGCTGTGATAGGAGATAAGGAAATAGAGCTATTCAAAATAGACACGATCAATTTAAAACGAGCTGTTAGAAGCAAATACGAGGAGACGCCTAGAGATGTTTTTCTCAAAGGTCCGACACCTTGGGGTGACCTGTACGAAAAATATCAATGGAAACCGGTAACGCGAGTAATGAAAGTCAAATCTGCCAAAGTGAAAGGGAGCTCAATTAAGTCTATTCTGGTTTTATCACAAAATTTTGAAAATTCATTCAATAACACTATCAAAGTGAACGCTGGAATTAGTCAAACTGTTGATAATACAATCACCACCTCTTGGACAGTTAGTAAAGAGACATCTGTGTCGCAAGAAATCGAATATGACTTAAATGTTATATTGGCCAAAATATCGGGCACGACGAGTTTTACGTATAGCTCAAGTATTGGCAGAAGTGAAGAGATATCAGAGGCAGTTACGCTTGGAACAAGCAGTAGTATGGAGACCGAACTGAAGCCAGGACAGGCAGCTACAGCAGTTCTATCAGCAACCCGATGCTCATTGGAAATAGAAATTGAATACGCTTTAACTTTACGTGGTAACGTAGCTGTGAATTTTAGGAAAAGACATCGGGGACACCATTTCTACGGACCATCGATAGAAAGTGTTCTGAGAAGTGGAAATTTACAAACGGAAGTGATATATGTAGAAAACATAGAGATTGGTCTATTTACTGACGCTTCTTTGAAAGTGTTTGATAAAGAGTCAGGGGCGACATTGTAAAAAATAATTTCTGAAGTTAGTCTGTTTAGTTTAGTTACGTTGAGGTAAATAATAAACGTTTTGAGGTAATATCGAATGTTTTTTGGGTATCAGCTGACACACGAATGCCATCAATATATTTTAATAGTATTTATTATATGCTTTATGTCATGTATTAATATATTTATCTTGATAACTATATTATATTATTATTATCTTGATAATCTTTTATCTTGATAACAAGGATAACTATTACAGCATTTGTTGTTATATATATAGCATTTAAAACTAATTCATATTGTAAATATTTTACAAGACAGAAAAAAAAATACAAAAATTGTAATGGAAGTAAGTATTTAAAAAATTAATAAATTATATAATATTGATAAATTAATATTAATAACATTCACGGTACCCTAATATTTTTATGGTCTGATTAAAATGACAAAGGTCGATAAGTATAGTTCATTCGTTAATTAGTGCTTAATTGTCTTTCTAGCCAAAGTAAACTCTAAATATACTGAATTTCCTTAAAATAAATATCAGGTGCTTCAAATAATGTATTTCACATCAACTACAGTCTTCCTTTCAATGCTGTTCATGGTTCGAGCAAGAATTAATATAGACTTAAATATTGGAAAAAATATATCTGATATATTTATAGATTATTCAGGAGAGGACGAGGCTGTTATTGGTGATAAAGAATTGAAACTATTCAAAATTGATAAAAACTATTTGCAAAAGGCAATTAAAAGAATTTATAACGACAAACCGAATCATGTGTATCTCAAAAATCCAACATCTTCGAACGATATATTTCAAAAATATCAATTGAAACAAGTGACACGGTCATTGAAGGTTCAATCTGCTAGAGTGAAAGAGAGTACGTGTAAATCTATAATGGTGATGTCACAGAATTTTGAAAATTTATCTAACAATACAATAAAATTCAACGCCGGCCTCAGTGAAAGTGTTGAAAATAGTATATCGACTACTTGGCCGAAGGACAAGCAAACATCTTTGTCGCAGGAAATTAAATATGATTTAAATTTAATACTTGTAAACATGTCAGGTAGAAAAAATAATACTTACACATTAAATTGGGGTAACAGTTCTGAGAAATTGGAGAAAATGACACTAGGAACTAATAGTGGCATGGAAAAACAGTTGCAGCATGGGCAGACGGCTACATCTATACTGACGGCAAATCGATGTTATATAGAAATAGAAGTTGAATATATTTTGTCATTGCAAGGTAACGCCGCTGTGGTTTTTAAAAAGAAGCATCAGGGGCACAATGTCTACGGACCGACGATCGATAGTCTTCTGAAAAGTGGCAAATTACAAACAGAATTCGTGATAGTTGAAAACATACAGCTTGGATTTTTTGCTGACGCTACATTAAAAGTATATGATAAAGTGACAGGGTTGCCATTGTAAAACAATCAGTAATATATAGCGTAGTTTATGTTATGTGATATTAAGAAATATTTTTTGTCTATTTTTGTGAGCATAAAAATTACAAATAAATTACAGATAATTTAGTTAATAAATAATAATTATAACAGAACACTATATTACTTATCTTCTCTATCGGTAAGTCTCTCTGCTCACAAAGTATACATAGATATTGTGTGTTTTCCATATAATTATTATTAATATCTTATGAATATATTTTTCAACAAATCGTATAATCCTATCTGCTAACTCATTATTAAATCAAATGCTTATACAATATATTCAAGCTGCAGCGTGTGTTGAAATATTTTTTTTTGTAACATTTATTATTTATTTTATAATTTTTCTTTATTTATTTTTATTAATATTTACCACATGTTTATCACTATTTTAATATATTATACAGTAGCGCCTGTCCAATTCTACGAGCTAAAACACTGTCACACGACTGTGCTTTAAAGACAGATTTGAAGACATTATTTTAAAAAAATTAAGACAATGTCTCCAAATATGTCGACGGTGCCCAGGTAAAGTATTGAAAGTGAAAAAAGAATTGCTTTTTGAGCTACTTACTTACTTACGTAGTTGTTGAGATATACTTCTTTGTAGTTAAAAAGAGCAATTAAAACATTTGTAACTTATAATTTTTGATATTTTATCTACAAACGATTGATATATATTTGACAGCTTGCGGCCATCGTGGCGCAGAAGGTAAAATGTTTTTTCTTTATACATGTTCGTATTAGTTACATATAGTACTCACGGTAACGTTAACAAAGGATCTCAAACACCTGTTAAAATCGTGACAGTTAGAACGAGTGACATTAACCTTGCCCTTAATTAGCTCTATGGAAAAGCGTGAAAGATTTTGATGATGCTCTTGTTTGGTCCATGTGTTTATTTAGAGATTATATTTTTTAGACTGTTGTGGCGCATGGGACAGCATCTGACTGTAACCGAGACGGTGGTGGTTGATTTCCACCACTGAATACAGAATGTCGCGGGTGAAATTGGGGGGAGCTGGAGAACGGATTGTCTTATCTTTCCCTTAGTTTAAATTAATAGCTACATGTGGGACATAGCATGAAGTTTAAAATATTGTTTCTCGGATAATGGAATAAAAATAAAAATATATAATATTTAAATTTTAATTGTGTATGATTGATTATAAACAGATGATAGAGTTAGAAAAATATACAAAAATACTAACAGAAAGGAAGAAATCACTAAAATTATGTACTTACCTTAAAATATAAACATGAAATAAAAATCTAACTATTATAATAGACTAAGTCAAAAGATAGTGTTTAAATGTTAACGGTATCGGTGTACTTAAATTTTGAAGTATATTATTATATCCACACATTATTATTTACATAATATACATACATACATTATTTTTTAAAATTTCGTCAGTAACTAAATATATATTTTCCACATATCGTCAGGGATTTCTAAATATATGATAACCAATTATAAAAAAATATATGTCGGATTATACCAACCATTGAAAGACTGGAAAATGAGAATTTTAAAACAGAACCGATCTGACTTGGCCCAATACAAATACAAACTTTCTGCCTCCGACACAAAATCTTCCATGTTCTACGTGCTTATAATAATAAAAATAACATTTATAATTTTTCATAAAGCAAAATTATAATAAATTGAAATATCTAAACATAATCTTTGCATATTAAGTCTACGAACACCGCAAAGCGATAAAACGAGGCACTCACGAGCGCACGCAACGCTAATGTAGCGTTATACGCGAACTATCGATTTATTTGAACAATAGTACATCTAGTTCAGTCAGTGTCGACACTTTGTATTAAAACTCAAAAATCAATGTCCAAATTAACAATCGTCTCTATTTTATAAGGAATAGAATTGAAATTTGAACGCATTCGCTTTCAAGAACTTCATTTTTACCTTGCCCAGGATTCACTATTGTCAAATTAGATTTAGTATAAATAGTGGTATGTTATTGGGATGATACCATTCAACGGTCACTTGTCTATCGGTGAAGCAGCAACGGATACAGGTTTGAATCAGGTAAAAAGGCTTATTAAGGGAATTGTGAAAAAGCTTGGAAAATAAAATAAATATTTATATTAACATGAAAAATAGATTATTTATAGAATTTCTAATCTTTACCAAAATATTCATTGTTTATTTTTACAGATATTTATATTTTTACAAAAATACAACACTTAGAAAAAGGAAAATGAAGGTACGTAAATTTCATTTGCAGAATTTTTATTATAATTATTTCAATTTTACAAAAGAACAGGTAATTAATTAATGCTATTGTTACAGATTTTTATATTTATCAGTTTAGTGTCGATTGCACTCGCAGAACCACCTATAGGGTAAGTAGAAATTTCAAAGAAAAATTATAATATATCTAAATGAAAAGTTACAAATTTATATTGTTTTATATTTTAGGGATGGGTACCCAGCAGCTCGGTCTAGTCACGATCATGATCACGATCACGATTATAATCTAGAGTCAGAACGATCTCTGTCTCAAGAGTATGGAGTACCAGTGGTTGATGCTAGGAGCCAAAAAAAACATGATTCCTCGGTATCTTCCTATTTTCCGTCGTCTCGATCCGCTATATCCCAAGAATACGGCCAACCAGGATTACGATCAGGCCCATCACAAGAATATGGTTCCCCATCTTTGAGGTCCAGTCCATCACAAGAATATGGTCCAAGTGCTCGCCTCTCGCAACAATACGGAGCTCCAGGTTTAAGAAATACTCCTTCCACAGAATATGGAGCTCCCCCCCAATCATCTGACTTTAACGTACCAAGCACCCGCTTATCTCAAGAATATGGTGTTCCTCAGTTAAGAGCAAGTTCTGAAGAGTACAACACTATTGGAGACTTTCCTTCAGATTCTTACGGAACCCCCCTTCAAAAGTCCCCTTCAACCCAATATGGTCCGCCACAATTGCGATCAGACTCCTCCGACGAATTCAGAACTTCATCACAAAATGTTTTCACACCATCTCAAAGATCTTCATCAACATCACAAAAATACTTCCCTGGACAGCGTAGTGTTCAAAATGTTAGTCCTATATCCCGTGACAGTTATGTACGTTCTAAACAAAATAAACCTTCATCCGGCGTAACTACAAGGAATTTTAAATCTACACCAAGGAGCTCTGGATCTGTAAACTTTGGCACTTCTCGTTTTCTGCCGTCTCAATACGATATACCTAATACTAGAAGCTCTGATTCCTACACTCCTAAAGTAAAGTCAGTTTCTCAATCTTACCTTCCTAGCTCCAGAACTGTTTCTCAGACTTATGGCGTACCAAATGAACGAAGCCTATCTTCTGAATACGGTCCTCCTGAAACCAGAATCAATTCAAAAAGTAATGCCTTTTCTTCCTCGTACGATACGACCAGGTTTGTTTAATTAAAATAATTACAACATTAAAATCTTATTTATTCATAATTCATGTTTTTCTGACATAAGCAATATTCTTATCATTTATTTATTACTTTTGATGTAGGTTATCTCCATCTCCCAAATACGGTGTACCTTCAGCTAGAGATTCAATGCCGTCAGACCAATACGGTCTTCCAGACCAGTACTCACTTTCCAACCAGGGGTACAGTTATGCAAGGAACGCTCTTGACGAATTATTAAATCAAGTAAATATATATATTTTTTTCATATTTCTTTACATGAAGGATTATTAAACTATTAATACAATGACATCAATAAAAGCTGTTTATTTGTGAACGCCGAAAAATTCAAATGTGGTGATCTAAACGTGCTTTAAATGGAATTTGTACATAACTTGTGAATCTTGTCTCATACCAGATCAGTAAAATGTTACATTTCTTTATCAATATCTTACCTAAATTGTTTAAACATATTTTTTAATTTGGTAATATAATTTAAAATAATTTACAGGAACCAGCCAACTACGATTTCGGATACAAAGTAAATGACTTTGTCAGTGGAAGTGACTTCGGTCATACAGAGTCCAGGCAAGACAATAAAGCTGAAGGGTCTTATTTCGTGGTGCTGCCAGATGGAACTAAACAGGTAATGCAAATTTCTTATAAAGTTTTAGACTTTTTAATTTGAGACTTTTTTTTAATAAATACTGATAATTTTAGATATTCTCACAAATCTTATATGGTATACTTTATAGGAACCCACTAGAAATATATATTAAAGTATATTATTTCCGATAAGATTTGAACTCGCTATAATCGTGGTGAATCAAGCAAATAAAAAAAAAAGAAATCTGCATTTTTTATCCGTTTTCCACGTTCCTGTGGAAATTTCATCATTAATATATAAATGAGATGTTACTTAATATGTCAAATAAATAAATGAAATAATTTTTATAATATTTTTTTTCAGGTTGTGGAGTATGAAGCGGACGAGCGTGGATTCAAACCGAGGATCTCTGTGGAGCCAGCGGAAGAACGATCAGGGTACGACGAAAATGCATCTGATCTTAGCCGATCTGGAGATGGACCTTATTAGTAATTAAAATAAAGACGATAATAGCGTGCCATGACCGACTCATAGTCGCACTCAAAAATGTCAATTACCATTTAATCAACTTTAAGTTAGTAAATATGTATTCACTTGTGTCTATTTAATGTTAGTTAAGTGTTAATTGATTTCTCTTTGTGCTAATACTCATTTAATTTATTTTTGTAGCAAATTGAAAAAAATATATAAAAAAAGTACTTCGAATAAGTAAATAACTGTAAATTATATTTTACAAGCAAATAAATGGTTTTTTTATAAATATATTTTTATTTGTAATTTTTATTAACTGCCGATTCACCTATTTTTTTAACTCCTGGCGCAAACCAAGCCATAATAATTAAAATAAGACATTGCTAAATATATGACAAATTTTATTCACTTAAAAAATATTAGTCATAAAGTGACTGATATTAAAACAGCAGATATTAAATAATAAATAGATATATAAGTATAGTAAGGACCAATGATTTCACAAAATTATGTTTTTACTCTAAACAAATTAGAACATTATTCTCTACTTTTTTATGTCATTTGAGTTTCTGCTTATATATCGTATACTAACTGAGTATTTTTTCTGTTATTATTGTTTTATCTTTATTGAACTATATTTATATCTAAGTATTTTTTTTATTTCTTACATATTAATAATATAAAATAACAGTTATATAACATAACATAAAAAATTATATAACATAATTGTTTTACCTATGATTAATTAACCTTCACCTCTTATTTTTCCCTTTTATTCAAAAATAAATAACTGAAAAATATATTTGGAGTTCTTAAAATAACGGCAACTTGTGCCGATGTGGATCGAAATATTTTAATACTTGAATTAAAAACACGATGCGTGTTGATTTAAATTTATTTAATACATGTGTATTGCATAGGTTAACTTGGCAGTCGAATTATGTCACTTTTAAAAAGATGAAATTAGTTAAATTGGTTACAAACATCAAACAACAGGTTCAAAGCTTCCATCTAAAATTGAAATTGGAAATTCCATTCTGTACACAGCGGGGTAGGCAGAGGGAACCTAGTTCTAAGACACTTCCCCATTTTCCATCGAATTCAGGAGGTTGATTGCGTGTTGAGGAGTGATGGTTAAAGCTAGAGTGGCGGAACTTAACGACGCATTGTGCTTTGACATTAGATGGAATGAAAATAAAAAAATTAAATAAATATTTCATTTCCTCGTGTGGCGATCGAATGCACAGCAAGTCGCGTTTACAGTCACACCCATGTGCCCCTGTCTCATCCTCTTACCATCAACCTTTAATAAATAAGCCCTAAAAATATACCAATAGTAGCAATAAGTTTTTTTAGGATAGGACAAGGCAAACGAGCGTTCGGGTCACCTGATGGTAAGTGATCACCGCCGCCCACGACCCCATGCAACACCAGAGGAGCTACAGGAGCGTTGCCGGCCTTTAAGATGGAGAATGTCGGGCACCGGGGCCCGGCATTACCTAATGCGAAACGCAGTGGCAAGAGCCACTACTTCACGCCGGTTTTAAATGCCGGGGGTGGTATTAATCCAGTCGAGTCTGCCCATCCGTGTTGCCATTACTGGCGATGTGACTCTACCACACGTACTTTAGTCGCCTTTTACGATACCGACAGTACCAGGGTGATCCTCTATTCTAAGCCGGGATCACACGGCTGACCGCACCAAAGCGAAGATCTGAAAACATAAATTTTCTTTCCTCGGGTGGGAATCGAAGTCACAACCAGTCGATTTTGCAGCACATTTTGTGCCCCTGCGTCACGACTGGCCTCAAAAATCAAATGTAGGTATGTAGTAGTTCTTTTCTCCGATTGGGAATCAAACTCAAAACCGTTGCATTTATATGCAGTGTCGCTGCACCACAACAGCCACAGCTATAGATTTTCCTAAATAGATACGTTTTCATGAATTCTAGTCTTATTAATTGGATATAGGAAACCGGACACGGTTTACCTATTATGGTATCATTAGATATTCTGTAATAATATGTGGGAGCGAGATAGATGCACCTATGTACATCTATTGTCAATAATATTATTTTTAAAGTGACCTTAACTATGCAAAAATACATAAGAAACCGTGATCACGACGCAACGACTTACGTACACCCTTATGCGAGAATAGGAAACTATGTAGAGTCGTTTGTTTGTTAAAATATTTTATAAGGCAACACAATTTTGTTTCTCTAGTTTTTATTATCTATTCGTAATAGCCCTATAGCTTTCAACTTTAAATGGACTATGCAAACAATCTTTCTTCTAGCCAAATCAGTAGAGATTTCTTTTCTAGACAAATGTGATAAGCGCGTATATTTAATACAATACTGTCCAATTTTATAGTATTTTTTTAAGTTATTCACATTAATACTTTTTCAATGTTTTTTTTGACGACTTTTATAATGATTTGATTAACATTCACACATATTGCGGCTCCACGGAGCCATTGTTCCAGTCGTCATCTACCTTGAAAGCTCCTCTATTATATGGATAATGAGAGTAATTTTTCACCCCTACCTTTAAATAAGCATCAGTATAAAAACGTAACGAATTAGGACACGAGCATCACTTGTCTCTCGCGTCTCTTGTATCACTTTTGTGTCAACTGCTAATATGAAGGTGAGTTACGTAATATTGTTTAGAAAAAGCTTTTTTTTAATGTATTATATAACTCTTTCTTTGTTTTACTAGTGCTTTCAGTTGTTAATTGTGTTTGTTAAACAATTATTATGGTTACTTTTTGATTTTCTTAAGTGAAATCTCGATTCTCTTGAATAAGGTAAAGAGATGCAATTTTCTTTTTAGTTCAAATATTATGGATTCTGTGGTATGATTCTCATTTCTTTTTTATTTATTTAGATATTGGAATCTATGACTATTGCATTCACTCAGTCATGAACTAACTGTACCTATTAGAATGTAGCGATTAATAGATGTTTCTTTTGTTTAAATAAAAAAAAAGTTTCATGCTTACAGCTGGGTAGGCGTAACTCAACGCCGAGCTTTTTTGCCTTGCTACCAGAGCGAAGAAATAAAAATATTAAGAAATAATAATTCATTCCCTCTGGTGGGGATCGATCCACAACCGTTACGTTACAGTCAATAATTTGTGCACCTGCGCTAAGTTATATAAATTAATTGTAATTAATGATTCAAATTGTTTCAGACTATTTTTGTCGTTGTTTTCATCGCGGCTATCGCTTTAGCAGAGCCTCCTCCATCAAACAGGTATAAAATTATGATAAACTTTTATTAATTAACAAAGAAAACATTCAAAAGTAAAAAAATATATATATTATCAAAAAAGTTCTTTAATATAAACATATCTAATAAAACAACAAAAAAAAACATGAATCAATGTTTAATACTAAGTAAAAAAAATACTACACAGTACAAAAGTCAGCTTCACTCTGTATCTCGCACATAGTATGGTAACTGAGTATTAAGATACTCTGTTGACCATTTTCTACCAAATTCTGAAGGCAACGCGTGTTGAGTGGCGGAATTCAACGCCGCGCTTTGCCTCGACACCAGAGCGAAGAAAATAAATTGTAAATTTAAGTAAATATTTAACTTCCTTGAGTTGTGACTATAATATAGAATTGCTATGCAGCCAATTTATAAAAAAAAACACAAGAATTATAAATAAATATACGAAATAAAAAGTTAAGAGCGCGTTGATGTCTTTTGTATTCATCTAATGATTACGATTATCTCTTGAAACTACTATGGAATTCGCCTATATTTTAATCACATATTTTTTTATAATTTTAATAAAAAAATATTTAATTCACAGCTATTTACCGCCATCTCCGTTAAACCGCAATGCGGGGTACCCGCAAGGACCAGCTGGGGTCAGCCCGTTGCCTCAAGTGATAGCTGCCAGAAACTTTGCAGCAGCAACTAACAGCCACGAGCATGTTAATGGTGGCGCCAGGTTTGTAATATTTTGAGGAATTATTTTCTAAAAATAATTTTATAAATTTTTTTTGATTATTCAGGCTAATTATTTTTTTTATTTTGGACACTCCACACGTGTCATCATGTTAGACGTTTCGATTGGAGAACGGAATATTTTATCTCTAGGCTGAAACGAAAAAGAATATATCAATTATATAAATTCCAGGAACAGCCACGATCATACTCAAGCAAGAATTGGTCAGGGACAAGGCTACGATGAGAATTCAGCTGATTTCGCTAGAAATGCTATAGATTTGCACTCGGTAAGTCGAACCTTATTTCAATTATTTTTTTAATAACTTCATTAATATCATTTTAATATACTATTCATAATACTTTTACATGAAATAATATAACTTCATTAAATTCTAAGTTTTCATTTCTTACGATCATTCTAAAAATTATCAAGTTATTTCATAATATCATATGTATTACAAATAATTTAATTTGACATATATAACAATACTTCTCTCATTAAAAATCATTATTAAAACACTTTGATCAGAAACAACACAGAAGAAAGCATAAGTACTTATAAAAGTTTGAATTTAAAAAAAAAATAAATAAAAAAAAAAATAGTACTTATACTATATTCTGTGTACAGGAACCAGCGAATTACAACTTCGGTTATATGGTGAGTGACTTCAGTGAAGGCACAGACTTCGGCCATCGCGAGGAGAGAGTGGAGGAAAGGGCGCAAGGAGAATATCATGTTGTGTTACCTGATGGTAGGAAACAGGTAAGGGTAACCTCATACATGACAAACTTAGTGACCCGTCACTACGCAATTACGCTTTTATTCAGTTCAAAATATTGTATCAGCATTTTGTTTAATAAGCCTTTGTCATTTATACTTCAACAATTTACTAACCTAATCTAACTTAACTGTAATCATAATACAATTGTTCAAAATACACTATTAATTAGAAAAATTTATTATTCTATACAACTTTACACAGTATTAAACTTGTTCACATATTATTAATATATAAATATGCTACCTTTTTTATTAATGTTAATTAATTTATTTTAAATATTTGTATATAGATATATAAAACCGACGTTATATAGTTAAGTAATATAAAAGTTTACTTCCTTGTTGCAGACCGTAAGTTACGAAGCTGACGAAAGCGGGTTCAAACCTCAAATATCTTATGAAGATTCCGAAGAACTAGCTCGTTCCAACGGATATGATAGCAACGCTAACTCCCGAAGCAACGGAAACGGCTACAAGAGCGGTCAGGAGGCCCGCTCTGGATATTGACTAAAATTATGTTTCTTTATAATTTTAAATATGTCACTTTGCTTTTAAAATGTAATTTTGTTTAACATTTTTTATTTATGTTTCAAATAAATAATTTTATTTGTTTTAAAATCGTTTTTTTTTTTTAATTTTTAAAACATGTTGATAACACTTTTACTTATTTCTATATATAGCTATCAATCAATTAATTTAAGAACATTTTGGAACTCTATTTTCCCATATAATATTTTTAAAGAATGGATCTGACGGCCATATATATATAATTAAATTAAAATTTTATGCCTTCCCTATTCTTCTTATTACTTTATTATAACTATATGTATATACTATCTTCAATTACTTCTTGTTGAAATTATAGTTTCATAAAATTATGTATGAAACTAATAATGTATTATTTTAGATACAATCGGAAGTGGTTAACATTTTAATATAACACGATATAAACACATATCGTCTATATGTTACTAACGTATTTGGAAAGAGTTCCTCCATAATAGCAATAAGTGATATGTATTACTTAATAACAATACATCAAACGAGTTTCCTTCCAATCAGGGCCGTTGACTACAAGCAACTGCCCCCCTTTGACACAATTCCACAGCTTTTATAGCCTTTTTCACGAGTACGCTGACATGTTTATGACTGTATAATATAACCAATATAGTCCATATAATTATGTTGTATAAAAATATATTTTTAGCTTCACACTGTAGTGCAAAGAGAACACTCCGGCCCCCCAAACACCACCCAAATTTAATATGTTGCCTGTTGAGTAGTTGAACTCAACACAAACCTTTGTTCTTTGTTGACGAAAAAAAAAAATATTATTTCACCTGAGTGAAGTCGAAGCCACGACCATCGAATCTACAGTCACATGCTGTGCCCCTACGCCATAACGACGTCATGGATAAAAATATGTTTATAATAGACATATAAAAAACATTTAATATTCCTATTTTATTTATTCGCGAAGTTTTTCATAATTCTTATTATTAAATTATAGAACCAAGTGCAAGTTACTCATATATATATAAATTATTTTTTTATATATGTATGTATGTCCCTTATCCTTGGTCCCGAGTTTGATCGCGTTATGTAACCCATTATCGATGTCAAACAAATCGATCGTGAAATCTGCCAATATTTGCCTTCATTGATCTAGTATTACGTGCCTATACGATTCTGAGGATTTCTGTTTAAATTAACAATAAGCTTTTGAATAAATATGCTAATTATATATTATAAAAAATGTAAACTTGTATAGTTATGTTCAATTCTTGCATGTATTATTTTACCTTCGCACCTTACCTTACCTCAGAATTTTTGACTGAGTGAACCGATTTTGGTGAACTACATATCACGCCAACCGTGAAAGTTTGGTTAGATTCTGATTGTGGGATCTGGATGAAATTAAACAAGGATTGATTTTTTGTTTTGGTAAAAAATACAATAATGCTCTAATAGCAAGGAAAAACATTTTTTAAATTTGACGTTCTTCATCGTTGCATTGCTTTTCAAGCAACTTCAAAATATTTTTAATGTATATTCTTGTCAATATGCCAAAATGTTAGTTTGCACAAAAATAATAACTTACTAAAATTGAAGTTTCATATAGGACAACCACTACCTACTCCTATGAGAAGCGTCCTTTTATAGTGCAAATAAATTAATTTTTAACAAAAAAATCGACTTCAAACAATACACTACAAGGTGAAAAATAAAGTTATTTAACATAAAGTATAACTTACTTGTATTTTGTTAATCAAAAATAATTATAGAAAAAAATTGTATAATAATTTTGAAGTCGGTTTGATATAGGTATGTCACATAGATATATGTATATTGACCTTGACCATCGCTCTAATTCGCATAGTAAAGTGCAAAACATAATTAATTAATTTTCAAATATTTACCGTAAGCCTTGGTTTGTTTGATTTTTTAACAGCGGCCATATTTAGTATAAATTCAGCTCCAAGTATAGAACAGCATCATTCGCATCTCATTTTCGAAGATCTCAATATCTGAACAACATGAAGGTAATACAATTATTTTATTTTATAAATATTTTTTTCAATTTATAAATAGTTTTTATCGTATTGTTCATTTAAATATTTTGAAGTAATAAGTAGTGCTATTATACAGTTGATTTGGAATCTGGTTTAATACTAAAATATAATTCTTGCATACTTCACTGGTGTAGAGACAAATTGATCTGTTTATTTTGCTTATCAATCTATTAAGTTTTTAAACATAAAATTACTAGATATGTCGAAGTCGAGAAAATAAAATATTTAATATTGTCATTCTCGCTCTGGTAACGACGGCACGGCGTGAGTTCCGCCTCTCAACACTCATTGCATCTAGAAATTGGGGGAATATGGGGGAAAACGACCTTTCTCTTTGTCTATTTTTCTACGTGCGGCATACAGCGTGAAACCAAAAAACACCACGGTACAATTAACTGAACAAAAACGATTGTCTAACTCTTTTACAGATGTTTGCAGTAGTACTTTTCGTTGTAGCTTCAGTATCCGCCAAAGGATCTGGACCATACCTTCCTAGCGGATGGAGGCCACAAGGACCAGCATTCTTTTTGCCTTCTGAATTGGTACAATATTTCTATTTCTTAAAAACAAAATAATTTGGGATTAAAAAAGAACATATTCGGAAATATGACAGAACCAAGATATTTAAATTAAAAATAAAGGAACCATATTATATAATACAGAGGCCGTCGTGACGCACTGGCACAAGGGTGCCGCCCGTAAACGCGACGGTTGTGGGTTCGATTCCCACTCGAGGAAGTGAAATATTTCTTTACGTTTATGTTTTCTTTTCCATTTTTCTTCGCTCTGGTGTCGAGGCAAAAGCGCGACGTTGAGTTCTGCCACTCAACACGCAATGCCTCCAAATTCGGCAGAAAGTGGGGAACGGAGTATCTTAAGTTACACCGAGGTTCCCTCTGCCTACCCTGCTGTGTGCAGGATACAGCGTGAAGCTAAAAAAAAATATTACATAATAAAATTATAATTCCAGAAACCATCGTCAGAAAGCCCGAAAGAAATAATCTTGGAAGGCTCAGAAGCGTCAGGTTCAGATTTTTTGAGAGAATATGGCCCACCAGTAGTCCAAGAGATCTCTCAAAATCTGATCAGCCAAGGTCTCCCAGATGTCAATGTCGAGCAGAGCTTTGGTGCACAAGTTGAGATTAAAGAAGAAGCTATTGTTCAACAAGCCGAAGTCGCTTCTGAAGGTATTACATTATATAATAAATGTTACTTACTAATAATAATATAAAAATACACTGGACTATTACTTATATGTTCTACTATTTCTTATATGTTCTTCGAAGAAAGATATTGTTTAAGAACAAAAACAGGAAGTTAGTCACAGATCAATGAAAAGTCAGAAATATCTCAGTCAAAATTGTAACAAGCAGTAAATTAAGCCATCCAAAAAAAATAAAAATAATCCAAAAATATGCATATGCAATACTCGATGCGCCAATTAAATATATATTTCTTAAATTCTAGCTTACGTAGAACAATCATCTGAAGCAGTTACTGCATCTTTCGCTTATGAAGAGAAGAGCACTGTATCTGATCCACTTGTAGATGTTTCTCAAACCCACCAAGACATTGAAGTTAGCAATGTTGAGATCTTACAATCTGAAGATGTGGTGAGCTCTGAAGGATCAACTGAATCAGTTGTAAATGAAAGTACTGAAGCTAATCTACTAGCTATTGAAGAATCCCAGTCCACCCCAGCTGACGTCTTAGTATCCCAAGTATCTGATTTATCTCAAGTGGAAGCTGAACAAGTATCCCAAGTATCTCAAGTGGAAGCGGAGTCAGTTTCTCAAGTGCAAGAAATTTCTGAACAAGTATCCCAAGAATCTTCCAACCTAGAAGCCGTTAGCCAACAAGAACAAAAACAAGAAGTCAGTAGATCACAGTCCAATGAAAAGTTAGAAGTATCTCAGTCCGAATTGTCACAAGCTGTAAATGAACTAGGTCTTGTATCCGCCCAAAATATTCCCGATATCATCGCCAGTATAGAAAATGAAATTAAAGTGTTACAGGTAATATTTTTACTATTTTTCATTAATGTATTGTTTTTGTATTAAAATCGTCCTAAAAAAAATTCTTTATTTACAGTCGGAAGTGAGTGAAGCTGTTAGTGACGTGTCTGGATCTGGGTAAATATAATATATTTTTTCTAATGTATTTAGAAATATCTACTTAACATCCATCCGTATTTTCCGTATTTTCTTTTTAATTAAATAACCAGTCAAAACTTAATTAAAATTAAAAAAAAACTTATTTTTAGTGCTTTGGAACAAGAACCTGTCGGTTTTCTTGAATATGGTCCCCCTGGATTCGCTGAATACGGCCCACCTAAAGGTGCTGCTGACGAGGAGGTAACAATAAAATAAAAACGTGTATTATTATTTCAGGCCGTCGTGGCATAGCACATAAAAACTGATCGTAAATGCGTCAGTTGTGGGTTCGAATCCTACAGGAAAGTATGAATTATTTTAATTTACTCAGTGATTTCGCCACCAAATTTGCAATGTCTCTTAAATGGGATAATGGCCACTTTTTTACTTTATAAATTTATATATTTTACAATCAAATACTTTTAAAATTTATTTTTATATAAATATTGCTCAGGGTATGGTTTGAAGTCACAATTTTCGTGTAACATGAAAATGTTATTTTATACTTAACTTGTAAACATTCTTTAAAAAAAAATCTTATTTTCTATCAAATGAAATATTAAATATGGCATAGAATGTTTATGTATTATTTTATATAAAAAAAGTAAAATTTTACATTTTTAATTTAAGGAGAAGCCAGCACTCCAATCCATTGAAGCTAGAAGACGTCGTTTTTCACCTAAATTCAGGTATCTTTTTAATTACAGTAATATAAATAGTTCTTTGTGTATTTAGATCAGGAAAATATTTTAATATTTTAAGGTAAATAATTAAAAATTAAAATTATAAAAAAATACACATAATGTTGTAATTTAGCTAATAATAGAACATTGTTTTTTTTGTTATCCATAAGTTTAATCCGTAATTGAACTTTTCTCAGATTTCTTTAACTACATTTTCTTTTTTATTCGTTAAAACAAGTTAAAATACACCTTGAGGCTTGTTTTTTAAATAATAATCATTACAATATTAATTTTTTTTACAGACTTTCAAAGAAACATTAACTGAAGGCACAAAGAACTGACCATTGATATATTTATGATAATATATACCAATTCAATATGTAATTATAGTGCAGCTCAAAACAAAATGTAAAATATGAATATTTTAATAATAAACGAATAGTTTGCATATATAGTATTTCATTATTCCTTTAATACTACACAAATTATTATTCTTTAAAATTTTTTGATCTTTTTAAATTAACCTGCTGTATTTTTTTAAACATTTTTTTAAAATTAAAACGTACAGGGAATTGAACTTGAACCTTTAAGATACATTCCAAGCTCAACCCGTGTTGGACAGCATCCAAGAGCCGCGAATTCAAATCCGGTTAAAAAAAAAATTTATATAAAAGATTTTTTTTTCTTTTTGGATTTAACATGTTTACACTTTAAGCCGACGTAATATTAAATTTGAAAAAAAAAGTATACTCGTGTGTTATTTTCCCAGATAACATTTCAGTAAGGAAAAACTACATTAAATTTAGATTATAATTACAATTTTAAAGTATTAGAACCAAATATTTAAAAAATATCAATTTCTTTACTCTCTCTCTACACTGCACTTCCCACAACGCAACCAGTTTGCAATATGATAACAGATGGCGTGATACACTCTTAATCTAAAAACCTAAAATTAGATTTGTTTATACTTTATATGAAATAGATGTGGTTTATTTACTACATAGTGATGTTGGAAATAGATACTGATATGCACGAGAAGAAAAAGCAATATTCAAATAAAGCTGATAAAAAAATATATAAAGAGAAATAGTTAAATAGTCCAAAATATTACAGTTCTATTAGAAAGTAAATGAATTAATGTATTAAATTATTAGACAAAATCTGAATGAATATCCGAAAACAAAATTTTTGTTCAATATTACATTTCAAGAATCACATAGGGTAAAATTTTAAATCTAAAATAAAATTAAATCACGCTGTATTCCGCACACAACAGGGTAGACAAAGGGAACCTAGTGCTAAGACACTATCTCACTTTTTGCAGAATTCTGGAGGCGTTGAGTTTTGAGTGGCGGAACTCAACGCAGCGCTTTGACTCGACACTAGATCTAAGAAATGGAAATTTTAATTTAAATAAATATTTCATTTTCTCGATTTATGATTGAACACAACCGTCGCATTCACAGTCAAACACCACCCATAGATAATACCCATATACTAGATAGCTCCAAGCGATAGATGGCATTAGTGTCTATACAATTATTTTTTTTCGATTCAAAGTACTGAAGTGCCAACCCCATGCTTGTACCCTTACACCACGATTGGCCTTAAATATATTTAATATTTTTCAAATGACAGTGTCATTTTGTGCTTCAAAATATACGTCATGATTTGTGACTATCTTCATAGCATTAGAAAAACAATTAATATGACAGTTCTAAAATCCAATTTCGATTGTAGATCTATTGTATTAATATACAGCATATTGTTTACACAACATGATATTTTTTTTTAATATATAAAATGTAGCAAATAGCTATATAAATTTATATAGCTATTTGCTACATTTTATATTTTCATTCATTCATTCAGAGTTCATTAATTACTATGTGTGTGTGGGATATAGAGTGCTTATATATTCAATTGTATAAAAAAATTACATAATAAATTAATATTAACACATTTTACATCCATTTTATGGAATTTGTATAAGGATTATATACTTATTTTAATTAATCGATCATCATGAGGCTGCCACATGCAAAGCCGTTCTATATTTAAATTGACTAGAAAAAGAAACAATAACATACTAACTACGTACACATTTTTAACGTCGCAGTTACTGTAACTTTCATTGTCGAGGAACTTTGACGTGAACCAATCTATTATTTTTTTTATATTCTGTGACAGATAATAACTTGAATGTGAAGGTTGAGTGAATTTAATAATCTGTGACATACATTTTAATTTACTCTCATCATTGGCTTATCGCTCACTAACTTCAGTTTGCTTTGGTTAGTCATCGAGTTTTGGTGGGTGCTGTTTCTACTTGTTTTGTTTATTTTTAATTTCGTTACTATTTCGTTTTATTATTTTAAAAACACTAAGTTATAACATCGTGAGTTGTGCATGACTGTGATAATTACAAAAAATCGACACTTTGGTCTTTAATTGCAAAATTCGTAATGAGCTTGCTTTTGAACTGTGATTGTTTTGGTTTTTTATACATTTTGCAACATCGTATAAATTAAAGTGTGTTCTCGTGATAAAACCTTATAGTTGAGGTGAGTTTGTGTTATATTTTCTTTTTTTGGGCACTTTGTATAAAGTTAAAGTTGTCCAAACCAGTAATGGGCAAGGTAACGTTTTTGCCTTATTTGACTTTCATTGCAATTTTTTAACCACTCTGAGCTTGACCTCGATGGAAATCTCGAATGAAACACATATGATCTTTATAAATGTACTTTTTCTTAATGGTCTTTACATATTTTAATGAGTTAACTTATAAAATTATTATACCGGTTTTAATTCGTTTATGTGTTAAATTCACATTTAAATTTTATTACTAAATCAATAAACAAAGTTAATATTATATTATATTTTATGTTGTCTTATGTATAAAAAAAAATAAAAATGACATACTAAAATTAACATATATTTTTTTATTAAGTCTTCAATTTTTATATAAGCCATATAATAATAAAATACAAAATTTTAAATATTCTAGCAATATATGTCATATAATTAAACTTGTAGCATGCAGTTCAAATAATTCATTAAATCAAGTATTAATCATACAATTTCTAATTCAGCCTAAATTCATAACATTGTCTTTATATACTGTTCAATGTATTTCATTTTAGATTTCATACATTTTTTTCTTGTCTCTTTTTACTAAGTAATTGAACTTGAGGAAATAATTAGATATTTTAAAGAATTGAGCTGACACTTCCATAACCACAATTTCAGATATCTGCACATTTCTCTGATTTTATTACATAGCATAATTTTTTTTTCCTGCCTATTTTAAGACAGGCAAAGAATGGCTTCATCTAAAACACTTTGTTCCCCACTTATGAAATGCATATAAGTAGTGATGGGACTCAATACCACAATTTATTATCTTATCAGAGCAAGGAAATAATTCTTTCCCCTGTGAAAAATGAACCCGCAACAATCACATTTAGTCAGATGCTGTTTCATTGCTGATAATGGCTCGGTGTACTGGATTATTACACAAACATATTCTTCAACTTATGTTATTATTATAAAAATAATCATATTAAGTATATAAAATAATATTTTTGTAAAATAAAAAAATATACAAAATAATAATACAAAGTGAAATTCTAACATTAAAAGTAACAAGTCTTGTCTTGTCATGTTATTTCTCAAGTAACCTAATTCATTTGAAATTAGGTTGACAGGATGTAAGGCATAGCCTAGTTGCTCTAATGGTTTTCTATTTGATATAGGAATGCTAAACTAAAAATTATTAAACTAATACGCAGGTAAATTTGAATTTAAGCAAGAATAATTTATTATCGTTAATATAAAATTTTATTAAATATAAAGCACACTTTTTTGTATCATATAAAATTTTAAAACAAAATTCTTTCTTGTAATTTATTGAAACAAACAGTTTTTTCACCATAATATCAACATAATAGCATTTATAATTCTATATTCTAGAAATATTTTTTTTTTATATATTAAAATTAAATAATTACTCAGAAATTAATAAATAGATTTTTTCCTGCTATTTAGACAAAGTGCAGCATGCAGTACTGCCACTCAAACTCAATAAAACTCAAAAAGTCTTGATAGTAGGCTCCATCTACCGGCACACACTGATAATAAAGAATTTTTTTTTTAACTCTACACTCGTCATCTATGTTATCTTAATATGAAATACTTTTACAATTCATTATATTATCTACCAGATGACTAACCATTAACTATATGTCGGCAATGTCGCAAATTAAACAATAAAAAAAAACCATTAATTTACAAAGAAACTGAGTTAATTGCGAGTCGGCCTTGGCGTAATGAAGAACCAATTGTGTGGAACGCTTCCTTACATATTTAGCTTTTTTTGTACTAAATTCTTTTGAAATTGTCTATAAATAATTAATATGTAATCGCCATTTACATCGTTTTTATGGAATCGATATTTGATTCATTAGTACATGATGTAAGTTATAATGATGCGTACGTAAAGTAGGTGTGTAGTTGTAAGTTCTATTCTCGCTCAGATTAATAAATTTGCAGTTCAAAAGCACGACGTTGAATTCCGCCACTTACACACGCAATGTCTAGAAAATTGGGCGCTGCTTAGCGGAGTTTCTTGACACTAGATCCGTCTAACCAGCCTACCCGGCTTTACGTGGGCCACAGCGAACCTTCAATTAATATATGTATAGACAAGTGCTATATGCAATTATTTTATTTAGCTTCACAACAAAGGGAAACTAATGTTCAGACACTTCATTCTCCACTTTTAGAAACAGCGAGCCGGCTCGGCTAGTTATATAAAATTTATAATTACTGTCGTTATGTAATTTTTCCCTATCTGTTATTTTTTTTAAGAAAGTATTTAAAGGTAATACAATTAGTGGAAGGAAATGCGTGCCTTCTTTCAACTCGACAAAAAAATCGCCGAGTCCAGATGTTAAATGTCTCGTCGGAAGCACACCGGCTGTTTGTTTTTATAACTATGAAATAGTGTTTGTTTTTTTTACTTTTTCCCGTAACATTATGGTGAAATGAGAACAATGATTTCTGATGAAATGAAACAGAAGATAAATATTTATTTTCTTTTCAGAGAGATAGAGATAGATCTACATATAATTTGTAAGGAACAAACACTCTAATTATAAATATGAAGCTTTAAGTGGGATTTGAATGTTGACCAAAACCATCTATCTCGGTAATGCAAGCTTTCATTGTAACCCGACGAAATCGTGGTAACCATGTCAGTATATGTATAAAATTATATGGTTACACGCTGCGATCCCTACTTTCCGCCATCGCGTGTTGAGGGGCGTAACTCAACGTCGGACTGTTTGCCTGCTTCTGTACCAGAGCAAAGAAATGAAAATATTAATAAATCTATTAATATTAAATTAAACAAATGCTACTTTAAAATCATCCTTAGAAAACTTAGTAAAAATTATTTGGAAATGAAAGACGAAATGCAATCCAATTAATTATATAAATTATTTAATCTTTTTGTCTGTCTCATTGTCTGTAAACATATTTTTGTTTACAGACATATTTTTTAGAATGAATATTTTCTAAACATTGTTAGTAAAAAACTTAGACATGAGCCATAGAGACTATAAAATGTAGTTCATTATTGACTCAGTGTATAGTGGGCGTTAGAAAGCCAAATGACGTGTAAGGATGAAACTGTAAAATAAAAAAGATATACGCATATCCTTTGTAACTACTAGATACTTATTTGGTTTTTTTTAAGAGAGCTTCATGCGTTTTTCCGCATAGCAGGGTAGAGACAACCGAGAGAAAATGAGAGAGGGACCCAGATCGAGCAGATGTAAAAATTTATACCCCGAGCGGGAATCGAGCCTACAACTGTCGCGCTTGTAGTCACGCAGTGACTCAAAAAGACAGTTGTGACGCAGCGACTATATAGCCTTACTTTAAGATCACTTAAGAGGAATGAAGCACATTTAATTAGATTCGATATAGTTCTGTCAGCTATTACACTATATCATAGTCGATTTGCACGCTAATAGATCCCGCTGCCACCACTTAAGTGTTTATTGGTTAAATGGGAACAGCTGCGTGTACGTCTTTTGTCTCACTCAATAGTTTTGGCGAATTGATTTAAATTGCAATTTGAAGATTTTTATATATTAAATTGGAAATAACCTAGAGTTTTATATGTTAAAGTTTAGATTTTCGGGCCAAACTTGGAATGGCTAAGTTAAGCTACGAATCTTGAATTGGTAATCACACTTAGTTGTAAGTAATATTTCATTTGACATTACAAAATTTATATATTTATAAAAATTAAAAATAGTAATCGTAGTTTATTTTATGTAATTATTAGGAAATAAAACAATCAATCAATCAATCATCTTCACGCTGTATCCCGCACACAGCATGGTAGGCAGAGGGAACCTAGTGTTAAGACACTTATACTAACAATAAGATTTATATACCATTTATGTATTTTTAAATGTACTAAGACACTAGTTTACGCGATTATAGCAGTTTGTGAGTCTCGGGTCACTTTCAGGTCGCTAAGTTTGTTGACACTGGCTGAATGTGTGAAACGGTGCATTATGCGTAAAGCGTTAACTGTGCGCGTATATATGTTAAGTATAGTTATTGTTATTTTGTATATATATATATATATATATATATATATATGTGTATTTCTATATGTACATTATCATTTTGTATGAGTAAGAAGTTGTAAGTTCGATTTCCACGTTTATTTTAATTAAATTTACGTCGTTCATCTCTTTCTGGTGCTTGAGGTCTGGTGTTCGCCATCAAACAACAAGACAATATAAAAACAAGAACAATACAAAACGAAAATGCCTGAAATGACAAAAAAAAAAATAATGAACATTAAGTTTCTAATGTGGGAAATACACATATGTTTTAGTTGCAAAGGTCTACATTTTATGTGTATATGAGATATCTTCAAGGTGCTCCACTTACATCATTTTTTGAATGTGTTCTGATTTCTGAGCGACAAAAGTTTTCGAAACAGCTACGGGTGTAAACATCCTTGTTAATATAATAATGGTATACAGAAGTTCCTTAAATTAGTAAATGAATATTTGTGGATACTTAGGTTTAAATCGACAATGATGTGGACCTAGCATTCTATTTACTATTCGATGTCAAAAAAATTGTTCATTATGGGATCGCTACAAATATATGGATTAAAATTTAATTTTCCCGTCCGTTAGTATCCCGCACACTGCAGGCTGGGCAGAGGGAACCTAGTGTTAGGACACTTCGCTCTCCACTTTCTGCCGAATTCTGGAGGCATTGCGTGTTGAGTGGGAAACCTCAATGCCGCGCTTTGCCTCGACACCAAAGCGAACAAATGGAAATAAAGTAAATAAAGTAATAAACTTCCTCGAGTGGGATCGAACCCACAACCGTTGCGTTACATTCACACCCTTCTGCCGCTGCGCCATGTGGTAAGGTCGAGGTGGCACCAACGTCGTTCCACAGCAGCACAGGATCAGGCTGTAAATGCGACAGTCGTGGGTTTAATTTCAATGAATTATTTCCATTTCTTCGCTTTCGACAAAGCGCGATGGTGCGTCCCGCAACTTAATTCTCTATGCTTTTAAAATTAGGCTGAAAGTGGAGAACATTATCATCTTTATGTCTACCGTGCTATTATATACGGGATACAGTGTGAAGATACCTTTACCTAACTTAAAACTATCGTAATATATTAACGTAAAAATAACAAAATGACATCATCTAACTGGAAGGCAATAGGCATTAGACATTAACCACAAGTGAAACAAACGAAGCGAATTAACGGTACGTTAACACGCCTAGGACGTTGCGTTGCGCTAGCGCAGCTCGAAAGATGTACTGGTGATGTAATATTTATTTGTAATAATTGTACGCTGTTATTTGTATTTGTTTATTTTATTTCTATCTCTTTGACGATGTTCCAGGGCTACAGGAAATCGTCTAACTAAACCTGACCGTTATCAGGTTCGTTTCCCACTCGGGGGGAATGAATTTGAACGTCGCGGGACCCCTCTACGTTAAAATTTTTATACGTTTTCTTTATAAGTAACATAACATATTACATAAATTAGATCTTACCACCGTATCTATCAATAGATAGATAACTCTACAAATATTGTACATTCTGTATCTAAACAATGAATTGAGATCGTATCAAATGAGTTTTTCTCACACTCGCTCGTAACCAATGCTCCGGTATGCTCCGGGAAGTTTGCAAAAAGTGACCTGATGCACCCCATTGTAGCAGCTACGAACAGTTACTTCCACTTGAGACCGTGACATATATTACAATACGTTTTTTTTATTTCTATATACGATGGGTTACGAGTGTATCAAGAATCTGTTATTTATTTAATATATTTATTTTATTAAATTATCACGCTTTATTCATATCACAAACTGGTTGTGGTGAAACTCGATGTTCTTCCGTTTTTTTTTTTTCGTTTGGTTTATTTGTCATTTGCAATTTAAAAATACCGTTGGCTTTAAACATATTAAAAGAAATATAAACAATACATTATATAAATTATAATAATAAATTAATTAAAACATGACATAATGTAACAATTCACTGATCACACAATGTGAATAAATAATTATTTTATTAACGATGCTATATAATATATGAAATTAAACGACCGTTACAAATGTGAATGCACTACTCGCGTGAAATGGAAAAACGTTATTTTTTTATGAAATAAACGTTTTAATATAACGCTGCATAGGTATAGGTTTTAATATAATCTATCCCGCTCACAGCAGGGTAGGTAGAGGGAATCTATTTGAGCTAGAAAAAATATCAACGTGTTATAATAACTTTTAAACATTTACAAACTATTAATTAGAGGATTAAGTACAAGTAAGAAATAAGTTTGATTAAGTTACTCCGATTGTTTCCTTATATTAATAACATCGAAAAAATATATTTTGAAAATAAACATTCCCTCGAGTGACATCGGTGTCAGACGGCTTTCAATTGCTATACGATGAATCGTATAGCACCATAAGACCTCAGTCTTAAGACAATCCGTTCCCATGAAGACACTTCCTTTCTCCACTTGCCGGCCAATACTGGAGATATTGCATGTTGAGTTGCGGAGCTCAACGCCACTCCTTGTTACAACGTAATGGAAATATCAAATATTTCATTTCCTCAAGTGCGAATCAAACCTACAACCTGTCGTGTTTTCATTCGCAAGCTCGTGCCCCTGCGCCACGACCGGCCTCAGTATTTAACAATAATTCCAATATATTTTTAAGAATTGCATTCTATACAAATGTTGCATTCTGTCAACAGTCATGCGTGACCATCATGTCTGGCCGCAACGAATGCTGAACGACGATTTTACCAGAAAAGAATTTACTGTTTAATATCGTATTAAAGAAATTTGTTTTATATGATTATTAAATGTAAGCTTTATTTTTATATTTCTTTATTTATATAAGCAGTACGTGGTCTCATGCTAAAATTTCTGCGGCATAGGCTTGTTACATTCAAAACATGACACATTTTGTTTGCTAATGTATTGTGAAAACATGTGCGCAATATTTATCATATATATATATATATATATGCTCGCATATAGACCATTCTAATTACCATTTTTTTTTCATTGCATCTGGGTGTAGTAGGCACAGTGAATCCAACCTCTTATCACCAACTTTCTCTCTCAACTCTGTTTCCGAGGAAATAAAAATATTTATCGCCTCTGAGTAGCCGCGATGGCCCCATTTTCTATTTAACAGTATCAAAAGTTTAAAAGGAACTGGAAACATATTAATTGAGTTTTCAGGAAGCAACCCATAAAGAACATAAAACGGACATGGCACGGTTTAGCTTCCATTCATTCGGGGATATTGCGATAGAGATGAATTTGACTTCCGTATACAATATTATTATAACAAGCAGGTTTTTCTTTGTTTTTATTTTCTGTTAGGCTGTGGCGCAGTAGCATAGTGTTTGACTTTAAATTCTACGGTCGTGGGTTCTATTCCTATTCGAGGGAATAAATTATTCTAAGTTCTTCGCTGTGGTGACAAGACAAAGCGCGTCGCTTAGTTCCGTCGCTTAACATGTAATGTCTTATGATCATGCAAATTTTAGTAGAAAGTGGGGAACGGAGAGTCTCAACACCAGATTTCCTCTGCTACCTGATATCCTTCGAAATACGGTATACAGCGTGGAACCAAAAAGATATATTTTTTTTTTACAGTTTTATATTTTTTGAAAACATCTAATATTTTCAGGACTCTTGCGCTCAACGCAAATGACAGTGTAAAACAGAGTAACTGACATTAAGAACAGTATAAAGATCAATCAACACACAAACAAGGTAAAGAACCCACAACCATTGCGTTTACCATAACGTTCCCACTGCGCCACGACCGCCTTTTTTTATCTTTTATATAAGATATATCTTTTTATCTTATATATCTTTGACGAATGAAATTTGAACCTACAGTCATCGCTTGCAATAAAGGCGTATACTTCTAAATATTGATATTTACATGTATACGAGAAACTAATGACATGATAACATATTCTCTTAATCTCAAAGACAATAGTAGATTATAAAAGCTAATGTTATTTTTGTCTCAACTGATCGGAGTCGGCCTCATTCCTACTTATCTATGTATAGGCATGCAAAGGAGATTACACAGAAATGGCATATGGGCGGACATGACAACGAATTGAATATTGTCTATAGAGATGTGAAAAAAATACCGCTGTTGAATAGTTGCCTGGGTCTATACGAAGTAGTTGCAAGTTCAAGTCCATTTTGGAGGAGCAACCCATTATGACAGTTGAGTGACAGAACTCAACACCAGAGCGAAGAAATGGAAATATAAACGTAAATAAATATTACACTTCCTCGTGTGGGGATCGAACCCACAACCGTCGCGATACAGCCACACCCTTGTGCCGCGGCGCTACGACGGCCTCGATTATTTGTTAAGTTAAAATGGCCGAAATGTAAGGAATGGAATGACTGAACACTTTGATATTTATAAAAGAAACAAATATTAAATGAAACAAATAAAATAAAATTATTTTATATTTTATTACAAAATTATTTTCGTTAATGCTGTTAAATATATTTATATTAAACTTACAAGTTACAAGACTCGTAACTTAATAATACTATACTATTTCTGATAAACATTAATAGACGGTTCTTTGTATATTCAACTATTTGTGACTAATGCTTAAATAATGATCCTCTTAATATTACATTATTCAACATCAAACTAATATGTTAACCTGATAACCACTTTTTTTTAGCACATACCAACAACTGCAGATGGAGGGGAGGGGAACCTAGGAACCTAGTATTAACCCATTCCGTTCTTCACTTTCCTTGCGAATTCTGAGTCAAGTGGGAATCAAATTCATAACCTGTTGCGTTTACAGACGCGCACGTTTGCTTAAAAATCAGAAGATCCGTGTAACTAAATAAAAAGTTATTTACTTCTAAACAGTAGCGTAGTTATTTTGACTCGGTTTTCGTAATAATATTTACATAAGAACTAATCTTAAAAGTTTCGCGAGACGGATAAAGTGACGTCATAGTACGGTTTTTTTTACATCGTTTCCAACTATTATCTGGACAAGTTTCTTTCATCCTTATAACTAGTTAATTTTGTTTAGATAGTTGTATTTTTAACTTTATTACCAAACTGTAAGATAGATATTTGTTAATTTAGATTATTATTTTATATTGTAAATGTAGATATATTGGTACTTGTATTATGTATTATAAATGTAAATAAAATAATAATGGCGATTTGTATTCAAAATAATCGATTGTATATTAAGTATGTACATCGATAAATATTTTTTTTAACATGGCAACACTAAGATCTTTTAGTGTAATTGGGAAATCGAGTGCCAAGACACTCCGTACCCCACAACTTTTCGAGATGTTGCGTGTTGAGTAGCGGAACACAACGCCGCGCTTTATCTTCTTACCGGAGCGAAGAAATAAATAATTTCTCCGATTCGAACCAACAACCGTCGCGTCTACGGTGGGGTACTGTGCCACGACGGCCGACACGCTAAATACTAACAATACGTGATAATTTTAAACATACAAATTTAATATTCGTAGAAGTGGAATACATAATAAATTTAATCGGTACAATACGTGTCACTTCAGTGTGGATAAGTAAAATGTGGAGCTTTATTCCGTTACTTATTGCAATGTTGCTTAATGGGTCCTGCCTTTTTATATTTAGAATATGTTATGTGAAGATATTTTTTTGTTTTTATTTCGATTCCAATTCATTGTATAAAGTTTTTTATAAACTATCAGTTATAAGACGTGAATGTGTCTAACAGGTTCACGCATTTTCCCGCACCTTATATATGCATCGGTAGTGCATAGATATGGTGCGGGAATCTATGCATACACTTCGTTCTTCACGCAAGAACGCGGTGGTTTAACACCACAAAAAAAAAATGTATAACCATTTATTTACCACTTGCACAATCACATGATTCATCTAAAATGCAGCCCAATTTCTCTGCTCTGCGTTTTTGACGTGGTGTTCCACGTCCGCGTATTATATTTAATCGTCGCTGACATGTCAAAGGTTATATGAGAATTGGTGTACGTAAGTTTTTGGGTCGTTATAATTTTTTTTTTACCGGATTTCATTGTTTTCTTGTTACTATTTCTAGAGTTTCTTAGATAAGTATAAAATGTTGATATACCAGACCGAAAAATCTATGAATATTTTCATATATTTTCTCGAGTGTGACGTGAGTTGAGAATTATCGTGTTGGCATATTGAGAATTTTTTTTTATTTTCCCGCTCTGGTAGGCTACAACAGGTTGTCTCAATTCGGACTGAAAGTGGCGAATGTAGTGTCTGATCACTAGATTCTCGTACTGGACGAATAAAAGCTGATGATGGTGATAATTAAGCTCTTATTATTTCTAATCGAACTTAATTATCTTTAACGGTTGCATAATATAGATATTTGCTTTTTACTTTAAAAAAGAATATGGTTGAGTCTTTGAGGCCGTCGCACTTCCATTTATTTTCATTTTGCCGCTCTGGTAGACAAAGTACGCCGTTGAGTTTCGCCACTCAACACCAATGTCTCGAAAATTGATTGAAACAGAGTGTCTTAACACTTACATTCCTCCGCCTACACCCAACTATGCAGGAAAAGGCTTTAAACTGAAGTTGCATTATAAATAATATACACTGCAAATATTTATAATAACAGTGGTATTGATGCGATAATGCGGAGTCCAATTACAGGTCTTCGCCCTGCAAACCATATCTAGCGTCTATTAAATATTCTAAGAATCGATTCGTTCTCAAATAGCAGATTATTTATATAACACCTTCTAGGAACGTACTCGTAGATGCATACCGATGATCTCAGATCGTTTTATTTTATATTTGTTATCTCTATGTTTGATGTTAATTGAATTAGTGTACCTACTACTACTAGTCAAATATGCATTAATTTCTAAAACTTACTGTTATTTCTGAACTCTCTTCTTTTTTATTTCAATATCCCTGATTTTAAATAATGTTATTTATTTTAAGAGGTTCAAAAACGTTTTAATGACATAGTCTGGAATACTAATATTGAAGTAGGCACAACACGTAAATTGAGATTGACACGTAAAAACAGAATGTAGTGAATAATGTTACGTTTTGATGTACCTATCTTTTAATCTATAATTCTGTATATTTAAGTTTGTATATAGGTACCAATATTTTCATATTACATAATTGAATGTATGCTTACAGTCTGTTATGGTGTTCCATTTAGCTATTAACTTTCTCTAACTAAAAGTGTTCTCTATGATTCGTGACAATATTCTATGTCATAATTGACGTCGTAATCTTCAAAATTACTCGCCTGGTGTCGCGTTACATGTTTAAAATAATTGAGGGTAAAATAATTTAAAATAATTGTCTTAGTTATGTTTCAATATTATGTAAGAAAAAAAAACTATCGGTAGCGTTCATATCTATCATAAAAAAATCCTTGTTTATTAATGAAAAGATAATCTTATTTTTATTTTACCTCCATTTTTAATTTTTATGTACACATTAGATTTTTCCGGCGTCTTCACTGTCATTGTATGAAATATTTTTTTATTATTTTAAAATTGAAATGGAAATAACTAATAGTTGTGTATGACACAGGACACATCCAAAATGCCCAAATCAACTCTGTCCACAAGTATAAAAGGTTAACGTAGCTTAATTTAGTTTGTACCATTCGTCGACAAATGGCTTATCCAATACAAAGATATATTTTTTAAACTTGAATAAGTAGTTCCTGAGATTAGCGCATTTAAACTAACAAGAGTTTTTTGGCTTTGCTTTACAATATTTGTATATTTTATTATCGTGTATGTAAACATCTACTTCACACATTTGTCAATGTCGCGACAGCAGTTTATACAAAAAATTAGGACACATGATGAACAGTATTTCAAAATATCATAGTGTAGGCAACACAAACTTGCCCACACACGGTTATCATTATCAACATCATCCGATAAGAGATTTGATTTTTTATCTTACGCATCTCCTACATCGTAGGTATCCTACAAGGCAAAGAGAGAGGTTATTGTTACAATAGTTTGTTTTCCACTTTTCCATTTCAGGAGCATATCTTCACCATAGTGTTAAGACACTCCGTTTTCCACTTTCGTAGAATGTTGGGGACATTGCATGTTGAGTGGCGCAACTCAAGGCCGCACTATGTCTTATTATTGGAGTGAGAAAATGAATATATTAAATAAGCTTTCTCGCCCGAATGGAAACCCACAATGTCTCGCTTACAGTCAAGCGCTTGTACAACTGCGCCACGACGTAGTTTCTAACCCATTTAAAAGTTTTATTCATATACGTACCAAAAAATGTTAATATTATTACTATTTCTCTTTAATTATTTGTGTTTGTTATACATATTGAATACGTCACACATAGTGCAAACAGGGACACTACAAGGTGATATTACCTTTTTTTTTTTTTTTTTATGGAAAAGGACAAGGCAAACGAGCGCACGGGTCACCTGATGGTAAGTGATCCTAACACCATACATTGTCTTGTTAAATAAATTTCCATCTAGAGTTATTCTAGAGTATTATATATATCTTAATTATTATAAGTGGTTAACAAATATAGAGTAAATAAAAGTATCTTTCTACGGCATCTCTTATGACGCAGACATAAGGAATGTAATGATTCATGGGTAGATAAAATAGGTGTTCTAATACTTAGCCGTTTCCTAGACACATTTAGATTTAATCAAAATTATTTCGCTAACACTACGATAAGCTATAATAAAGTAGGCTTTGACTGTTGATCACGACACTTATAATTATGAAATGTGATGTTACTGTATGAAAATTTACAGATTTTTTTCACGTATAATTTTGGTAAATGTACCAAAATTTGATCGAGATAAGAGAACTGAGTTCTTACCAGCGCTCTATATATAGATACTGGCTATAGAGATAGGCTTTATGCGGTAGATTTGTGAAGCTGAAAAAAATTGAACACTTTTGAAATTAGCAATGCAACTTATTAGTTTTAAGTAACAGTATTTCAGAAACTGATAGTTACAGGGTGTTTAATATTGAAAAAAAAAAAACAAATTGACAGAGTGAAGCTAAAAAAATATTTTATTTTATATTAAAATATTTCGAAAAAAGCCACATATTCTATTTACATGATTATCTTACATCAATTATACCAGAAAGTCAAGACATGATGATAATCACCAACGTAACATAATAAATGGAATTTACTTAATAACACTTAAACGGTAAAAGAAAGTATATTTAACGTAGTTGGTGTTTAAATATCAAAGATCAAATCTTTATTGTCGCCATCCTCTCTCTGACCCGCCGCCCATTATTGTAACAAACGCATATATAATGTATAAATTGTCCAAATTGCCCATACTGCGATTGTCGATCACTTTCTAATGTACGTAGGTACTAAAGTGTGGTTCGTGGTATAGGAAGGGGCGATTTTTTTTTATATATATATATATATTTCATCATCATCCACAGAAGACAGACATAACCTAGTGTCAAGACAGACACTACGTTACTTAACGTTCTGCTCAATTTTGTCTTTTTCCATAAAAAAATTATAATGAATGTAAAAATGGTATTAATATTCACATTCCCTTATGTCTTACACCGTACAAGTAATCGGATGACTCGGCGATACTTCTCGATTGTCCAAACACTCATGTACCCACCTCTACATAATTTTTGATAATATCAGCCTTTGGGTTACACGATAATTGTTCCTATGTAAATTTTCAGCATGACTATCTTTTTTTTTTTTGTAATTACTTTATAAGGTTAATTTATATTTTAATGACTTTAATTTGGATAATCTTATTAGCCTGATTGATATAATGACTAAATGGTTTTTAAATCGTAATTGTGAGCTTAGATCCATCATAGAGTTGGACTGGAGGCATTGTATCTTTAATTTTTTTTTATTTACTCAAAAAAAAAGAAGTAATTACATTCTCGAATATGCGATTTCTAGACCAACGGTTAGAATGAAGTTGTTTGGGTATTATTATTGGTCTTGCTCCAACAAAATATGCAGAGAAATCAAAATCAAATAAATCAGCTTCACGCTGTATCCCGCAGCAGGATAGGCAGAGGGAATCTAGTGTTTAGACACTCCTTTCCCCACTTTCCGTCGAATTCTGGAGGCATTGCATGTCGAGAACCATGCGTGCCGGAACTCAACGCCGCTCTTTGCCTCCACACCATAATGAAGAAATGGAAATATAAATTTAAATAAATATTTTACCGTTCCTCAGTGGGGATCAAACCCACCAGTCGGTTTACAGTCACACTTTGTGTCCCTACGCCACGACTGGCCTCAATATGAAGATGGAAATCAAAAAGAGTCATGACCTTTCCTTGGTTTCCAAATAATAATATGTGATGTCGAGTTTTGCCATCATAATATGCACGTTTGCTTAAAAAAAATTATCATTATTATATTATATAATTCACAATTTTACTCATTTTTGTTCTTAGTATTTTTCCTTTTTTTCTTTACTTATATTCAACCCATGCACCCCCCGTTGTTAAGCCAGGGACAGGATCGATCAGATAAGTATTGCGTCACAACACTATTACAGTTTACGCATCGCGGGAAAACCGCTAAGAGCGTTATGAAACTGCAGCTCTTTAAACACGATTAGAGCGGTTTTGATTTGTTTATGCAATGATGGAGGCACTCTTGTATTTGTTAGATTAGATGCATTTTGAGGCCAGTAGTGGTGTAAGAGTGGGTTCACAATCCGGTGGAAAGTGGGGAACAGCTTCTTCCGCCTACCCCTACTCCATGCGGGATACAGTGTGAAGCTGAAACAATAAGATGCATTTTATTATATCTGATGATTGCGTACACTAGCACAATAAACTATCCAATCTTGAATTGTTCTATAATAAAACACATTAATATAATACTAACTTAAATGGATATTTCAGAAGTATGTAAATAACTTGGGTTTTCGACCTTTCCTTTCAATGTGAAAGATGTCAACTATTTTTATCATTATATTATAAATTTGTTAATGTGGTCAACTTTCTCTACGTGTACTTGTGATTTCAAAAATATTTTATTTTTGAATATTCCTTGCAAAATTTCACTACAATAATTTTGTGGTCAAACGCTAGACTAGACATAATATACATAGGTAGTACCTTCACACATCTCTCGTGTAAACCAATATAGGGGGAGAAAGGACTCGGTGCCATTTTCATCAATTACATTATAGGTAAACGGGAAGGTGATTTATGTATGTTGACAAACTTAGGTTTGCGGTCGTATGCCATCGTCTTGTATGAAATTAACTATTTATATAAGTTTGGTATTTTCTTTTCATGTTTATTTTTCTATGATTTACCTATAAATTTCAATTTCTCGGCTTTTTTCTTTGCTTTCTTTTTCAGATACTTTTGCGGTAATTTATCATTCTGCAACAGAGATCGAACCCACAACACAAACAATCATTTTAAGATACTGACCCACTGTGCCACAATGGACACGCATATGCGTGTTGTTATGACAACAGGAACAACCAGAGAGATCTAATTAGGCCAGCGTTTATAGCCGCGTCGGTTTCTACGTATTGTGAATCTTAACATTTCAGAGGATTACGGTTACAGAGGGATATTCGGTTGCTTCCCGTTTGATGACACGAATTCCTCACCTATTTCTAGCAAGAAATGGTTTTTACTTCAATTGTTTGTTTATTAGTTTTATAGCCTGATCGTGCTATTTCAAAGATTATGCAGAAATAAATGGTGAAGGTTATATAAATATTATGTGTTTTTATTATTTTCTTGAGAAAGCTATTAAATATATTGATTATAAAGAATTAAATATTATTTTCTTGTCGTTTTCGTGTTATTTAAATATTAATATTAACCTCTCGGACGAGATTTGATCAGTATTAATGCTATTAAAATAAATTAAACAGGCAATTAAAGTAAAATCTTTTGCACATATCAATAAAGTTAACCTTACGGTTACGATGGAAACAGGTGACCGGAGTTTGGTAACTCTAGGTTCCCTCTGCTTAAAACATAAAGAAAAAAAAAGAAAGACCAGAAAACAATAGTATAGACATTATTTACATTTCAACTTCGTATCCTCGTATGTCGCGCATGTTGTAATAAGGCCCTCGGTGTAAGGTCGTACGTCCTACGTTTTGTAACGGCGTGGTTAATCGATTTGTTTGTGTGGTTTTAGATTAGATGTGGGTAGGTTAATTATTTTTCTAATATTCCTGTAGGTAGTGAATGTATTAATATTTTGTGTATTTTTTTTACTTTCACGATGTCTCTGCCATAGGTGTGTTGGGTAATTAAGCTAAGAACTCTTCTCTTGGTCGCCATAATCTGTGACATTTTGTGTTGAGTGGCTGAACTCAACACCACCTCGAAAATATATCAAAATTCACTTAGTATTCGTTAGAATCTATTAAAATTATTAATTAAATTTTACTCAAAAAACACAATTTACAATAAAACACAGACACTATATTAGATCCGTAAAATCTATAATAGTCTTTATAGATTGTAATAAACCGAGACTAATAACGAATTTACGTTAAATGTAATTCAGATATATCTATTAATATATGTCAAAGTATACCGCGTCGGCCACAAACTTGTGTCAATATACTCCGTTCTTCGCTTTCCACCCTAAATAGAGCGGTTAGGTGGCGAAATTAAACGCCGCGTTCGGTCTCTCCGAGCGGGAAAATAGAAGAATTTTCTAAATATTCGCATTCCTTCGAGTAGAAATCGAACACACTACCCTGAAGTTTACACGTACAGACATACAGGCCAGCAATATATTATTTAAATACCTTCAAGAAATTTCCTAACCGCGACCTCCAACTCTAAGACACAAGCTCCTGATTAAAACTACAATAAAGTAATTACCAAAGAACTGAATCGTGACAAACTGAACGAGCCGAGTTGAAATTCGATTTCGATACATTTTAATTATGTTTGCCTTGACATTATGCTAGTATGGCGGGGCCTCTTTTGTCCAAAATTTATGAGATTTTTTTTTAAATATATTATTATGATTAATTAATGTCGAAAAGATTGAATATCAGATGATAAACGTATATGGAATATATAGATTGCAATGAAATAATTAAAGGCAATAAAACTCCGACGTGCGTTTTTTTAATTTTATGCTTTTTAGCGTTCCATATTATAAGACAAAAACGGAACACGTGTATTATCACGTTCCGATTGAGCTACAATTGTGGAATTTGTATGAAACACTCGATGGGCATGGCCGACTCTTACTTGGCCGGTTTTTATTTGCATATATTTATTTATTTTTGACGAGGCCGCCGCAACCTGGCGCTAATATTTTCATTTCTTCGCACTGGTAACGAGGCAAAGTGCAGCGTTGAGTACCGTCCTCATTGTAAGAATACAATGTAATGTGTTTAGCAGAGTAAGCAGAAGCTTACTCTGCTAAATGCGATATATAGACGTTAAACTTAAAGACCATATTCCACAAAAGTAAGAGATAATGATATTAGTATTAATAAAAGCTTATAAGATCTGTTAATATAATATTTTCATACGTAAATGTTACGTACGCAATCACTATATTTTTAATATATTCTTATTAAAATATATAATAAATATATATTTAAATGAATCATTATTCATTTCCATTACTACGTGTTTTGAACAAAAACTTATGCAATTTGAATTTCTATGCACGTATAGACCAAAGGTTTTTGCATATCTTGCGTTACCTTGTTAACTTTAACTATGTGCAGTGCAGTATATTTTAACTTAAACGAGGCCAGTCGTCACGCACAGGCCCAAACTGGCGATTTGTAGATTGTAGATTATATCAACAGGTTGTAGATTCGGTTCCTGTGGGAGGTAATTAAATATTTCATATGTTCATTTCCTCGCTCTGATAATGAGGCAAATGCTACGTTGAGTTGTACCTCAGCATGCAATGCCTCCAGAATCCGTTGGAAAAGGGGAACCTGAATAGGTTCCTAGGTTTCCTTTGCCTACCCTGCTTTGTGTGGGTCAAAGCGTGAAGCTATGAAAAGGAAATGAACTTCTGAAACTTTGGTAATCATTTTTATATTGTTTCATTATTAGGTATTAATTTAAAATTAGAATATAGAGTGCCAATTTATATAGGTTCTTGACTGTTTGTATAGGGTCGAATCCTAGTAGGGAATGAATTATTTTCATTCGTTCTCGCTCTGGTAACAAAACAAAGCGCGGTATAAATAAATATATACAGGTACATATATAAGATATATATATATATATAAAGATTGATATATATATATATATATTTATATTTACGATTTGTAGCATATCTACTATTGAATTGTGACTACATCGCATGCGCGTACATCCACACATTATGGCTTGTTGCCAGTCTCCTCAGTGTAAATTTTGTTCTTCTATAGGATCAGTATTTTAGAATGTTTCAAAAGGAAAAATCAAGTGCGTGGGTATTTCTATCTGCATTTGTGTGAAGCAAATGTTATCTAAGATGCCTGGTGATTCATTTTGATTGACCAACTTGACTGATCTGGTGATGTATCGCTGTTACGGTTAATATACAGACGTTTTTGGATCAATTGCTTAACGTATTTTTTAAAAAGGCAGAGGTCGCCCGCACACCCATCTCTATATATAATCGGAGTAAGTATTGCTTACTGTAGGGAAAAGATCTTGGTCAATAATATTTTACAAAATTACAAAAAAAAAGTTCAACTAAAAAAAATATACTTATAAAATACTTATAAAATGTAATTGATTTATTTGAATAACGATCAAATGACGTATGTTGCAAACTAAAAGAATATAGCTAATAGAGATACTGCTTGTTGAATCCAATCATATGGATCCAATATTTTAAATATAAAAATGTCTTGAATCGAAATAGAACCTATAATAATTGCATTTTTCACCATTATAAATAAACATTTAAGTGGAAAGTTATACATACATATATGTATAAGAAATATTATGGTGCACTTCTGATGGAAGCCCTGATCGGAAAACTAGTATAAATAAAATTTTAAAAAACCCATATTAACAGTGTTCATTAATAACGGGTTCGGTTACGCCACCAATTAATGTTTATTTGTTAAAAAATTCGTAGTGTGACGTGATTGTAAGCTCTTATGTAAGTGATGGCTTGCCGGGTTTGAGAGGAACGTGGGCCAATTGTATAGATATCTAATGTTTGACTATGTGTGATATAAAATTTGGCTAAATTTGTATGTATACAATGAATCGTGTAGATAATTATGTTTAATATGTTTTTTATTCATATACCGGCGAAAATATTGTAAACAGTGTATTGAGTTTTTAATTTTTTATACTAAGCTATTGATCAATATTAATTTGGGTTTTGTATTTACTGACTAAATTTATATTTTGCACATTAAAATTAAATTTGTACAGTAAAATACAAATATGAAATAAATATGTCTAAAGAAATAGAAACTGGAGAGAGAATGGAGAGTGAAGAAATTTATTGGCGTGCCATAGCAATAAATAAATTTCTTTTATCTATGTCTAAATTAATTGACCCCCATACATCAGGATATTCGTTTAACTCAATCATTGGTGCGGCAACATTCAGTTAAGATTTTGACAATCTATAACTTTTTAGTGAGGATTTGTGACCGTCGTGACCCAGGGGGACAAAGATATGACTGTAACGCGACGGTTGAGGGTTCGATTCCGACTCGAACAAATCAGAAATCTATTTAAATTTATATTTCCACTTCTTCGCTTTAGTATCGAGGCGAAACAAGGCGTTAAATTCGGCGAAAAGTGGGATCTGCCTACCCTGCTGTGTGCGGGATACAGCGTGAAGCTGATTTAATTTTAATTTAATTTAATTATAATGAAGATTCATTATTGGTACTAAATTGTTGTTTATTTGCTTCTATTAATAACTAAGAATATATTCAGACTTTACTTATATATCACTTTGAGTTTATAGAATTAGTTTTTATGTATGGTTCACTTTAAATAAGTAATGTGACAAAATATTTAAAAAAAACAAGTAGGTATTGTTAAAACTTTCATAGACGTACAAATTAGGTTTGAGTATCTTTAAGTACAGACAGTAAGCTATAGTTTACTGAAGTAACTTTTTGGAACCAACATTGAGTTCAAGTTCCTTTCTTTTTATACCGTTGGTGTCTTTATGTACGGGGTGATTTTGTTATTTTGCGGGTTAGTTAATTCCTCTTGATTTGAAGGTTGAAGGTCTTAGGATGTTATTAATTTTCTGATTTGTTTGTATTTCTTTATTTTTTTCTAGTTATTGCAATTTTATTTTTATCCAACTTCAAAGAGTTTTAATGATACATCCTTATTGTAGTTAAAATTACATGATTCTTACTTGTGTTATTATAAAAGCATTTGTCTTATGATTTTTTTTAAAATCATAATCGCAATATAATGACACTATCATTTGTTCATATTCAAGTGTCTTAAGGCTGTTTAGTAATTTTACTTTTACAGAGAACTTTATTTACTAAAACTAACTTTATTTCTTAAACTAGCCTCACAACTACAAGCAAAATATTTACGGAAATCATTTTTTTTTAAATAATTCGATTCGACAATAAAAAATAAAAACTATAAATTACGTGAGCACTTCCTCAACCACATGTTGAACCACCAAAGTCCATTTTATATTTGATTAACAGTTATGTAACGGCTTATGTCCACAACACCACAACTTCCTTTCCTTTCCGCCATATTTGGCTAACTGATTTGCGTTCAGAATTTAAATTTGCAACTGTCTTTTATAGGTAATGGTCGCTATTGGCTGAATTGGTGACACGATGACGTGATCTCGCTCCTGATTGGGGAAGAACTACGTCGTGTGGTCTGATTGGTCCATAATGTCCGGATTGCCGAGTAGGGCAGAGGATTCGATCAATGGAGTCGACGTTCGGGAGCAAGGAAGCGCTTTGAGGTCAGTAAAGTTACCTTGAAGATTACCCTTAATTTTTATGGGGTAATATTTAATGAGCTATGTATGGTGCTTCCAACACATGACAAAAAACTCATGATATGTAATCTTCTTTTTTATCTTCTGCCTTAAAAAGAGCTATACTTTGTTGTATCCAGCGTAGCCAGAAAGTTGTATCCAGCGTAGCCAGATTTTGTCTCAGGGAAGAGCGGGATTTTTATCTCTGGAATTATTAGTAATTTATTAAAGAAATAGAGTAATTTAATAATAATTTTCAAAATGTGTGGAATAATTCACAAAAATCTGGCTCCCTCAGGACATAAAAATTTTGGGCTAAAAATCCGAAAGTCTGGCAACAGTAACACACCAAAGCATATTGTAATTTAAGCCTTATTTGAGCTAAATTTAAACCACCGTTCCTTTTGTTACTAGATTCAATTGATTCTATAGTACCGCAAACCGCAAATTTTATTTATAAAATCATATTTAATTATTAAATTATTGAAGTTTTTAAAAGGACTGTTCATCAGAATCAAGGCTCAGCGCGCATTATTCCTTTAGTCTAACAAGTTATTACATATGTATATTTTTATAATGTTATAAGAACGTTATGATTATATTTAGTTTTATACATTTTGCCGGCTTTATAAAGAAAAAAATAACAGTTCTTATAGTATAGTAATATTACACCGATTAAACCAATATTACCTCAACTGTGTGCTCTATATTAAATCTTAAAGACGAAATTCGCTTAAACCGCTATTACAAGTAATGCATCCGGGGATGGTCAGCGGAGCGAGAAATTACTCATTACTATCGTTCTATCTATACGTGTATTATATGTTACATTTTCTGGTTTTGTTCGGTACTACATAACACTTATTAATTGAATGGGGGTAGTTCTAGGAGTAGATTAGGTAGTAGAGTGAAAGAAATTATTGTTTTTTTTTATCTTCTCTTTTCATTTTTTTTTTAGCTTCGCACTGCATTTTGCCATGGCATATGGCCATGGTAGTTATGTGAAATTTAGAGTTAAGACTCTTCATTCTCACCATTTTCCATCTAATTTTCGATTCATTGCGTGGCGGAATTTATCGCCTCAATTTGTTTGCATAACCCGAGAGATTTGAAAATAACTGTTTGCCCCCAATAGGAAATCGAAGCCACAATCACCGCGCTCACGGTCACACACTGTGCCACTGTGACGGGAGTGCTTTCGATCATGCTTTACTTTTACTTTTATGTAAAAAGTGTTAAAGAGTGTTTTTTCGTTGTCAAATTAAAAAACAACTACTAGCCGATGGGTCTTGATTAGGTGACTTTCTATTGGTGAAACAATTTTCTTAGCCATCTTTGTAGTTTTAGTGTAAATCTTTCTTTTAGAAAGATTGGAAGTCATAAAGATCACGTTCAGTTTTCTAAAAAAGTATAAACTATGAAGTCATGTAAAAATCGTACAGCGAATTCTTATTATATTATAACTTCGGCGTCCTACGGAAATATTCACTATGTGACTTACTCTTAAAGAATTCAACGTATCTGGTATGGCAGGAGTAAGTTACCGGTCTTTGCCAATAAGAAATAAACCACATCATCCTCCATGTTTTTTTGTTAAGTTGTTGTCGGGCGCAAAGTGGGCACGGAGTGATTTAACACTACTTCCCTCCTGCCTTTCTTAATTGCTGTAAGAAGTTTGAGCTACTTTACATTTTTTTTTATTTTCGTACATCAGCTGTATAAGTAAGCAGCATAAGCATAAGGAATTTAGTGATAAGTGTAATCTAGATATATTACCGGTTTTAGTAAAAGCATTGCATTCTGGATGTAGATATTTTTTACACAGATTAAAGAAAAAAAGAACTGGTTTTTCATTTATAAAATATAAATGAGAAACCAGTGTGTAAACACGAAGGCTGTTAGTTCAATCCTCACACGACACTGGGCCATTAATTGTAATTATCGATGTCATTATGAACAAGTTAATGATAATTAATTTATACAAGGCTATCTAGGAAACGCAAATATTACGCAAATATGAGGCTTTTTACAACAACAGCTGAATTTTCAACAACAGCTGAAAATCGAACCCACAACTTATGTCTTTTCGCCACGACGAATGAATGAATTTATTGATGTAACTCAATCGCTCAAGTGAAGTAAGCAGAAATTCGATAATTTACAAACGCGCATTCATCCGTCAACTCAGCATTTAGGTCGTTACATCAGTAACTGTGTCAAAGTGATTTTTTATCTTGCGAATTTTTATTGCAATCGCCAATTCTGTAAATAAATCTTTATTAGTTCTTTAATTGTTTTTTTTTTGTTATTTACCGATTGCGCTGTGCCTTTGTAACTTAGTGGTGGTGGTATAATAGGACGTGCCTGGTGGTACTCAGTTCGAATTGCATTTTGAATGTTTATTCTTTGTAATTTTTGGTGTTTTATCCCCATTTAATCATGTGACATGAAGGAAGCTGTCCAAATATTGTAATATTATATGACTTTTTAAAGATTTACATAATACACCTTTTGTACTTTAAATATATAAGTATAAAGATGCAATATATAAATATGGTAAATAGTATTCTAATGACCAACTATGAAATCGTGTTGTCTAAAATCAACACAGGCTTACTTACGTCAGAGACCTTGAGCCCATGTTTATATGAAAGACAAATTGTGAGCGACTTGTTGTGTCTAGTATTGGTATTAGTTTAAATGGATATGTACATATTTAAATGGCACGTGCTCTAATGTCAAAGTGTTTTATGTAAAAAGTCTAAGTCTAGTGGACTAAACTATATTTAGTGGACTAAATAGAGGTGGAGAACGGAAGCGGCTTAGTCCTCTGCCTACCCTGCTACGTGCGGGATACAGTATGAAAAATAGCAGTAATTTATATCCCAACATTGATTATTAATTATTTAATTTAGTGTCATACTGTAGAAATTAGACTAAAGCGTCCGATTTTAAGAGTCGTGTGTGATTTAAGTGTGGACTCGAAGGAATAACTTAACTCTCAGCGTTGTGTTCCGTCAAGCATCACGTAATATTTCATATTAAGGCGGGTAAGATGTGTCTTGACACTAAGTTCTTTCTGCCTATCACAGTATAGGTGGAATACGACGTAGAATTAGAAAAAAACTAAGGCAAAAAGACTGCATTATGACTATTTTAAATTATTCTAAAGCTTGCCCCACGCCATTACGCAGAACTTGACTTTTGAAGCATCGATGGTCCATTTGTGCAAGTAAGCATCTTAAGATACACGCTTGTGAGCACGTCCGCATATTTGAATATGAAATCTGAAAGGTAATAAATAAATATTTTCCTTTTAAACATTTTATTTACAAGCCTCTCAAATGAAAATAATATTTGCTTTTTTTAAATGTTTTGTAGTTTTTACGACGCTTGGAATACTATATTAAAAGTAGTTTGTATGACTCGTATTAAAATCTTGCACATGGCAGAGTAAACAGAAAGAACCTAGTGTCTCTGTCACTCATATTCTGCCGATTTCTTGGGACATTGGGTGTTGAGTGGCGGAATTCAACGCCACACTTTTTCTTGGTGCCAAAGCAAAGATAATTTGCCCTGAGTGGGAATCGAACTCGAATCGCGCTTACAGTCATACAGTTAGTCCTAAATAGCTAAAATATATTATGTTGATCAATTATAATTTAAATATGACTGCATACGTGCATTATTTTATAATATCTAGATTATATATATATTATATATGTTTAGAAGCGTTTTAAAATACTATTATAAAATAAGATCTCTTACATATTATAATATTTTCTTGAATATATTATTACACCTATATTATAAAGCTAAAAAAATATTTGATTGCGTGCCCTAACTAAATATTAATAAAAAATGGAAAATTATTTGTGTATCATATAAATAATTCTATATGATAAACAATGAACGTATTAACAGTGTCGTTCCGATCAAATTTCGGTCCAATCACGCATATAAAAATTATGAACCGGACCTAGAACGGGTAATATGAATCCTCCCTAATTTCCAAGTGAGCACGCAGGCAGAATCGCAGGCAAAGCCAGTACATATAAAATATATATTTTTTACCTTCACCTGCATAATTAATATAAGTTTTAATCTGTGCGTGTATGATCTAGTTGCGTCAATATTCTACAAGGTTAAAAATCAGAAGTCATACGAATACGAGACACGCGACTTTGACATGCGTTTAATATGATTATATTTTCATATATTACACCAAGTTTAAAATAGAACTACGATATAAATACTATTACATAATATCTATTCTTAATACTTTTACTTACGCGTAGCTTATAATTTACTATTTATTTGATGCGTATTATATTTATGTTTTAATATAAAGACAATATAGATATTGTCTACAAGTGTACATTCAAAAGTATGATATATATATTTATTTATAAACATATTGAAATAAAACAAACACCAAAAGATTAGGATTTGCTAAAATATATTAATGAAAACTTAATGAAAAATGCGTTATGTCGTTAGTTACCTGATTATTCTGGGATGGCCACGAGGGTTCCTAGACAAAGGCCAATCGCTGTATTATTGTAAAAAAGTAATTTTATTTTATCCCATCAAAAATATAAATGTGAAATGAGAGCCAAGTTAAATGTTAAACAATGCGTATTCCGAATTCACCGACAAAAGAATAGTCGATAAATATGGGTGCCAACTTCTGTATTCAATCGGCTATTTTTTACTATCAGGCGCTAAACAAAACTTGACAAAAGTTAACTTACAAATATACTACCTTTTCTAAACTTAAGATAGCCAACTTTTTAACTTGACTGGATACACTGGCGTGTGTCCTATAATATCTATACAAAATCGCCGAAATAGAACTTATTTTATGAAACATTGAGTTCCGTATATAATAAATAACTGCAACAACAGTGTATTGGTTACGCAATAAATAGTCAATTTTGAAGCACGTACGCGTATGTGGGTGAGTCTTCCACGAACTGTTGATACAGATATAGGAGTCTAAGTTAACATATAAATAAACGCTTGCGACAAACAGACGGCGCTGTTTTTGTGAATGTCGCTATTTTACTATGTTTTGATGATTAATAAAAATGTAACTAACGTGTGAGTGGTGGAACCCACAGTCACATT
>JBAIZZ010000008.1:173567-199293 GCA_037355905.1 Heliconius aoede
TATATATATATATATATATATATATATATATATATAAATAATAATAAGATAACTTAATATCAGCGAGTAAATGGAAATATTAAATAACTCATTCCCCGAGTGGAAATCGAACCCAAAACAATCACCTTAACAGTCACACCTGTGCCACTGCTACGTTTGATGATTTATAAAGATGTTATGATGATTTCATGTTTATGTTTTAACTTTTAGAGCTACATAGGTGAATGTTTTAAGTGATTAATTCACTCTTCCCTCCCGTCCAAGTTTAGACTGGTTTTCTATTGGGTTTGACATGACTATAAACATATATTATAGCTAGCTAGTAGTATTTCAAATTCTGTTGCACTTTATCTCATTAACTCTGGAGATCTATCCTTACGCTGTATCCATACATATTGAACCAAATCTTGGAGATATCGCGTGTCAGGTTGGGAACTCAACGCCGCGCTTTGTCAAAACAAATAGAACAAATAGTGCCAAGGTACTAGTATAGCGAAGTAATTAATATACTTCTCTGTCTGTCTCAAGAGACAATATTTACAGTACAGATTTGCAATTGCAACACTCGGTCTATGGTCTCTTTATGCTCTTACCATAGACACATCAAAAGCGTCCAAACGCACCGCAATAAAAACAAAATTTTTAAACCGAAAACCCCCATACCACGGCCATTTGAACTTTCCAGAGGAAGCCTAACATCAAAGTCAGTAAACAGTTGACCGAGTGCAGTAACAATTAAGTAGAATTGATGTAACTAACTGTGGGTCGGTGACCCCCTTCTATTTCTGGTCGCGATCATAGATTAAATGGAATAAAGATGGTTTTAGTCTAGTCTATGATTTTTAGGTTTTATTGTATTGTAAATGTAGGTAGTTGGTACTTCCGGTTTTTGGGAGTGCTTAGATAGTACATTTTGTTTACTTGTTATTTATATTCGGTTTTTTTATTTAAAATTTTGCTAGTTAATTTTTTCATTTGAATGAACTTGTATAGCCTTGAGTTTTATCATTATTTTGTAAAACAATTGTATCTTATGCAGAAAAACTCTTATTAAATCTTAAACAGCAAGTATTACTTGCTGTTTAAGATTTAATAAGAGTTCACTATTTTTACTCAGTTTTCCTATTTGTAAAGTACCATAAAAATAGACAAAACACAGAGTTAGGTTCCGTCAAACACGCAATTTTTTTTTTTTTACAAAGCTGTTTCACGCTTTCACCCGTATAGCAGGCTGTTCAGTGAATGAACTCTTCTGAGCTCTTATTATATTTATGGAGCCATAAATTAAAAATTAAATAACTTATATAAAAAAAAACACAAAATTTATATAATTTCACATTTACTAACTATCATATATGCAATACAAAAAAACAAACAAAGAGTTTTTTTAATTCACTTAGACTGGCAGTGGTATAATTAAGTATAATTGTAGAAATGGACGCGTACTTAGATAGTAACAGAGCTTGACCTGATTCTTAAATTTCGTTATTGTTGTACAGCATCCTCTGCGGCAGTTGTGAGAGCGATGTGAATTATTAAGATTTATCTCGTCAATTTAAATCTTTCTTAATTTACACTGTAGCTCTTTGAATAATTCGATATGGTGTTTTAATGTAAGGTCTTCATAGAAAAATTACAGTTATGTACTATTGTACTCGTTTATTGTTATAATATTATAAGTAATTATAATATTATACAGAACTTTGTATGTTATTTTTTAAATATTATTTGCAAATACTAATTTTAAGTACACACCCTAAAGCTAAAGAAAAGATTATTTTATCTTAATTTTCCGCGTACACGAAACAATTATATTGCTAGTGAAAAAATAGGATAGAGAGCAAGATTTTGTACTTACACGCTGTATTCTGTATCACACGCTGCACGCAGTTTACACGCTGTATTCTTCATATAGCAGAGTAGGCAGCTCGCTCTCCAAGTACCGTCCAATTTTCTAGATATAAGGACTTGAGTGGCGGATTTTTTTTTTGTTACCAGAACGAGATGTAAATAAATGTAAATAATTCATTCCTCCAATAGACATTCGAACCCATAGCCGTCGAGTTTACATTAAAACGAGGTCGTAAAACTGATTTGTTATCAAAATAAAGCAAAAAAAAATCTTTTAATAACACAATTATATATAGTTTCATTCATCACGAAACGCAACATTGAACGTAAGGACAGGTTTCCTTTGATGTTCGTTTTATTCTATGACGGGTTGCAGTTGCGGTGTGACGACGGAACGATAGCCGGTGCCCCCGAGTTGGAGTTTCAGCTTTTCTAAATTTATACTGACCGATGATTCATAGGTTTCTGCAATTAACAAGTATTATTAGTTACCAACATGTAGTTAGATGTCATAGTGGAGTAGTGAGACAGCGTCTGCCTATAAACAATTGTGCGTTCGATTCCCATTGAGGATGACATTCCCCGTTCTAATAAGAAAATAGGTGACGTTGAATTCTGCCATTCAAAATGCCATGTCTCAAATTCTCATGGAGAGTTGTGTGTGGGGTATATTGACTCTAGTTCTCTCTATGCGGGAAATACAGTGTAGCTACAAAAATATACTTCGATAACGAAATTTGGAAACAAAATATGAAACAAATGAAGAAGAAAATCTATATTGTGTACGTAATATACGAAAGTAGATCTATGAATATGTTTTCTCAAACTGAAAATACTAACAAGCTTAATAAAAGCTAATGATTCTTCAGAGAAAATAAAAAAATATATATAATGCATGTGATGCACGCCGCCTCCAATAACATGTGGGAACTTTGAAATGCAAGTAAACTTCTGTCTTCATACAGTTCGAGTCATACACGATTTATGATCAAATTAAATGTGAAATGACATGAACGCATGTGTCCGACAAGTGCGTGTGCGTGAATTTTGTGAATCATTTTCAAAGAAAGTACCCGCTGGGAACTTGACTCATTGTTTACAATTACATGTTGTTTATTTTGAGGCCGTCGTAGCGCATTGGCACAAGAGTGCGATTAAGCACGACGATTGGAGATTCGATTCTCTATCGACGAATGAAATATTTCTTATTTTATCCAGTGCCTCCAGAATACAGAGGAAATTTGGAAAAAGAAAGTTTCTTGATGGGTGGGAAGTTATGTGCGGGATGCAGCGTATCATATCCATAGTTACTTGTGCGTTATCTGTCAATCGCTCAGTCACGGAAAAGAATATCTATCTTTATAAGATTTTGTAGATAGATTTGACACAGTTTAAAAGTTTTTCAGCCAAAATATCTTAGGATGGCTAGAAAGTAAATAACTTGTAGTCACTAGGTTTTTTTCTCCGAGTGTAGTTCTACGTAAAAATACCTACGTACGCCAAAGCAATAAACTACTTGCGTTGTCGTTGGCGTTCGCTGCATTTGGATGTGACGACTTTTTCTACTTATTTTTAATCGTCTTCGTAAGGTTATGTCAATAATTTTCTACATTTTTTTGCGTATTTACAAGATTGACAAGATTTTATTTTTATTTCACTTTCTAAAATGATAATTGAATGGCATTTAGATCTATTTAAAGCTGAAGTTGGTCCTAATGTTGATAATATATATTTTTTCTTTACTAGTGTATACACTTTACATTTTTAGAATTACACTTTTATAAATAATTGTTTGCAAAATTATGTAAAACATATAATTTTGGCGGTACTTTGTAAGGCACACAACTCTGACAATATCGTGTAAATTTTAATAAATAACAATACCCCCTAATCGTTGTTTGAACCCACAACCACTGTTGCGTGTAGTATTTTATTACAAATTAATTATATTATACTATCGTACACAATGCTTATATAGATAGATATTTCAAGAATCTTTGAAGACCAGTTTCGACATTTATATTTTGCAACACAACTAGGTACACCACTTTTTACCGACCTTGCGGAAAATCATTAAAATACATTGAAGGAGATTTGCGTCATTGAACTGTTTTTTATTGCAGCATCTGTAGTCTGTACTCACATACCAATTAGTATTCTGGGGACTCGAGTGTTTGAGCGATCTTATCTTAATTAGTGTCCTTAGTAAACCAGTAAACATCCGTTAATTTTCATATTGCCTTGTGCTCAGGGCGCTTAAATATAACCTTATTTATCTAAAAGAGAAATAAGGTTCTATTTAGGTGAATTTTTACTTGTATGAATTTATCGATTTTTTTGTGACAATTCTAGAACATACCAGTATAAACTTAGAATTTTCAGATTTTAAGTTGTATTTAAGTATAGCATAAAGAATTCCCCCGAGTGGTAATGGAATCGCATCGTTGGTAATGGTACCACCTTATTAACAGGGCAACGATGGCGGACTTTGTATACAGAATTCGTAGAATATAAGTTGACGCGTTATTGTATGTACACCGCTTAACTTTTAAGAATTTGTATGTATAGAAGCTCGGAACTCGTCGTCGCACCCTATCTTGTTACCAGAGAGAGGATATTAGAATATGTCTTTCCCCCGAGTAGGAAGTGAACCCACAACCTTTGCGTTTTCATTCATATGCCGTGCCATTGCGTCACGACGACTAAAATGTTATACATACATAATTTATAAAATCAGAACAAACTATATTAGAATTGAATCAATCTCCTGGAACAAAGTCCATGTTATTATATTCATACCTCTCATTCTGAGTCTAGTCTAGACTAATGATATCTGTAAATAGAAACTAAATTGATGTTGAGTGTTCTGATCTATAAATTGTCAATTAGTGGCGTTTGCCCGCGTTAGGTGTGCTTTATAAGTTTAGTGTAATGGTAAAACGTTTTCATAATCTACATAAACATGTTACAAATTTATTAATTGACTATTCGCCGGCAGCAACTATTGCTTTGACTTTAGAACGTAAATTATTTTATTTTTTTTTCTCTCAAAATGTTGTTTGATTTAGCAGAAAAATAATGTTTATTATTTTCTTTTAGATTTCGTCAACGTTGCAAGAAACAATGATGGCAAGCCAGCGAAACTTATCAATCTATGTGAAAATAGATAAAAAAAAACGAAATATGGCCCTAGTATATAATATAATACATAGGTAGTAATTAAATAATTTGAATTATATTTTAACTAGTCGTCCTCAACTTTCAACGTCAAATGGAAAATTATTTTTTGTTTCCAGAGGAATTTAGAGAACTCCTCTTTTAATGCTTCCCTTCCTCTTAATTAATCTATGTGCCAAATTTCAATTTTGTATGTCCAATATTTTCGACCGCGTTGTCTATAGAGTTTTATATATATACATGAATATAATAAATATATATTTATTATAAATGTACTATAATAAATAAGCAAAGACGAGATAATAACACTCCAAACCAAATAAATAATTTGCCCTATCAACTGTACAATTATTTACAATCGTATCGAAAGCAATTGATATTCGTTTTTGACAGTCGCTTGCGTCAACTGTGTGAAATCATCGGCGGCGTTTGTAGAATATTAAATTGGTTAAATATTTGCACGCTACAAAAAAGTGCTTATAGTGTATCTGTGTTTGGTTGTATTTAGTGTCGTTAGTCTGATTGTTTTTTTTTGTGCTAAGAATTTATTTTGTGTCCAATCTTTCCGTTCTCTGCTCTAATACAAAATATTGGAAGCCATGCCGCACCATCGGCGTCTAGAGCATGAAATGAAAATAATTCATTGCTCGAAGTTAAATTTGAACCCACAATAGTCACACTGATAGTGAAAATTTAAATGACTAAAGCAATAATAAAATGTCATTATAGTGTCGTAGTAGAAAATCTAATACACGGGTTGTGGACTTAAATTTTATAAAGGTAAAGAAATAAATAGAGTTTTAATATACATTTAAGTGCTAAATTGTGTCAGACTCAAGAATTATGTAATAGGTTTTCTTGATGTAACAATATTTATATAATTTTCATCAAAATATTAAATTCTTATTTGATATTAAGTGAAGCACTTTGTAGTAACAAGAATTAACCGCATCCGACTAACAAGTATCTATCAATAATGGGAGTCTCTCAGCACAGCCGATATAATACATTGAGGTGAATAACGGTTAGCCCGGATGGGTGAATTAGATACTTCCGAAAGACTGTCTCAAGAAGTCTATCGGTCATTAGAATTAGTATAAACTAACAATAAATTACATAATACTCATGTGTAACAGTCTAATCTGTAAATACTTTTATATGTTTGTTTTATATGTATCTATATAAGATAAGGGATTCCGGTTCCGGCGACTAAAGTGTAAACACGTATAAGAGTGAGCTCCGTAAATATTTCCGAAAAACAGTGCATAAAGTGAAAAATCAAACACGTACTAAAGTTAAATCTTCAGAAGATCAAACTAGAAGAGTATTTCATCAAAAATCCCAGTGAATATCACAGTTATTTGGTGATTGTGTTCAAAGTTTTGATCGATATAACCTCAAAGCGAATCACACAGTGACACATACCATAGACACCAAGATTGCAGTGTTGCCAACTTAGAAAAAAGATTACCGCACATTCAAGTGTTACCACTTTATAATATCAAATTACCCAAAAAGATGGAAAAACAAATGGAAATTCTACTCTCTAAACTAAACGAAAAGTTTAATGAACAAACAATAACATTAACAACAGCAATAACAAAAAATGTAATGGAGGCCCTAGATGATAAGTTAAAAGTATTAACAGAAGAAAACAACAACCTCAAAACTAGAGTCAGCAACTTGGAACAAAAAGTGACCATTTTAGAGAAGGAAAAACGTATGAAAAATCTCGTATTTTTTGGCATTGAAGAAAAAGGAAAAACAGAGTTAGAATTGGTGGATTTTGTGGTGAAAATTTTAGTGGATTCAGGAACAAATATAGATAAGCAAGAAATAAGCAACATCAAAAGAATCGGTACAAATTCTGACAAGAACCGACCAATAATAATATCTTTAACTACATCTTGGAAAAAACATCTTATCCTGAAAAACAAGCGCAACCTTCCTAAAAACGTTTTTGTTAATGAGGACTACCCCAAAGAAGTTCTGGAAACACGTAAACAACTTAAACCACAATTAGAAGCAGAAAGAAAAAATGGAAATATAGCGTTCATAAAATACGATAAGCTAATAGTTAAAAAACCAACGAACTCTAACCGCGAAAAGAGGAAGAGAGAAACACCAACAGGATCCCCAACCACTCCCACTCCATCTCAGAAAAAGAGAAATACGAAGAATGGAAAAATTGCAACCCAGCCCCCAAAAACAAATAAAGAAGTACTTAAGCCAAGCATACTTACATTTGTAACGCGAGAAAGATCCGCCTCGATGCCGGAAATGCAAAAAAACGAGTAAAGGCCTCCTCGGACCGGAAACAACAAACAGATGCAACAACAAACATAGGCATAAGAAAAACTCCAACGTGTTGTCCCCCAATCCGGCCGGTCACCGTGGGGGAAGCTGACCACCACCCTCCAACATATCAGCCAACAAAATCAAATACCCAAAATGAGAAACAAAAACGAAGCAGTCTATATATATGTACACTAAACACACGAACCCTGAGAACATCGGAAAGTTTGCATGAGCTTGAGTTAGCTATTGAAAACCTCAAGTGGGATATCTTGGGCATAAGCGAGATGAGGAGAATAGGAGAAGGAATAGAAGAACGAAACAACTATATTATGTACTATAAAGGCGAAATCGCTGGACACAGAGGGGTTGGATTCCTGGTAAAGTCGAAATTAAAAAGCCAGATAATCGGTTTTGAAGGAATATCGGACAGGATAGCTGTGATCCACATTAATTTACCAAAGTACAGAAAAAAATGGACAATTATCCAAGTCTACTCGCCGACAGAGCAAGCAACAAAAACAGAGATCGACAAATTTTACGACAAATTACGTGAAGCTACTGAAAGATATTCCGAAAACAATCTCGTGCTCATGGGAGATTTTAATGCCCAAGTGGGCGTCCAAATACCTGGAGAAGAACATATAATAGGGAAATACGGAAGAGGCAAGAGAAGTAAAAATGGAGAAAAACTAGTAGAGTTCCTTCTTGAGCAGAATTTAACACTTCTAAATTCCATGTTCCGTAAAAAACCCAAGCATAAATGGACATGGATATCTCCAGACGGAAAGTTCAGAAATGAAATCGACTACATAATAACCAACAAAGCCAGGGTATTTAGTGATACGGAAATAATACAGAAACTAAATTTCAACACAAACCATCGCATGGTACGCAGCTGTCTTAATGAAAGATGTCCAAAAATTCCTAGACATCATATGGATAATATGCAAACAATTAACATACAAAGGGACACAGACATCACCATGGAAGACCTGATGGAAGCCATTAATTCAGATATGGATCTAAATGAAAAATATAAGAAAATTGAGAATAAACTTAAAATACAGACAACAAAACAAACAATGAAGAGTAAAGAAAACTTTTTAAGTGAGAGAACGTTAAAACTAATTGAAGATAGAAAGAACATGCTATCAAAAAAGGATAAAAAGGAGAACCAAGAAAATATATCTAACCTTAGCAAACAGATTCGAGAAAATATGAGGAAGGACAGAAAGATCAGGAGAAACAGGGTACTAGAAAATCACATCATTAAAACAGGAGGCACGAAGAAAGCCCTAAAGGAACTTCGTGAAAAAGGAAAGGAATGGATACCAAAGTTGAGAGACAAAGAAAAAGAACAGCCAGCTACTACTCGAAGTTCAATTCAAAATATAGCAACAAATTATTATCGGTCAGTATACTCAAATCATTCAAGCCTTGACACACACAATAGTGGATATAAACAAACTGCAGATAATGAAGACATACCAGAAATATTAGTATCGGAAGTAGAAAAAGCTATAAAAAGCCAAAAAATGGACAAAGCCCCCGGCCCGGACAGGATCACAAACGAACTTATGAGAGGGACAATCACAGAACTAAGCCCGCTACTAAGAAAAATCTTTAACGATATTCTACATACCGGTATCATCCCTAGCCAATGGGCAGAGTCCCATATAATACTCCTTCACAAGAAAGGTCCAAAAGACGATATCGGAAATTACAGACCCATATCTCTCATCTCGAATGTATACAAAGTTTTCGCCAAAATAATTCTGGACAGAATATCAGGTACACTCGACGAAAATCAGCCTGTGGAACAAGCGGGTTTCAGGAAAGATTTCAGTACAATAGACCACATTCACACCATCAAACAGCTTATAGAAAAATATAATGAATACAGAAAAACTATTTACATTGCCTTCATAGACTACGCCAAGGCTTTTGATAGCCTCAGACATGATGCCGTATGGCAAAGCCTAAGAGAGCAGGGCATCCAGAACACCTACATCAACATCATCAAAAATATTTATAGTGAAAGTATAGGTAGGATACGACTGGAATCAATAGGAGATGCTTTTGCAATAAAAAGAGGTGTCAGGCAAGGTGACCCACTTTCACCAAAGCTGTTCACAGCAGTGTTAGAACAGATATTCAAGAAGTTAGATTGGGAGCATCTAGGTCTAAACATAAATGGATCACGATTGAATCATCTTAGATTTGCGGATGACCTGGTCCTATTGGAGGAAGATCCAAAACTACTGGAGTCCATGATACAAACTCTAGCAGACAAAAGTAGAGAAGTAGGCCTAGAGATGAACTCCAGCAAAACTAAGATGATGACTAATTCATTTCCCAGAGACATCACAGTAAATGGACAGAAACTGGAATATGTAGAGGAATATGTATATCTTGGCCAGATAATATCACCTAATGACCAGATGTCGAAAGAAATAGAGAAAAGAATTGCAACAGGGTGGAAAACATACTGGGCTTTGAAAGAAATTACAAAAAGCAAGGAAATATCCATTAAAATCAAGAAGAAGACCTTTGATACCTGTATTCTACCTGCCATTACATATGGTTGCGAAACCTGGGCTTTGACAAAACTCCATAGGGAAAAACTTGCAAGATATCAAAGAAGTATGGAGAGAAGCATGTTAGGATTAAAACTTAAAGATAAAGTAAGTAATGCAGACATCAGGCACAAAACGAAATTAACTGATATCCTGGTCCGTATTGATCAACTTAAATGGAGGTGGACTGGACATATGCTTAGATGTAAAAAGGAGAAATGGAGCAAACAGGTGACAATCTGGTACCCGAGGGATGGCAGTAGGGGTCGAGGTCGTAAAAAGAGAAGATGGGAGGACGACCTGAAAATCACTTTAGGTCCCCTCTGGACAAGAGTGGCGACTGACAGAAAGCAGTGGAAAGAGTTGGAGGAGGCCTTTGCCACAAGGCACACCGAACTGAGAGACTTTTTGTAGTGAAATGTAAATTTTAGTTTTAAATACTTTGTTTTAAAAATGTAAAATGTCAAAAAGTTCGGAAATAAAGGCTATATTATTATTATTATTATTATATAAGATAAATTTGTATAAATAATTAAATAAGATTCCTTTTGATATATGGTTTCGATTGGAAACTGGAAACTGGAATTAATTGTTATTTAGAGGTCAGTCGTGGCGCAGGGGCACAAAGTGTGACTGTGAAATCGACTGGTTGTGGGTTCGATCCCAACTCAAGGAGATAAAAACTTTTATTTCAATTTATATTTCCATTTCTTCGCTCTGGTGTCGGGCAAAGTGCGGCGTTGAATTCTGCCATTCAACACTCAATGCCTCTAGAATTCGGCAGAAAGTGGGGAACTGAGTGTCTTAGCACTAGAAATATACTATAATATATATTATATAAACTTTTCCTATAAACTTTTTGTTACCTTAACCAATCAATCAATAAATTAGTCATTAAACAATCTAAAACCACCCCAGCCTCGCCGCAAAGCCATTTCGACCACAAATCAAGATAAACAGTAACACCGCACAATATTACACGTGAGTAACTCGACACTTGCGCGGCAACATGACACTTGTGCGATAGTAATGTACACCTAGTGTGCGCGTACGCCGATTAGCTCTGGTGATTATGTGATACGTTTTTGTTAGGTAATTTTTGTTTGTTTTTGAAAAAAATAATTAAATCAACATCACGTTGTATCCCGCACTGCGGGGTAGGCAGAGGGATAAACTAGAGAGTGAAAGTGGGGAACGGAGTGGATGAAATTAGGCAACGCAAATGAAGCATATTATCTTCTAGTTAGTATTAAATTATTACAGTATCTCCTAAATTAAAAAAAAAACATAATATTGTAAATAAGCATTACGTAACCAACAAATGAACACATGGACATTATTTTGCATTCACTTCACTGTTTTCTCCAATAATCAAAGAGAGAAACTTTCATTGATCCAACGTCATACAGCCCAAGGGCGCTGATGTCAATGACACTCGTTGGTATCAGCTGATGCTGTTAAATGGTTAACGACTCGGTTAGATCGGATCGGGTCAAAGTTCAAGTGCCGGCGAGATGCTGTGAGCAATCATTAGTGGGATTATATTGATTTATGATTGGAATTTGTGAGGTTTTGGTTTGTGTGTTCAGGTTGTGTGTGCTTGGGGGGTGCAGGATTAATATAATTGCTATAAAGTTATTATATATATTGTTAATAAAGCTCTCACAAAAAATAACTAAAAGTTAGTTAACTCGGTAAGAATGTAAAAAATAACGTAAAAATATGTTTTTGAAGTTGTAATATAAACGACAAATCTTATTTATACGTATATCATATTTATACTTTTTATCTTCAATAATTTCTTAATTTTTAACAGTGAATTTTGACCTTTATATTTAAGTTTTTTTTTATGCTGCCGTTACCTCACTGTTCCAACAAATAAGCGATATTAAGATTTTCTATTGAGATAAACATCGGCGTTAAGCTTCACCGCTGAACACGCAAAGTGGACAGAAAGCGGATAAAGTTTAAGAGTTAAATTTACTAAAAGTTTCTATACGAGCCAGTACAATTATAACAAGACGTCCATTATTTGATAAATATGAACATCTTCACTTTGTATTCAGCATAGCAGGAGAGCCAGGGAGAGCCTAGTGTGCCACACGATCTTCAAATTTAATTTATCGCTTAATGTTTAGCAGAACGAGCCCGAGTGGGGATCGAACCCAAACTAGCCAGAGCATTGAGCCACGACGGCCTCAATTATTTGACAACTAAAATAGTGATCAGTAAAAGAAAAATAATGATTATAATATTATATAATGTTTAAAATTTTAATCTGTTAAATATATTTTTAAATAATTTTCATATAATTTTATTTATTTAATTTTTTTAATTAAATTAAATTTATTATTATATAATTATTAAAGAAGTTTTTATATATATTTTTTTTACTTATTTTATTGATTGTATAATATAAGATTGTATTTATCATTTATCAAAATGGTAAATACAATCTTATATTAATGTAATAAAGACAAATGTGAGTTTTAATGAAAGTAATTATAAATAACGTTGATTGCCACACAATTCACACTCTTACAGGCTAAATGTTAAAGGTGATATAAAATTAGAAGAGAGTAGAGTGACCAATCTGTTTAGTTTTTTTAATTATATTTTTTACTTGATATGTTTAAATACGAAATTATTTTTGTTTTTTTTTTTCACCTAGCTGAGAACTTATTGTTAATATACTTCATTCCTATAAAGACATCTGCTCTACTTTCTGTCGATCCTGAGTGCATTACGTGTTGAGTGGCAGAACACAACACCGCGCTTTGCACGACTGGCCTCATATAAATTATTATTACATTTTTATAGAAATATTAATCATTTTGTATGCAAGTACGTAAATGCATTTAAAATGGCTCAATATATGTTTTATTATGAGATACAAGTAATTATTATGCTAATTTCAATATTGTATTTCTGCACTGATAATTTACAATGTTGTCTTGCATGTTATTATGGTTTATACTGAAGATTATAAGCATAAAATAAACTAGCCAGAAAGAATAATAAATCTTGTAGATATCGAGATAGTGTCGACATAAAATAGATGAAATTAAAATTTACCACTGCTCGGAAATCGAACTAGTAACCATCATCTAAGTCCAAAATAAACATATTCAAACAAATTTAATATATTATATAGTCTTACACTAACATAGTAATTGCACATAATTCACTTAGAAGTTTCAGAGTCGCCAACGAGTCTTAACAATGCTGAATAAATAATGTGAAAGTGAACGTATAGTTGCAAGCATAATACTAATGCCGGTAATTTCTCTCTAATTATTTATTACTCACTGCCCCTTGTCTTCGCAGTGGGGGGAAATTATTTTGTTAGTTTGTTTTGTTGTTCCGAGAATCTAGGTAAACTCTCTGTTAAGACCCCCTCGTGGTACAATGGCTTTTCCTTGTTTTTTTTTGGCTAATCTTCCTCACGCACTGCCTTTGTAGCATACAATAGAGTGTCTTACACGAGTTCCCTTTGTTTTCCCTCTTGCTTGCGGGATGCGACCTGAAGCTAAAAAAAAATGAACAGGTAAGAAGATGTATGATGCGTTCGGATAGTGGAGGCTATATTTATTTTATCTTTGAACTCGTCATGGATTTATTATTTGTAAATAATGTAACAGCAGAAATTCTAAGTAACGTCTGGAGATTTCTTTTGTATTAGCACTGATATACCAAAATCCTAGTTTTAATCTATTGTTGGCCAAAAACTCAAATTCAGAGCTTAGCGCTTTATCTTCCTATGAGAGTCGACAAATGATAATATTTCATCTTTTCTGGCTGTCTGTTGCGCCACTAATAACGTATAAGAAATGAAAACATAAGGTTTATCCTCCTCTACGTAGTATCGATATATAAAGTGTATGTATTATGTTGTAATATTATATGTCTGACAGCCAGTGTCTTAGTGTCTCACGTTTCCTAAGCCTCTTAGATTGTCTGGAAAATACTAACCGGCTTATTGTTAATCGTATTTTATATTCAATATAAAATACAATTTAAATACTGTACAAACAAACAAACATCGTATGTCTAGTTTTTCTTAGTAAATTCTCAACGTATCAAAATCAAGTTTACAACAAGTGTTTATATTTCTTATCACATCAGTCATCTCTTATCAAAACGATAAAGCGGAAATTCACATACGATTCAATTTGCTCAGTTAGTTCTGTTATTCAGATGTACTGTGGTACGAAATATGTAACATGAAAGTTTATTTTCTTTGTATGAAAATTTTTTTAGTTCGTGGATCGTATAAGGATATATCGCGGTAATTATTTTCTTTATTTTATTAATCCAGCTATTTTTTTATATTGTATCTATCTGGTGTATTTTTATAGTATCGCTTATTAGTAGAAGTAGACTTAAAACGGTCATATTGATTTATTTAGAATTATAAAAAATCTTGGACAACATATAAAAACGCATAAAGTTATTTAGGTTTACAACCAAATTCCCTCACCATGAATTAAATTCACTTAATGGTATTCTCTGAGTGCATATTCAAATTCTTTAAATTTTTAACATAATTATTGTTAAAGATTTTATCAATAAGAATCCCTTTTAAATGGATTGCCCAAAGAAATGTTATTTAAAGATATAAATACCAACTTCCTGATGCGAAAGCGGAATTTACTGAACAATGTCAGATGCAATGAACGGACGCCTTATTATATGGACATTCAAAGTATTTATAAAGTACAGTACGGTCAACGAGTCGTGGCCGCCCTAAAGTTAGGTTTTCGAAGAGCGCATCGCTCACTCGCGAAAAAATCAAATCTGCGCAGTTGCTTGCAGCAGCGCTTGCAGCAGATAACTTAAGAACGGCCAGAACTCATTGATCGTACTGTATTTTAGCGTAGATGCCATTTACGGAACGAACAAGTTTTTACGCGATACCCTCGTTTTCTCCGAAACCAATTCAATGACGCGATAAATAATTGATTTTAGGTTGACTGATTTTAAGATGAATAGTAAATTTGTTTTATATGGTATTTTTATCTTCTCTTGTAATTTTTAGAATATGGAACCCAAATCGGAAAATATCTAAAAAAAATTATATATCAAGATGTACGTAACCTCTGATATACCTACCCTATAACTTGTAATTATGAAAATTATTTATTACAGGTTTGTTTTGTAATTAAATGACCTCTCTAGTTATGAATACGAGTATTTACTTATGCATAGTATAGAAGTAAATCTGAAGTTTGTTTGGTTTGACGCGTTTATCTCAGGAACTATATGAAATATCTATGTGAAAAAATAATTAAAAGAAATAATATTTAATCTTTTTGTTTTTGTTGTTGACAGCCAGTCGTGGCGATTCACGCGCGGGTGAATTAATTGTTTAACATTATCATTTGCTTCCTCTGGTAACGAGGCAAGACGTGGCGTGAGCTTCATCACCCAACCCGAACGTTTCGTGAACCAACTGCCTTCAGAATTTAGCAGAAAGTGGGGACCGGAAGTGTCGTAATTTGAACGGAATGTCCTAACACTGGGTACCCCAGGTACCCTTTGCGTGCCCTACAAAGGGAACGGGATACAGCGTGAAGTTAAAAGATTTTTAAAGGGGAAGAGTTTACATGCTCTTCTAATTGTTGTGTCATCATTAATTACATATATCTAGATTAGATTATAATACGAATTATACTTATACTCAACACTCCATTGAGTGTTGAGTGGAGAACTTTCTCCAGAATTCGGCGGAAAGTTGGGAACGGAGTGTCATAGCACTAGGTTCCCTCTGCGTATTCTGCTGCGTGTGGAATACAGCGTGTAGATAACATACGTTTTATTAAAGTGTTATGTTGAAAAAAGCGTGTTTTTGTTTTGTATACTATTAGTTTATGTTGAGAACGCGACTGCTTATGGCTTCCATCGTAAATGAAATATTTGTTTAAATGTATATTTTCATTTCTTCGCTCTGGTGTCGACGCAAAACGCGGCGTTGATTTCCGCCACTCAACACGCAATGCCTTCAGAATTCGGCGGCCTATCCTGCTGTGTGCGGGATATAGCGTGAAGCTGTTAAAAAAATAATGTTGTCCTTAATTTGTGATCAATTTGGTGTTTCTAGCGTCACAGAAATATCTACAACAGATGCACGTGAGGCGTCGTCGCACGCCACATGCCATATTATTATTTATATCCTGCTATCTTTTTTTTTTTGCTTTAATGTCAATTTACCAGATTTATTGGAAATTACTTTTATTTTATTAATGGTCGTTAAATATTATTTATTATCCTAAAGTATGCGTTCCGAGTGGGTATAAATAATATTTGTTTTTTTTTTTAAATGTTAGGAATGTTATTTTTATAATAGATTCGATCCAAAAATAAGGGGATGGATGAAAAATAGGAGTATGCGGAAAATGGAAATAGATCGATGTGTTTCTAGATTTTGAGATTTATAATTTACAGCAAGAGTGCGACGATTAATTCGGAAAGTTTTAAGATGATAAATCACTATCACGAATACTAAATAAGTTTATGAAAGATATAATTATGATATACTTAACAAAACAAACACTTTTTGAAGTCGGTTAAGCTTATAACATTTTAAGTCCAGCACACACTAAACAAATTTTGCGAGCGAAACTAACAAAGGATCTGAAAATAGACTTCCTGTGACGTCACGCTTCCGCACGCCCGCCTAGGTTCTGTTTTAATGTCTGCCTAAATACTAATAAAGTAAGGTAAAGATTTATGCCGACACGACGTTAAGTTCTGCTTATAAAAGAGATTATTTCATTACGGCGCTGTCATCCTATAGTATATATAAAAGATTGTAGGTTCAAATCTTGCGTTACGTCATAATTACATATAAAAATTAACTACAAATAAGTTAATTTCGAAATCGAAACTACAAAATAAGTTAATTTTAATTCTAAAGTTATATAATAAGCTTTACCAAAATTTTTTTTTCGTTAAGTGTCTACAAAACATATTCAAAACACTTTTTTTATCTAAAATATGGGATAAGTAAACCGTGAAGCTTCACGCTGTATCCCTTATACATCAAGGTTGTCAGAGGGTACCTAGTGTAAATACAGTTAGTTCCTAGTGGAACCCAACACCGCACTAACTTGTTAGCAGAGCGGGAAAACTAAAAAAAACTTATTCCCTCGAGTGGAAATCGAACCCGCAACCGTTGTGCCGCCGCAGCACGACGTCGTCATAAACACAAAATGCTGGTTATAATTTATTCAAAACAATGTTTGTTTATTTCCAGGGTGGCGACTAACACTCCGCACCTTGTCAGTCTCGGGACGGGTCGTCTCAGCACCGCCGTTACGTTACATCCTATTAAACAAGGTAAACTTAATACTTGTTGCCAGAGTGAAGAATGCAAAATAATTTATTCGAACCCGCTACCGGCGCGCTTACTGTGAGACTTTTGAAGTAATTATAAAATCATTACTCAAATATTTTCTCATATAAAAATATCCGATGTAAAAATATGTTTTAAATTGAACGTTTACTTTAAAAGTTTTTTGCCAATACATACTTTTATTTTTTTTAATTTACATTTTGACGGGTGTGGGGCATAGGGGATCGGTAACTGAGTGTGTAAATACCAAATTCCCTCCACCTACCCCATTATCATCGGAATACAGCGTAAAATTAATTTACTTGTTTTCAATTCCAGGTCGAGTAACAATAGGTTCTGACCCAACATGCGATATCTACGTAGTGGGAACGGGGGTGGCAAATGTGCATTGTAGAGTGGAGAATTCTCATGGCGTTGTTACCCTTTACCCCATAAGTGGTACTACGCTACTCGATGGCTTACCGGTGGAGAAACCCACGAGGTTGTCACAAGGTGTGTAAAATATATATTCATTCAAGTAATTATCGATCCAAAATTTGGGGCATGAAATATTTTTATTCGCTCTGGTAACCAGAAAATGAATATAGCGCGAGCGCTCCTTTCCCTAATTATAATAATGTAATACTATTTCACAAACAAACTGTAAAACCGTCATGGCTAGATGGAAGTTCGATACCCGATATAGAAATAACTATATAGTAAAGTTATATTTGAATATCGTGCATTTTCAAGAGAGCGGAGAAACAGGGTGAAGTAGTTATTTTATTTTCCGGTCATTTGAAAACTGCTTACTTAATGTAAAATAACTTTGTTTTTATAGTAACGAAATTAGAACTAAATTACAAACTAGCCTCATACTACATAGTTGTTTATACAAATTGTGGGGTTGAAACACCATAAACAGTGAGAGCTGTGTGAAAAATCTATATAAGTCTCTCTCATGGTCGGTGAAGCAGTCGTCAACATTTTATAGCTCGACCGTAAACATCGACAGTGTAATTATATGAGGTTACTTTTATATGCCATTAGTAATATCGTTATGTTAAAATGTCTACGGTTCGTCTTTAAATATTTTATGTATGAAAAATAGCGTATGTTTTGAGATATTTGGTTTTTTTTTTATAAAATTAGTAGTTTCACTTTTGCTTACTAGCGTAAATAAGGTGATTATATGTATAAAAAATAAATAAAATTATTATTTTTATTAGCATTACAACTAGATATAGTTGATTTGAAAGGGCAATTAAATACAAACAAATTGAGAAAATAAAATTTCAATAAAAAACCAACGGCTGTCGTAGTACGGTGGCAAAAGTGTGTCACTTTAAACGCATAGGTTCGATTCCTATCCGGAGAAGTTTTAATTATTATTATTTATATTTAATATTTTAATTTCTTCTCTCTGGTAACTAGACGAAGTTTTGTGTTAAGTTTAAAATATCTTATTAAATCACAATTTTAATCTAATTTCCAGGCAGCATGTTAACAATAGGTCGATCGAACTATTTACGTTTCAACCATCCTGAAGAAGCTAAGCTCATGAAGTCAGTACTACCGTCCGGGCACGTGTCGATGGCGCCCGTACAGTTTACGCCCAATGAACAGTGCTTGCCAACTGGTAATTTTGTTTCACCTATTAAATATATATATTTTATTATTTATTACACATTTTAAAAAAAATATAAGAGATGAGTATTTCCCTATAAATATAATTTAATTTAATGACCTCTTACACTCTGGGAACGTTATTCAATTTTCATGTATACAGTTAGTATATTAAAGAAATAAATATTTAATGAATGCCAGTGCCATATAGTTAAATATTTCATGTTTACTACTAATATGGTTTATTAGTGTAGTATTAAAATTATTTGTATTGGATTATTGCTTTTATTAATATTTAGTATCTGAGAGAGTAGAGTCCTGAGTTAAGTTCCTTATTTTCTTATATTCCGTTTGGATATAATACAATGTCATATAATTTGTCAACTTTAACATAATTTTATTACAATTACAGGATATGTCAACCATCACTCGGACCCAACCAATCAATGTTACCAGAACATACAAAAAATATACAAAGACAACTCACTATCACAACTCGACCATGAACTAGATATGACGTTAAAAGAAATGTCCAGAAAAAAACCCCCACTAGTTCCGAGAAAGCCTTACAAAGATGATACAGATTCGAATTCAGATCAAGAAGGCAGACCCAAAATAGGCAGCATTATGGCCAAAGTATCTAAATTCGAATATTATGCGAAACAACAAAAAAATGTCGGTCGAAGTCAATTTTATACGAGTAATGAAATTGAAATATCTCCAAAAGTGTTCAGCTCTAACTCCCTAACAGTCAACACACCGGCGAAAGATGTATTGGGAAATCGTAACATACCAAATTATATGAATAAGAAACAAGAACAGAAAATGATCATGTTGAACGAAAATAATAGTTTAGAGCCCAAGAACTGTTCCTACGCAAATGTTGCCATACGAAATAAAACCAAAATCGATGATATAGTTCGAAACTTTGATGATAACTCAAGAAATGTAGATGTTAAATTACCAAAAAAAGTTAACAACGATCAACAAAGCAGACCAGATAATAATATATATGGTAAAATCAACACAGATCGCAAGGATTGCAAGAATAACTTGGAAAACAAGACTGAATCTAGCAAGAATAATTTGAATATAGATTTAAGTGAATATGGACGTTTGTGTGGTGTGGGTAAAGTTGTGTGTTTGCCTTCGCCGGCTTTTGATAGGAACCCACAATATTCGCCGGTTTATGCGAATTGTCAATATGATAGAAGTATTGAAGCTGAAAGTATGAGAGTCAAGGTAAGAGTCGTTTGTTTTTATCCTAATCTTAGGTTTTATTTTTTATTAGAATTTTATTTTAATATTTTTTTTGGATTTGGATGACAAAAAATTAAAGGCTTTCGGGGTGCACTGAACTTAGATAGAGCTACCTACGGTTGTAACTTTGAATAGGGGATGCGATAAAGAAAATCATTATTTATATTATTGTACCAACCTGTCTCATAATAATGTCACTCGATTTCTTTAATAAAATGACGACGGTAAATGAGTACAATGCCTCCAGAATTGGAAGGTGGGGAACAGAAGTGTATTAATGGCAACCAAGTTTGCCGCGTGCATTTCCCTATGCAGCGTGAAGCTAGATAAAATATTAAATTATGAAGTCTGTGTGAAGATATAGTAATATTAGTATTATATTAAATTATCATTTATAATTAAAATCAAAGAAAGAAGGTATTTATTAATAAATATACGAAAATATAAAATCAAGAACATTCTTAAACTAAAAGCAATGAGCAAAAATTACTTAATAATTATTAAAATTAAATTACGTCGACGTGATGCCGTCGTGGCGCATTGGCACAAGGGTGTCGCGCGTAAACGCGACGGGTGGGTTCGATTCCCACTCGAGCAAGTGAAATATTTATTTACGTTTATATTTCCATTTTGCGGCGTTGAGTCCTGCCACGCAATGCCTCCAGAATTCGGCAGAAAGTGGGGAACGGAGTGTCTTAACACCGAGGTTCTCTCTGCTTACCCTGTTGTGTGCGGGTACAGCGTGAAGCTGAAATACAAAAATTAAATTACTAATTAATCACTACGAGGAAATAAATAAAAAGCCACGTACTTCCTATATATAATAAAACAATGATAAACATTAAAATAAGCCGTCTGCGTGATAACATAATCATCAGATCAACATTTATTGAATCAAAACTGATAACGATTTTATTTGTGAGGAGTTACAACAATAGAAATGGGTATATCTAAAGATAACATGACGTCGAGATAATTACTAATAGTACGATGCGGTTATACTGCGGCAAGACAGTTGGAAAGAACTTGCTGCGGCTGAGACACTTAGAAAACACAAAATAATTATAATAAAATAAAGTTTGTTTATAAAGTGACGTGAGAGTGGTATTGTGGCGAATAATTGCACTTAAAATTAAATTATGTTTAAATAGATATTGTTTATAAGCGATTTGATATCTTTTTAAAAAAATTATAATATCATTTTTTGTGAGAAAAATGAATGGATAATTAGCTGCGTTAGTGCCTAGTGTTTTACTAAAATATGGCATATTTGTAAATATAATGGAAACATTTACATTTTAATTTACTAAATTTTCAAAATTGTACTTTGCTTTGTGTGACAAAACAGAGGTAAAAAAACAAAATTATATTATTTTATTTGTATTATTATGATAATAATTCATTTATATTTCTTAAAAAATATATTTTTGATTCTACTCAGGTCACAGATTAAACATATCTATTTAACTTTATATTAAATGCATTATTAATAAGTGCTAAGTGCGCGTTTGAACCTTAATAAAGTGTTAATAAAGTGATTTATTGCAAAATGACTCCAAAATCATCGAAAAACAAGGGTTATTCCCGTAAACGTCTCTTAAAATTATTCGTAGCGAATCTCAAAAAGAATACATTAGCTTTAAAAGATTTGAAAATCTCCTTTGACACAAAATGCCATGTGAGAGAGAATATAGACAAAGTAAACGAAATCGCGAACTCAGTTAACGAAAAACTCGAGATTGTTCACAAACTACGAAACGATATAAAAATATACAGAACAATAAATACAATATTGACGAATCATTATATAAAAGAAACTAGAAACCATGAAAATACAATAGACGCGAAAATAATGAAATTGGAAAAACAAATTTTACAATCATATGACAATTTAAGAAATGACATTAATACCAAGATGGCCGAAATGTGCGTTGCCAGTGAGAAAAATATTTCGGCGCCAATACAAAACAGTAATGTTATTATGCTTGGCAACGATTTGAAAGTTAACCAGTTTAATGATTTGTACGTGAAGAATCAGATTTATAATACAATAATTAAGAAAATCGATATGTTATTTTGCGGTTTGGTAAGTTCATTCGATTAGTTGAGTTGATTACAAATGTGTCGTGTAATTGTGTTGAAATGGTTTATTATAACATGTTGTAATGCTGCTGTCATAACAGTCAAGTTAAAAACATTAAAATTTATCAATAATTTATATGATAAAATTTTTTTTTAGGCTTACCAAGGTAGGATAAAGGAGGAAGAGCAAAAAGAAGCGGAAACGGCCCGTTTGGAGGAAATACTCAATATGTGCGCCGAATACGAGAGGCAGATAACATCGGGTAAGGTTTTTATTTTCATATCAAATCCATTATGGGCACAGAAAGATAACGACTAACCATGTATAAACACGATGGTCGGTGGATCGATTCCCACTCGATCGATTTCCGACTTGAATCATTCAGACCCACAATCATTGTGTATATAGAAAAAAAATCGAACCTGAAACCAGCGTTTGTAAATATATTAATTTTGTTAGTATTCATTATTTTTAATATATCAATAATAATTAATTAGAGTAGGTTATCTTATAGTACATCGACCGATTTAAATATTTTGTTTCTGTGTTTTTTTTGTTAATGTTTGAAGTAATCATGATAACAAAAGCAGTTATTGTTTTTCTTATTTTTTAAATATCGATTATTTAAATACCTTACGAATTATCTCACCACAAATTTTATACTTAGTGTATTTGTAGAACATTTGTCTTATAAAACTATACATTGAGTGATAAGCAACTCATTTTATCTTTTTATAGGCTTAACAAGATATTCCTTATAGAAATAATTATTTAATTTTACTATTTTAGGTGTACCAATAACACCTACAGAAAAAAGGTCTCACAACAAAATTATAACAAACGGATCGTTACCGAGGAGTGTTGCAGCGAGTAATCCAAATTTTGTACAAACTAACGATGGATATTACAAGTAAGCGAAATTTTTCATTTATTTGAAACCTTGGTTCACTTGTCGAGAATAATTAACACAAAAAGAAATTAAAATTTGAACAATTATTGTGTATCGAATCTTTTCGAAAAGAAAAAAAATACAAACTTACCCAAATATTTTTAACAGGCTTAACTTTGTCGCATTATCATTTTTTTTTATTTCGCGCATGTTATATTTTTTCAAATATTTTTTTATAATATAGTGTATTATAAATATGCTGGTATTTATATTTATATTTAATATATATAATTACATACATACATTATTATCAGTTATTTACAATTTTTTTACTCTTGAAATAAGATAATGTGTTTTTTACAGATTTGATACTAGTCACAACAGATCTTTAAATCAATCTCTTAACTACGAAAACTTTGATACATCTCAAACTAATTCAGAAACTCTAACTCCTGAAGTTACTATAACTGAAAATAATTACGAAAATATAGGCAGAATGGACGAAATTGGCATACCGATATTCGATGAGCCTAGAAACGATCTATCTAGTCCGATTATGATAAGGAAATTGCAAAGTCAAAATCATAACAGGTCACCTGTAGGAAGTCCGTACGAAAATGTATATTTCAAAAATAATCTAGGCTTTAAACCTAAGTCGCCTAACACACAAAGTCCTAGAACGAGGATAAAAACAACTTTCGCCCATAAAAATTTACCATCTCCACAGTATTTTATATTCCCAACTCCTTCACCCGTTGAAAATACGATGAAACCTAATTTTGAAATTTCATCTAATAATGAAAATATAGATACAATAGAAACTAATGGAGAAGTCAAAATAAGTGGTATCGAAAAACAATTAAGTCTCGAAGAAGAAATACCAATGATTGATGATGATTTGACAAATGAACTAGAATTTAGATATTCTAAAATAATATCCGAGAATGACGAAATTAATGAGACTATTGAAATAAATGACCAAACTGATAATATTGAAACTTTAACTAAAAATAAAAGTTTTGATGACGTCAAAAAAGAATTAATGGCAGATATACCGGAGTTAGAAGAATTTGAAAAAGATTTAAAAGAAAATAATCGTAATAGTTTAATAAGAGATATTAATGATGATATAAAGAAAATTGATAATGAAGTCGATTCCATAGGTAGTGCAATTTTAGATGAAAATCTAGATGAATTAAAATCTAGATTTGAGAATTTAAAAGAAGAAAGGAGGAAATTGGTAGCAGAAATACATGAAATCAAATGTAAAATGACTGAAATTAGATCACAAGAGGACGACATCTTAAGAGAAGTATGTATTTATTATTTTCTTTTAGTACATTAAATTCACGCTTAAAAATACACTAGTTGATCAATATTCTTTGATTTTTAAAGTGCCTATAATTTGTAATTTTAATATGGTAAAGGTAATACTATATATCATATATCAAATAACTAATTTTCTCTAAAACTGGTATATTAATTTAAAATAAAAACATATCCATTTACAATTTTTTAAATATAATTTTTTCATTATTATCTGTCTTGAAAAATAATCTAATTCTTATACACATAATTTTAACTATTAGTTATTAAAGTACTACAACATAAAAAAATTATTTTAATATATTATTTTATAGCTGGAAATGGAAAAAGCCTTAATCAAAGGCGAATACGATTCTGAAATAGCCATCTTAAATATCGAACAGAAGAAAAAAACAGATTTAACTGATAAAGCTAAATCTATTGAAAGAGAAATAAAACAACTAATAGAAAAACAAAAAGCTCGACAAAATGAAATGAAAGATCGTGTTGAGGTTGCTACTAAGAAAATTGAGAGGTATATTTTATTTAACTTTTGTTTAAATTTCACACGATATGTAGCAGGGTAACCAGAGGAAACTTGGTGTTAAGAATTTTCATTCTTTGATTTTAGTCTGAATTTAAACGTTGTTACATCTACCAAAGTAATCTAATCAAAATAATTCATATTTACAAATGAGAATCGAACCCACAAATATCGTGTTTACAGTCGGGCACTGCCTCTGTGGTACGGTGGTCCCTAACATAAGCTTAAGTTAACTTTAATTAATAGTAAAAATGAATAGATTTCTTCAGTCTAGTAAATTGAACTTATTTATATTAAAACTAGACACCCACAGACAGCTTTGTCCACTTAACTTATTGTTAAATCTTTAAATAAATTATTCTTTCGTATAAGCTATATTACTGTAAAGTTTCATCTAAATCCGTTCAGTAGTTTTTGCATCTTAGTGAAATAAACATTACATAATAATAATAATATTAGTAAGAACAAGATTATAATTAAATAATACTATTATGTCATACAGAATTGAAAGGGATTTAAAAGAAAATAAAGCCACGTTAGAAGAATTGCAAAATGCTCAAGACATATTGGACAATGAAACGAAAATATTTGAAGATCTAGAATTTCAACATCTGGAAGAAGAATCAGAGTTGTAAGTGATTATTGACTTTACGCTGTATCCTGCATATAGGGAAGGCAGGGTGAATCTAGTATTATGACACTCTGTTTCCCACACACCACAATTTTTCGAGTGTCATTCAATGCCATACTTTGCCTTGTTACGAGATTCATTCCCGCGAGTGTG
>JBAIZZ010000008.1:199393-239001 GCA_037355905.1 Heliconius aoede
TCAATGCCATACTTTGCCTTGTTACGAGATTCATTCCCGCGAGTGTGAATCAAAATCATAATGGTCACGTCAATCTGTGTCTGTGTCATAGTGGCTTAGTCCTTTTATATATATATATACAAAGTAACGTAAGATGACTTTAATAAAAAAATATATTAAATGAGGTTATCTGTAATTTATATTTTTTTATGTTTATTTTGTATTCATATATATCGATGGCGGTAAGCGTCCGCCGAAAAGAAGGCTCTTTTGAGGTACGACAAAATCGCCTCGATATATATGTATGTATTTACGTGTGAATAATAGGTTCAATAATTGCTTAATAAAATCCAATTTATTTTTCCTTATAGATTATCAAATAGAGAAGCTTTAGATAATGAAGTAACGTTATTGACTAACAAAATAGAACTTCAAAAAGAAAGAATACTCACGTTAAAATGTGAAGCAAACGTTAATTTAACATCCGCTTTAGAAGAAACTAAAGTATTACAAGCAGAATACGTTAAACTTCTAAATCATGTTGAACATTTAACTGGAAAAGTACAGATAATAGAAAAAGAAATAAAGCCTATTATTACAAAGTTAAATGATATAGAAAGAACTCAATCGCCCGATAGTGCGTTTTATACTGACCAAACTAGAGCAAAATCGGGAGAATTTGGTTATTCCCCCCAAAATTCAGATAGTGACGACTTAGATATTACCAAAATATCCAATTTTGAAAGTCATAATAAGATGCTAAAAGATAAATTCAATTCTGTAGATCAAATGTCGCAATCCATGATAGTTGATATAGAACGACGGGTAACTGATTTGGATGATCCAATCGAAATTGATAGCAGTCCTTCAAAATCTTCTAATTCTTCGAAAGAAAAGAAAGGCTTCTGGGAAAGAAATTTCGATTCGTTAAAACGTAAAAATAAAGATAAAAAGAAAATGGAGCCTAAAGTAGATATAATGTCACAGAGTCTTAACGAAAATATATTTTACAATGAAAACATAGAAGTGGATGTGGCATTTGATAAGTTTAACAGCCTTAGAAATTCTAAAAAGAAAGATAAAAAAGAAAATGGCCCTATAAAAAGTAATTCGTCTTCAAAAATACCAACATTTGCTGCTTTAGGAAAGATTATTAAAAAAGATTCATTAAAAAGAAAAGATAGTAAAAACGAGGAAGAATCAAAGAACAGATATATAAAAAATAAACCAGTTCTAACAGATAATAAATATGTAAAGTCAAAATCCTTATCACCAGATAAAACAGACACTATTAAAGAAGAAAACGAAAATTTTAAAGAATTCAAAGTTTTACATAGAAAGAGCTGTGGAGATGAACCGAATGTTCGAGAATATTCTAAAATAACGGATTCTGGAAAGATACCGTCACAAGACGACATAGATAGGATATCTAAAATAACTTTGGATGCACCTATTTTGTCCAGCGATGATGTGAATTCATTAGGAAAGAGAACGCTAGATAGTTTAATGGAGATTGAACGAAAGAGGATTGAAATGTTAGAAGAAAAAGGTAAGTCGCGTTCCATTGATTGTTTACTTCATAACGGTTATTTTTTTTTATTTGGTTTCCCAAAGAAAACCAGTTGATAAACAGTTATTCAGAAGGTGGAGGAAAGATATTTCTAATTTGAGAACGTTTGAAATATATATTTTACTTTAAGTCTAGATTTATAAACAGCGTTAGTAGAAACACATACCAAGCATACTGTATTTTTATATCCGATAGCTTAACGTTTTAGTTATTTAAGGAGATGCCTGTAAATAAAAATATAATGCTAATTACATTAACTAAACTTTAATATTTATTTAAGGTTGTCAAGTAATAGAGAACGAACGTGAGAAAATATCCGAATTGAAACGACGCGTCCAAGATGAGACCAAGAAGCTCTGGGACCAGCGCAATAAGGGCAAAACCGACAGCTGTCAGATGTCGAACGCCAGTCAGGTGTCACACGTCACCCAGCTGTCAAATGCCAGCCAAATGTCACACGTCAGCCAACTATCAAACGTCAGTCAACTGTCTAACATCAGCCAGTTGTCAAATATCAGTCAGCTGTCAGAGTTTGACAGCACCGTGGAGGGCACGAAAATGTTTGGCGCCGTAGAAGACAGTTTTGATGAATTCAACATGACCAACTCTACAATTTATGATGAGAGGTTAGTTTCATTTGTTTTCTTAATTTTTTTTTAACTTCATATCTTATGCCACTTTATTTCATTTCTTCATTTAAAAAGTTCAGTACTCCAACAGGATTTTCACCAAAAGACGAATTCAATTTGTTGTCTGTCCTTCTGTCAAAATTATTTTTGTCGGAAACGCGTGAAGTAATCGAGGTGAAATTTATATAAAAAAAATCTGGTCTACTTTTTCTTGAATTTGTGAAAAATCAAACTTCTAAGCCTACAAAAGACGCAATCAAAATATACAGTCATTTAAACCGCAAATTTTCGAAACTCGTAAGGGAATCAAAACCTACAGGATACTTCTCGTGAAATCAGAATCATGAAATTTGATACGAAGCAATTTCTTATAGCACAGATAATGTAAAAATTGCGAAAGGTGAACGCTGAGTCTGTCTGTCTGTCTGTCTATATCTGTCATGGGCTTTTATCGCAGGATCCCTTGATTTCCTCAAAAAATCGTATTACTAAAAATATCCCAAAAACAAAAAAAAATTAACGCGAGTCTGGATCGCCGACCGACGATACCGTACAAAAATTGGAGGTCTCGAGCTAGTTGTAGATAGATACTAGCTGCCAAATTTTATAATTGTAAGTCAACCGGAAGTATTCTATTAATTTTGATTCCTTTTGTAGTGAAATACGCGTTTCGTTCGATTCATGAAATCACGATTTCACTAAAATATATAAATAAATATTGGTTGTGGATATGTCACACGTTTAATATTCAAACCGATAGTGCATTAAACGGGCACACTTCATGCTTATATGGAAAAGAGAAACGCTATCCATTTTCCGAAAGTTATTTGTGTTTTTTTTAGGTACATTGACACGTTCGATCTCAATACCATAAGGTATAAATGACATAGTGAATTATCTTTTTCTGTAATGGATGATTATTTACAGTCCATTTGTTAATAAAATGAAAAAAAAAAATTTTTCAAGTCTATTTTTGTTTTAATGTTTTACAATAGTGCATTGCATTTTTATGGCTATTTTATTTTTCTCAAAAATTTCGCATAAATCAAACTAACAACTGCGTTAATGTTGCGTTAATCTATTCAACCTTGTCGTTTGAAAGCCTAAATGGATGACAGAGATAACATAAATAGATAACAAATATTATATATAAGAGAAATTAAACCGAGGGATTTTACATAATATAGCACTTAGCTAAGTAAGAGTTGATACACACGAACCAAGTATTTCAATATCCAAATCCATCACACTGCTATTTGTAAAATTTAACGATATCTTTATGAGGAAGTGAGAGAAGGAGCTCTTTATTTTTTGCGTCTATCGAATATATTTAATTCGTTAATATTTTTTTTCTATCATCATATAAATCGCGATATAGTTAACTTTACGCTTTCTCTAGCAGACTAGTACTTCGTTCCCATTTTTCGCCCAAATTCAGCTGAACGCCGTTCTTTCACGCACAATCAAACGCACAACTGTCGTATTTACAGTAATAGGGCCTTTTTACAATTATTAATTTAATTACAGATAAATTTAATATCTATATTAATAGCTTCACGCTTTACACCTAGCGGGATAGCCAGATAGGACGTAGTGCCAAACGCAGAAGTCTCTACACATACCTCTTTCGCCTCGTCTACTGTCATCAGAAATACACTTTGGGGGTTCCTCATGATTTTTACGTGACCTTCCTTCAGTATCCTACCGGATGTTCGAAGGTCAACTGAGATCTCCCTCCCTGGTTGACCATGTGGCCTTCCATTTAATATTGTATAGACTAAATCTAATAAATTACTACAGCGCCCGTGATAAAAGTTCAGTTTAATACCAGTGTCAATACATTAGGTAATCTACTGATAGGTTATCAGACGCTAGTCGAGTCGCGGACGCGTAGCGAGTAACGCCACTTAGTCGTTTATATCGTACAAATAAAAGTTATTTTATTAGTTATTTCTTTTTAAATATTTATATTCTTAGTATAAATTGTTATTATCTTAAAATATTTATTTTTGATTAAAAAGTGATGTTTTTAAATGTATTAATGTGATGATAGTGTAATTTGTAATTGAATATCGCAAAACCTGGGTGTAAAGTTCAAGGTGTTTTTAATATTTTTTTTTGCATATAGTATGCAAAAAAGTATGCAAATTAAAATTTTGTTTTATTTTAAAGGTCAATTTATTAAATGATTCGTTTTTATAGTCCACAACTCCACATATTGTTGAGTAAGAAGAGTGGCGAATTAGTATCGATTAGGGATTACTTGTTAGATGGGGGGGACCCACGTTGAACGTTGTACTCCTTGAGTTAGATTTAAATGGAAAACGGCCGTAAAAATTAATCTTAAAAATTTGTCAACATTTTCAACGAAGCGCGGCGTTAAAGTCCGTAACTTAAATCGAAAAAAAAAACATTGCACACGTCTTAACTCTACCGACTCGGTGGCATATATAATATATTTGATATAGTATTCTTTAAAATATTTTAATTATTCTGTTTTCTGTATTTGTAATATTTTTTTATATTATAAAAAAAAACTTTTGTTGAGACCTCGAATAATTTCCGAGTTCACAATTTTTACATTATTTATAATGGTTTTATATTTGTATGGTAGATGTCATTTTATATGTTATTGTTCTTAATATGTTTAGGTATATCGGTAGATCTCCAGAATCTCTTAGGTTCGTATTTATAAATCTCTCAACTCTGAGATCCGTCTTGAGATGCAGTTTTCATTCATATATTATATTATAATATATGTATAAATGAAAATTGCATCTCAAAGTTGCGAGCGGTTTTGTATATCATTTTAGGCCTGTAAAATCTCTTAATTTCCACACGATTTTAAGCTTACATCTCAAATATTTATTAAATATTATTTTCGTGAATATCACAACAAAATACACAAATACCTACACTTTTTAATAACTTGCTTACCTACGACACTTTGCAAGTACATAGTTATAGTTTTGAAAAATGATGACTAATAAAATTACTAAGTATTCACGTTTCAACGTATAAACACGACCTATTAGTATGATTCAATATAAAACATTGCAAACAATAAGTTATTATCAAGCAAAGTTTGATCATAAACATATACATAATAGATCTAGTTTCATACGTCTTTCACTTGTAGCTATAATATTTATTATAATATTTTTCTTAACAAATGTATTACATTTGTCGTTATTGAATAAATGCAAATTTTCCTTTAACATTTTGTGTTTGTTTTATATAAATCGATTTATAAATTTAAAAAGTTATACCAATATCAAGTAATTGGTTTTCTCTGGTAAATTCAATAATAAAATTATTTTATAACAATTTAGTCGAAACCTGTATTTTTCCATGTCTTTATTTTCTGTAATATGATAATGTTATTAGAACACGTAAGTAATTCAGATTAATATGTAAATTATTGTGTGTTCTAGCGGATTAAACCGATAGTTTTGAATAAAATGATTTGACTTCAGGATAAGAATCGAACCCATGACCATCGCATATACTCATACAACTCGTAGGGGTCTTATTTGATTATTCTTCAGCATATCGTCTCAACTCTGCTCTATATTAACTAATTCCCAGTACATACAATAAACAATTGTCCGATTATATCTAATATTTCTTTGTCACTTAAATAACCTTGCCTTTTCATGTCTATAGTTTTCTTTGTTCTCTTGATATCGATCAAGCACAACTGTTAAGATCTATCGCTTATTGTGAGATAATTAAGCGACATTTTTTTGTTTTATTTCCCCATTAAATTGATTATAATTTAAATTACTTTCATAATTATCTTTGTATGTGAAAATATTAGAATAATTGAAGGTAAACGTTTAACTTAATCAAAAATATATATATTTTCATGAGGTTTGAGCTGTTATCTGGATAAAGCAAGGCAAGCAGAAAGAACTCAAAGGAAAGGCTGAAAACTCATCAATTTCATTAATCATTAATTTTTATTTCTTGTCCTGAATTATTAGTTAAAAATATTTTTTTATTTTGTGACTAAAACTATATTACTTCATGATAACGTCAATTAATAAATTTCTTAGCTCATAGAATATTATAATCTAAAAAAAAATAATTTAACCGAAATTGAACACCATTTCGAGATATTTTTTATATATAATGATACTTTTAATGTCTTTATAAATGTATACTGCTCGGTGAATCTCTTTGTTAATAATGACAGTCACATATGTCGTGATGACACAGTTATGAGTAACAATCAAACGACCTTACACGATTTGTTTATTCTTTTTTTTTAATTTTTCATGATGATGATAATGTATTTCTACTATTTTGGGGGTAGGATGAGAAAAATTGTATTATAGTAATAATAAATATTCTAAGTAAGACAGTTATAATATAAATTAGACATTGAAATATTTACAGTGGAATTTGATAATAAAAATAAATTAACATTATTTTAATTTACGGATTAATAATTCAAGATTTTTTTTATTTATATAATATACTAACCATACATATAATATTATGTTACATTACAATTTTTTTGATTTTTTTTGCATGTTAGGTCTATGTCAAGTTATCTTAACTGATAACATAAACTCGCTTGCTAGAACTAGCCTAATGTAGCATTATTACAAAATAAATAGATATTTTGGTTAGATTAAATTAAACTGGAATTTAGGTACTATTATTAGTAACTTCAGGGTCTAGAGTACTTTTATTCTACACTGACATTGACGTCAGATGTCTGATTGGTCGCGATGGCCGTATTTTTGATTCAAGTATTTTTTAATTTTTTTTTTATTCGATTCAAAACTTGGAACGCGTCTACTGCAACAGTAGGTCACATTCGTTGCATTCCGTCATCAGATAATGTGTCATTTGTTTGACTTATGCTTTATGGTCATACCAGTTGAGAACAATTTACTCTTATATGATGACAGATATTCAAGCCATTTGTAATAGTTGGTTGTAGTCATGTCATAAATCAAAGTGGCATTCGACCGAGTTTTATAATTTGAGAACTCGCGAATAATGAAACAGCAAGGGCAACAATATCGATTTATTACTTTTTTAATGAATAACAGATAACTAAAAACCTCGAGACATAAAAAGCAAAAGAAAAACATACAACTAGGAAAGTGATAGTAATCTTACAGCAGCTAGACATATTTACTTGAATTACGGGTAAGACCTCTCTAGCCTTCGTTCTCACTTGAGTCACCTCTAAAGCAAAATAAAAAAATCAAAATCGATTAGGTTTATCTATTTGAGAACGACGATAGCGCAAACCTATATACTTGTATATACTCAAATACACACAGACAGGTCAAACTTATGACATCTATTTTCTTCCGGGGTTAAAGTTTTATATAAATTTAATTAATATTTTTTTTACTTATTGTTTTTTTTTTGTAAGCTTTATTAATACATAACTTTGGAAGTTGATACCTCTTTATCAGGCAGTCTATCAGTATCGTGTTACTTGTATTCTTGTAATTTCTTAGCTATAGAACATCCATTGCTTTTTTACATACTTATCTCTATTAATTGCGTAATATATTTTTTCGATTATAATTTCCTACTAAAAGATATTCAGATACATTACAAAATAACTTAAAATCATAATTGAGCATAGTAGCGTAAACGACACTATTTAATTATATTATTTAAAAACAACTATGTTGAAAGTGACTTATACGAAAAAAATACAAATAGTTCTTTCTTGTGACACTCGTATGTACACAGATGTATTCGTATCGTATTCTAGCGTACCGACAATTCTATTTGGTAATATTAGAAAGCTTTTATTGGTCAAATTTTGCAATATGTCTTTTGGATTTCTTATTTTGTTATATAATCTGTACAATATTTTCGCATGTCTTGCCTTTTGTTATTATAAAGAAAATATGATATTTAAAAAAAATTGATTTTATGACATTCTCAACTCGATCAAGTAAAAACTTGACAGAACAAAGGACAGAACGAAAATTTACCTTTTTAATAAATATTATTTAAAAAATAGCCCTTTGTCTAATATTAACATTTTGATTTTTGTCCGCACGTCTATCAATCGTGCTCTGAAGTAGTCCAAGGCAACATGACGATTATTATTTGTTAGAATAACTATTATTAAATATTATTTAGAATGTAAAAAAATAGATTAATATTTATTATGTTTAAATTTTATATTAGAGATATGGAAGGAAAAATTTATTTTCTTCCCAGAAAACGTATGTTTTTCATATTTTGTTTCATGTGTAGATACGATATATTTAACAATAAAAACAATGGAAAATACTTTTTTTGGAAAATGTATAAAATTGTTAACGTCCAATTTATTTTATATTACATTTTCCAAAAATTTTCTTTCCATACTTAGGTGGAGTTATACAAAAAAAATGTTAACAGATCATATATTTTTTTGTAAAGATAGTAATATATATTTGTACAACGTTTACGTAACGCCCGTATTACTCTCACGGATGTCAATCATTAATTACTCTGCTCCAGTAAATACATTATAAGCCCTTTGATCTCGTTCATAATTACTTACTAATTATAGCTGTAAAATAAATGAGTTTCTTTAATCTGCACGCGTTCCAAGCGTTTCGAATTGACAATGTTACTTTTTTGTCTTTTGTTTTCTCATGCACATAATGTGCATGGATATTGTATAGATTATTTAAATTTATTTTAACTCGACCAAGGTAAATTTTACTCTTAAGACTTTTTCATGGTCCAAGACTCATACAAAACTATGAGCCACATGTAGCTGTTAACACTTTCATCCAAAATATTCTGCTTTGCGAGGAAAACTTTAAAGATTTTGGTTTTATCTCACATGGTTACATTTTTAATGATAGAGACTCACCTTTAGACCTACAAATGACATATAAAATAGTAGTAAATAAATTCGCATTAATATAATAATGCAGCCGGCCCTAAATGTTTAATTATCAAAACTATCCATACAGATGTCATTAGTCTTAGCATCTTTTTAAACTTTTTTAGTTATTATAATTTTGTAATTTTGCAACAATGCAATGTAAGTATTGAAAAACTAACTGCTCTAAGTTTTGTGAGCTCTGCTCGCGTGTGAGATATTTTAAATAAAATAGTTAAAATGGAGAAGAAGAAAAACAAAAGTTCATTAGTATGTTGGTAAGTTATAAATAAAAAAATACTATATATTCAGTCCAACCCAAGTTTTCATTTATTTTAGAGGAGCCAACCTGGTAGTTTGTCTATGATAAAATAACTAACAATAAGTATAAACATTTGTGGCGAAGTGTACGACTGTAACGCACGGCGGTTGTCGTTTCGATTCAGAAATGTATTATATTATTCAATATTTTCATTTCCTCGCTTTTGTAACACGGCAATTTTCCGCCACTCAACTTGTCTCGTAGCACTAGGATTCCTCTGCTTATCCTGCTATATTGCTGCATACAGCATGAAACTTAAAAGGAAATAATTTCTACAAATTATATTTGAATTATATACTAACCATATCCATGTATTTTTGTATAATAGTTATGTGACCTAGGTCACCTATGACCCAGGTATGTGACATAAGGATTTGATATAAAGTGATTTTAAAGGATAAGGATATGATTTTAAAAAAATAAAAACGGAATGAATTTAATGTGATTTTTCTTGCTGCATTTTAAAAATAAAATTATTTCTAAACTGCAGTAAAAACTACCATTAAATATTTGAAAACCATTCCTAAGTAAATGATAAGTTATAATTTATGACATCAATTTTAATGGACATATTTTATTGTTTCAGTTCTGGGTTTATGTCATCGTCAATAGAAGAGGTAAGTTTTCATAACATTCCCCTAAATATACTTTCTGTTTAAGTTTCACTCATTTTCATATACAGGCAGGGTGAATTTAGAATCGGGTTGATTCTTGACCTCCTTGCAGATTTTTTTGACTTTCACTTTGCTTGCTTTAAATGGTGGAACTCATTATGGCGCATAGCACTGGTAACCCAGAATAAAAATATGTCATAATATTGTTTCTACGAGTGGTAATGGAGAAATGGAAACGGAGTGTGTTAACACTAGATTCCCAACTCCCTGCTTTTATGCTATATACAGGGTGAATTAAAAACGAGATATATTAAGTTTAATCACCCAATACGCACTTACGTAGATATAATAGACATATATGTATTATGGAAGCAATTAAGGCAACAGGTACAATTAATTTTATTGCCTTCCTTCTATATCTCGCCCAATAGAAGTGTTACAAAACAAACGACCGAACCACCGATGGCGACTCAAAGCAATATTTCTAACCCCTTTATTCTAATTTATTTTAGTCCTTATACTGTTGTAAAGCTTGTAAAGGAAGCCACGACTTCCGTCGCTAGGAAACCATTTATTTTCATAAATAGACAAACTGACAAATTGACTTTGTTATTAGTTTTTTTTTTATAATTTTAGTTAGATGTGGCTAATAACGAAAGCGGATATTGCTTGTACAAGAGAAAATAATCTATGGGAATAATAGTATAATATTTTAAATTACACACACACGCATGTGACTGTAAGCTTGACAGGTTGTAGATTCGATTCCCTCGGACGCTCCGTTCCCTTTATGAAAACTCTGTTCCCAACTTTCTACCGAATTCTTAGGCATTGTGTGTTGAGTGTTAATGGAACTCAATACCTTGCATTGCCTTACCTACCAGAGCGAGGAAATAAAAATATTACATGTTTTCATTGCCCTGTATAGGAATCGAACCTACAAATGTCGCGTTCACGTTGTACGCTTGTGACCCTGAGCCAAGACGGCCTCAAATTAAAATTTTCTAAGTCCAATTGTTTCATGTTTTACTGATTAAAAGAGAGTTTTATATATACCTACATAGATGTATAGATTAATCAGTATGTAATTATTCTCACAAACTTTACCGACTCGTTATCACACATGCCGCTTATCTTGCATATTTTCTGTATCCACGTTCACCTGTTTATTTTTATGATATCACTTCTATATTTGTCTTCCTCTGAAAATTAAATTATAGTAAATGAAACTACGTATTAACATTTAATTACAATAAATGACTGACTGAACCTACTCAATTCTCTTATCTCATTCATTTATAAATATTTCGAAATATAATACTGCACAGAAATAAATTCCTAGAAGCGATATATTACAAACATCAATATTCCCCCTAGTGGGATTGCAACCCACGATCCCCGTGTTTAGTGACACAACTCAAAAATTCGGCATGAGCATGACCAATGCATACGAGACGAGAGACGAGAGAACTACATACGAGTATGATAACGTTGATAAGCATTGAACATTTCCTCCCTTTTATCAAAGGAAATTAAAAAAAAACTACACTGCACCGAATAAGAAAAAAATGTATAACTGAATAACCAACGTAAACATAAGTTCGAGCTTGTCTCCGCCCACGATTTTAGAAAACCAAAATAAACTTTTAATTCCGTCGTAGTAGCAGTATACAAGTATATCTGGCTGCCCGCGCTAGTGTCAAGGCGACCCTAGAGAATATATAAAATTAAAAAGTTATTTCTGACGTTTCAGTTGGCGCGAAAACTTTCGTTCAATCTGACGTGAATTGATTTTAAAGTGAAAAACTGGATATTAAACAAGTGTAGTGCTTACAGAATATTATTTAATTGTGTTTTAATAGTATTTTTTAAATTAATTAATCATTTATTAATTCATATATTAACAATAGGTTAATTCATTTACTATACTTTATATGTAAATGAGATATAGAAATGGAGTGTAAATAAAATATATATATAATATAAATAATTTCGTTCGTTCGTAAAATTGCAAAAATAAATAAAATAAAATTTAATCAATTTAAGCACACATTTTACAGAAATATTGAATAATTCAACAATATTATTTTTATATTTTTTAAATAATTATTTATATTTTAAATATAATTTTATAGTGTTATTAGCAGTAACACGTAAAAATACAGTAATAGTGGTACAATAATAGTCGAATTCCAACATGCTAAGTTTATAAAACAAACGATAATTCGCAACTATTATTCGCGGTTCTCTTGTAAATAAAACAACGTTATGCGTCAGTGATACGTTTGTAATAAATTATTCAACTCCTCGTTAGACTCTTATTATTTTATAGTGTCATTAAAGTAAGAATCCACCCAAGAAGTTTATATCGTTTGTCGGTTACCTTTTATTTACGGTATTACAGTGGTATATTTATACAAATATACATATATTATTTATTTTTTTAGGCAGGGTAATGATTCTATCCTCTAATATTTACATTTCATTTATTTTATATACGTTTCAGAATATTTTTTTGTAACAGATGTCATATATACATCCAATTATATAGCAAAATTCTAATTAAAGAACAAAATAGTAAAATTTAACAAAATTGGTTTAGTGGCTATTAAATTACCCGTAAAAGGTAAAACATATAATACATACACACATAAATATTAAAATTTTTCTCATCGTAGATGTTAACTATTACAATTTGCAAATAAACATATTGCCTTGTAAAGTAATCGTCTTCCTTTTTACAGAGAAATTGATAGAGCCGTTGTGGGTTAAGTGTTAAATGGCATGGATATTGTACTTCATCTGTAGCGTCAATTGAAAAATTGCTATTTTTCCATCTTCTCTTCACGCATCTTCAAATAATAGCAGGGCTGAGTGATAATTTAGTATGTCTTGTTTTGTTGGGTCTATTTTCTTTTTCGTAGAAAAAAAAACATTTTAATACGCAACGCAATCAAAAGATACGACCGTTTATGCTTTGTTTTTGCTGCACACTGTATGAAAATCCCGCTTTCCTTCGATCTGGAATTATTAAATTAAAAAAGGAAAAAACCGGAAATTGAAAATTTATAGGTATATCACAAAAATTGCACATCATGTTTTTGTTTCTATGTTCTTACCGTAGAAAATTAGTAACCGTCTCAAAATATGTTTAGTAATTTAAAAATGTCTAAGTATTAAATAGTATAATCATTAATAAAAAAAATTATTGACATTAATCCGACAGTCGTCCTTGACCTTGGTGGTTGATATTCTCTTAACGCACGTCATCAGATTGCGGTTAAGAGCATCTTTGAAAGCTGTATTTATATAAATTTATTGCATTTTTGTGCAAAAATATCGGAAGATCGTGCCAAAATTTGCAATGCGCTTCCCCTTTTTTATTTCCGTCACCATTAAACGGTGTTAAAAAAATAATACACTTATTATGTTCAGTGTCACTTTATAAATACCTATTAAAAATCCGTTATATTTAATGAAGTGAAAAAAATGAAACCTTAATTATTTGCTTATGGTTTATATTCATCTATTGTTTAAAAAATACTAATATGTTATTATATGAATATTTCAAGAATTATAGTGTCGATCTATTATGTAGAAAATTAGATCTTTTCGAAGAAATTTATATTTATACGAGGTAGAACAAATATTTTCTAACACGCGACGCTACAGCATGTCTTCACCAAGTTTCAGGAAGAGAAAACAATACTGTTATCGTAGAAATGGTTACGTCGGCATCGAAAATGTCAATAATTGATAAAATATAAAGTTGACCAGCGGTAAAATAAAGCAAAAGTTTTGTCAGATTTTTTTAAAAGTATATACGGAAGTTTCATTGATTTTGTTTTTAATTAAAAATATATTTGTTTTTTATTTTATTTGACTTTATTTTTCTCTTTTTATGCTAGATCGATTTTTTTTGTAAAATTGGGCGATGTGTGCGGATCGGAGTCTTATTACTTGGATCACTTCGCTTACACTCCTACATGCGGGATACAGCGTGAAGCTAAAAGAAGTGCTTCGGGTTAGGTGATGATGAGTGATCAGACCTATGAAAAGACATTGTTATAGTCAGACCTATGAAAAAACATTGTTATAGTTATCATAACTGCGACTGAATTAAACACGAGAGAATCATATTATTATAATCTAAAAGCATAAAACAGATGCCAAATCACATTATGTCAGCTGTTTCACACATTTAATGAACGTTTTCTTCACAAATAATATAATATACTTTTATCAAACACTCGTAAAAGCGTGTTTTATTTCAACATAAGCTCACACCCACAAATTAAAACTCAATAAAATCTACTATAACTATTAAATATAATTTTCACATTCACATCGGCTTTTGAGATATATCTTTATTACCGCGCTTAATAAATTTTCTCACTTCTCGCAGTGTGTGTGGGCGTGCGTGGTCACTACTAATAGTTCTCTCTGTAATAATTTTCATGACACGCCACTTCCGACGGGGCTTCGGTGATTCAAATTAAACTAAACGTCTTTGAATGTTGACAGTGTTAATAGTTGGTTGTATTTGTGTTATTTAATTTTAAAATTACATTGGAAATTATGTATATAATAGACTACAGTGCGGTCGGTTAATCATGGTCGCTTTAAAGTTCGCTGTCTGTGGATGGTTATGCATTTGATTTCACGATTTCTTTATTATCAGAAAGCTTAAATTCAGGTCATTCTTGGCAACGACTCATCGATCGTATTACATGTAAAATATTGTACACAAAAAATTTAAAATAGTATTGAAGCTATGAATTTAGTTTTCTACCGTCTTTTTGCTTGTCTTACTCGATAAGTGGGCTATCCAATATAAAATAATATTCAATTCGAACCAACAATTCCAGAGATTATTGCGCTCAATCAAACAAACTCTTTGTACTTTATAATATTAACATAGATATTAAGAATGAATCTATGCTTTACTGTCCACGTAACAAAATACGGAAATGAATCACAAAAAGTATAAGGCCACCATCACATGACCCGCCTTGTTTTGCTCTTAATTTATATAACTCTTCATAAATTCCACAAAATAAACTGACTGTTGATCGTAAATTTCCAAAAAACATATTCATTCAACACGATTTTGTGCCTCAAAATTAGAATTTGTTTAGTTTTTCCAAATATACGTGCATATTGTTAATGGTTCGTCGAGTCTAAAAGTGTACACATTTACACCGGTATACCCACGTCTGTGTTTATAATAAATTATACTAATATTATAAGTTGTTTTTGTCCGACACTCAGCGGTACGGCGTCTTGACTGTGAACACGACGGTTGTGGATTCGATTCCCACTAAAATAAGTGAGTTATTTGCATTTCCTCGCTATGATAACTAGATAGCGTGCGACGTGGAAATTTGGCGGAATTTTCAACTCAATGTACAATATAAGACTGGGCGGTGGTGGAGAACGGAGCTTCTTATCATAATGTTCCCTCAGGTTCCCCAGCTACAGTGTGGTTCACGAGTCTTGACCGTTCTGAAGTTAGGTGTAGTGTAGATGATTGCGCAGATTTCGTTTGGGATTTTTTCTTACTTTTGATTATTTTATTTCCGGGTGTACAATGTGGAAACGAAAGTTCAAAAAAACTTAATTTCAATCAATAAATAAGTAAAAGTAGTTCAGCGTTGTAACACAGCGTTTGCTCCAATATATTTCACAACAAAAGCTTCGAGTTTCGATGTTCTTCACAGAAATGGTTTCCGCGTGGCCGATAAATAATGTACAAACACACGATATTTCATTTTAGTTCAATAGTATTTACGGTCGCGCAAATTGTTTTAAAGGTCGTAAAATTTTTCGGTAGCTCAAGCCTTTTACACTTGAACGAATTTCCCACAATATTTAAGACTCTGTCAAGTAATAATGCTGTAATTTTATTATATGGATATCTCCACGGTTGTAATCAGGGGCACAATCGTAAATGCAATGATTTGATGCGAGAGAGATAGAGAGAGAGAGAATGAGATATTTAATGTTTTCATTCCTCGCTTTGGTGACGAGGCAAAGCTCATCGTTGAATTCCGTCACTTCCGATCTTGTCGGTCAATTATTCTGTAACGAACAATTTTTTGATACTTTTATCTATCTTTAAGTTTAGGTGCTATAACTGATTTAATTTCCGTTGAATGAGTAATGTATTTTAAAAAAAAACAGCATCACGCTGTATCCCGCACACAGCAAGGTAAACAGAGGGAACCTCGGTGTTAAGACACGCCTTTCCCCACTTTCTGCCGAATTCTGGAGGCATTGCGTGTTGAGTGGCAGAACTTAACGCCGCCCTTTGCCTCGACACCAGAGCGAAGAGATGGAAATATAAACGTAAATAAATATTTCACTTCCGCGAGTGGGAAACAATTTTTTTATTTAAAAAATTTTGTATAGCCCTTTTTAAACTATATTAAATAGATAAATTAAAGCAAAGTAAATAAAAGTACGTTATTCAGTGTTGCAATATATAAAATTAAACATTAATGATACATTATGTCTGTGTGGCTGACTCTCATAAAGAGCTCTCACTGGGGCTTGAGTAGCTGCTCTCCTAAACCTATACTTGTAAGTATTTAACTAAGTTGTTATTATGTAGGTTCCTTCGACGAATCGTAGACGCCCTGAAGTTAGTTGTAGACGGATGCGTAGAATTCATTATATATATTTTTTCTAATTTTTTAATATTTTCTTTTGGAATGAACGATACACAAATATTATGAAACAGCAGCCACAACTCGTCAACTGCACTCTACAGTGAACGAAGTGTCTCTTTTTTCATTTATAGTTATATAAATGGATATTGTTTTTATAGTTACATAGAAAAAGTTATTTCTATCCAGTTCTTTCATTTTATTTTAATAACTGACGGACGTCGAATTTTAATTATTTATTTATGGTAATGATAAATCTGATAATAAATTAATAAACAAAAATATGTTTTCTATTGTTTTACACGAATGTTTTGAATTGCCATAACTGTGAAGTTAGCAATAATGACTAATTGAGTTCACGAATTGTGAATGTCATAAACTCTCTCTTTTATAATCATAAAACTTTTGTAAGCCACCAATATTTACATTGTATTCTGTATATGTCCTCAGCTTCAAGTTCGCAACTCCCGCACCGAATCGACCGAAGACGACAAGCGTAGCGACGACAGCCGCCCGCTCAGCCACGCGTCCGACTTCAGCAGGGATAATATACGTAAGTCCAAAGTCCTATATGCTTTAAAACATCCTTACATTACCATAATATTTCTTAACAAACCTATTTTCTGAGTGAAGGTAGGGTAGGTCGACCTTAACCATTACATGTATTTGCGTCTATATATTTTTTGCTCTTTAACTTTGTAAGTATTTTCAAACAATGAATATCTCGTTTAGTGGGCAACGCACCCCGCCGCAGTCGTCGCGCCATCGCTAACGAGTGGCAGCGGCCGCTCACGAGGTACTTGCCGGTCGACCGCGATGACTTCGACCTGCGGCGTCATGTTGAATCTGCTGGTATTAAGAAATATAACATGTTTATATAAATTGCCTATTGTTATAATATTTTGATAAGGTATATTGAAGCTTCATCTAAATCCGTTCAGTAGTTTTTCGTTGATAGTAGAACAAACATTTGTCAGCAAACAAGGTTTTCGTTATTTAAATATATTTATACAAACTTTCGAATATTTTATTGGTATGTTTGTTACATAATTACTCCACTCATTGTACAATCAATTCATCGAAGTAAATCATGTTTCAAAGTTGGCTCCATATAAATTAAGCATAGCTTTATTTAAGTCAATCACAACCAAAAATAGACGCTGCTATACCCCAACTGTTGATAGGTCACCAAATCGAGCTTTGTCCCTACGTGACGATCAACTCGACGTCGTGCCGCGGATACCTGCACAAGTTGGGCGCCAAGTTCCACACCTGGTCCAAAAGGTATTTTACTATTAGTTTAAAAATATAGAGGCTACTCGTGGCGTAGGGGTGGAGTACTGGTTGTGGGTTCGATCCCCACTCAAGGAAATAAAATATTTATTTAAATTTAATTTTCCATTTCTTCGCTAGCGAATCAAATATGTATGTGTTTCTTGCAAAATAGTTATTGTATTATTTTGTAATTTATAAAATTGTGCATCAAAATATTTATTTGATTAATGAAGTACGATAATTAATTGCTAAACAGGATATAATAAAAATTATATTTCTTGATAAATGAATCGTACTATTATCAATTACAGTACGATCGAGTCGTAAGTCGTAGCCCTCTAGTTGAGCGTTCTGAAATTTTACCCACTGTCGCTACACATGGACAGATATCAAAAGTAGGAAGATTTCTTAAATCAAAACTGCGCCTCAATCTACAGCTAACAAGCTCAAAACGTCCACAACTCATCTACCGTACTGTAATTACACAACAGACATTATTTAATGTAAACTACATCTCGTCTGTCTATAGGTGGTTCGTTTTCGATAGAGAAACGAAAACGTTCGTCTACTACTGGGACAAGAGCGAGAAGAAACCGCGCGGTGGCGCGTATTTCCAGGTATATAGCTTATTATTATTTATTTATATTAGTTCCCCCCTTCTCCAACCAATAATGTTTGAGACGTTGGGATTTGTACCATTGAGATGCCATTTTCATCAATTAAATTATAATCTGTGAATGACAACAGCATCTTAAGGTCGCTCTTAAGATCGCTCTTAAAGTTTTTAAGTAAAATGTCTACAAATTATATGATTCCCTATAACATTACATTGTGGGTGTCAATTTAGATAGTGTGTAAAGGTAAATATCTGGATGTAACATTTATTATTATTAACGAATATTTATTTATTCGTCTTAAAAATCTAATAAGAGATCTTATATCACAAAACGGACTAACCATTAAAATGGATTGAAAATGATCTTTGCAACATTTGTAGTTAAATTTATATAACATTTTTAACAGGTAATCGAAGAAGTGTACCTCGATCATGGCAACACGTCTAAATCACCGAACCCGCAAACAACGTTCATAGTAAAAACGCGACAAAGGAGATACTATTTGATGGCGCCTTCCGGAGAAGCTGCCAGAATATGGATAGATGTTATATTTACTGGGGCACAGGGGTACACTGAATATTTGGAATGAAAATGAGGAAAATTTTGATAAGGGAAAGGATAAATTTCTCCAAAATGGGTAAATTGCCCCGGCCTATATATATGGCAATTTTATTTCGATTAAATATGGCGGTGTTAAAAAGTTTCGACAGAAGGCAACTTCTTATTTTGTGGTTGTATTCTGTTTATATTGTTTTTAATAACGTGTAATTATGTTCTTTATTATGTAAATTTAAATGAAATATTTTTTATCTAATATGCAAAACGTGTGCGTAACGAATATGCGAAATGTATTGAATTGAAATGTAAACAAGAATAATATGGAGTCAATAAATTAAATCTATTATCGACTTATACAATTATAATAAAATCATTACTATATAATAATTTTTATACAGTTTTATAAATCATACTTTAAGTGAATTTTATTTGTTATTGATAATAATTATCCTTTATATAACTTTCATTTTACATTTAATATTGTGATACATACAATACAATCTATCTATTATACATTTTAGTTAATGCTCTTACTAATATCGATTTTAATAAGTAAGCTATAATCGATTGATAATCGATATACACATTTAATATTAACCTAAACAGTATTTTATAGAGTTCACAAACTATAAGAAATGGCCTTCACAAAAACAAGAGATATTTTTTTATATAATATATTAAGTTATACTCCATAAATAAATTTTTTTTTGTAGTTACCAGCAAATTGTCTTTTGCATTCATTCATATATATATAATATAGCAATTTTTGTTGAAGGCCCTTTATAAATGATTAAATAATAAATAGTGCCAATATATATTTCCAATTTATAATTATATAATACATATTTTTTATAAACTTATTCGAATATAGGTGCCTTTTACGAGACTGAAGTCGAAAAAAATGTAAAATTACCGTCACTATGAAGTCAATTTTATTAAAATAATATTTATATGAATATACATTTAATAATATTATTTATGTAAGTATGAATAAAATTTCGGTTGTGAATATGATTCGAAATTGATGAAGAAAGAATTGATTTATTGAAACATATATTTATATAAATACAACCGAAATTTTACTATTTTAATTATGTCTCAGTTACATGAATGAGTAACTGAATTGTGAATTATACATTTTATTGATAATTTTGTGCGCATGACCTTTAAAATCATACTTTTATTGATTTTCAGATTCAATTTTAACTATTAGTCTATTAATATTTTCTAATTATTAATAATTTCAGTTAAATCCCCATAAATATATGCACGCTTATTAAATTAGTAATAAATGTTACCATATAAAAATTAATGTGGCAACTTTACATTGCCTGAAAAATCGAATAATCGAAAATAAGATATGAAATTGTGAAAAGTATTTAGATAAAAAATCTATATTATTTAAAATCTATTTTTATTAATCACGTTCTCGATTTTTTTAATATTGATTTAATCTATACATTATAAAATTAATTTTCATGATTTCAACTTATATTTTAACTAATTTAGTTAAATTTTAATCAATTAAAGGTACAGTTACTTAAATGTAAATACGTCCATAGTGTGTTTTAGTTAATAATTTTCCAATGTTTTTTTTATTAAACTGGGCCTGTTTTTTTTAAATATTCTTGGTACTGCATTTACCTAAAGTAAGTACAAAATTATTTTATATGAATAAAAAATACCAGTGTATTTTTTTTACGTAAGGCTTGCGTTGGTTTGTAAGTAATGGCTGATACCAATATATAGTGTAAGGTCACATTTAATGAAATTAATAAAGCAACTAAATGAAATAAAATATTAATTAAATATATATATTTGTTTGTTTTATTTTATATTAATTTATACTTGTAGAAACTACAGGTAGTTAAATAAAAATAATCAGAAGTTGTATGGCGCAACTCCTAGTTGACTTTCCATAATACAATACATGGTATATTTTGTGTCCGAGGTAGCTCTGACAGTAGTGACAGAGTAGTCAAGCCCGATGTTTTACTCCAGGGTATTTGCGCGAAGGTTTAGGAAGTCTCATTTCAACGTGGCGACAACACATCGACCGTACTGTAGTGCTGTTCAGTGAATTAGTAGTAGTAATTCACAGTTTATTTAGCCTGCAGGTTTCCTCGGTAAGTGGACTAGCGAGTACAAAAAAATCGAATAATATTTCCTTAGTGAGCGCATTCAACAAAAGTAACTTTTCGTCTTTATTGTATTACGAATCCCTAGGCCAGGTATCCTATAAATTAGAGTGTAATTTAATATAATTTTGAATTTCATACATTGTACACACAACAACAGCTCACATTGTATTAAATAATAAAATTGTTATCTTTGTATGCAGTAGAACTGCCCTTCTTTCATTTGAAGATTTAAACGCTTTCAAAATTGGTACGATAAGGTAAAAATATATGGAAATTGAATTGAAACTAACACATAAATGACATTTGAACAGTTTGAACTGTAGTGTTATGAAAAGTAAGCAATTATAAATAGGAATGTTATAAAACGGTTTTCTGTAGAACTCAGTGATTACAAAATCAAAATATACTTTGCTATAAGTTATTTGTACGGCTTAGTAATATCATCAGTGTTTATGAATAATTATAATTGGTTTTTAGTTTTTTTAATTTCTCTCATTATCTCAAATAATATCTTCTAATAATTATTATAATAGGTTTTTTTATCTTGACTCTTAAAAAGTTGAAACATTGAAACAGTCAAACTCAAAGTGACAGTGACAGTGACAATTACACAAACGCCAATGTTATAAGTTAGAGAAAAAGTTTACGAATTTAAAACCACACACAAAGTAATCTACAATTTTAGTTATTTGTCTTATAGCAGTAGTAAACAACGCACTGTTTCAAATCATCTTATAAATATAAAACACTTGTATTATTTATATAAATAGTCTTACTAAAATTACCATAATTATGGATAGTGTAAAGAAACTTCGTGATTTTATCAGCCATTGGTACATCAGGTATTTGGTTTCTACGGAGTTGTATATGGTGGAACCTTGGGAGAAGGTGGTGATCCGTATCCTTTTTTTAAATATATAATTTTCTTACTTAAAGTAAATAGTAATATACATCGTATTTTAAAAATCTTTGTGCAAATTATATTCGATACGAAATTTTTAAAACCTCATTGATTACTCATAGATTGATTCGTAAGATTTAGACATTTGAATAATGTTTTCGTTATAAATTTTAATATATTTACTTAGTCTAATCATTTGAGAATTGTATAAGTCTTATATAAAAGTTGTTTCATTACTCAATTGTAGATCAATTAATTATTATTGAAGGGAATTTTTATATTTAATATACTTCGACTAGACATGATAATAGAACATGTTTGATAAACATTTTTCTTATAAGAAATAAAATGAAACTCTTTGTACTAATAACTCTTTTAATTTTTTTTTATGAACTAGAACATAATTATTCGTATTACAGTCACAATCTTAAATACCATGTCCAACTCCAAGCTAATCTTACATTCAAACTTCTACAAAATATAAGTTTAGATTGCATTCATTGTATTGCAAAATCATTATAAATTACTGAAAATTTTCAATTTGATGATACTTTTTATTTTGTAGCTTTTTTGACTACATCTCTTTGAAACACCAGTGACCTATATTTTTCTATTAGTCCAATTACTAGTAGTTATGATCAAGAAGCTAGTTGTTAAATTTTTGAACATGTGTGAATTACCCAGTTACTTTCCTGTTTTGTTTGTTATAGAAATTCTATAAGTTTTACATTTTATAATAAATTTACCTTGTTATGCAAGAATTGTAAATTGAGGCCATCATGGCACAGTGGACCACATCAGTGTCTTGACACTAGATTGCCAATAAAAAAATGTAAAATTCATACTATGTTGGACTAAATTTAATAAAAAAGTTAATGTGTCAGGTGATTTTGTTTCCCAGTTTTGGGAGACAAAGCAAGACTGTATTCCACTTCAAAAGTAATTGAAAAAGTTCTAAGTTCTTTCAATATTTTCTTATCAAATCTATAAAATATATTAATAGAATGGATTATGTAAGCAATTCTGTACATTTTCTTAGTTTTTGTTGGTTGATACCAAACATTATAAAATTATGTAACTGAAGGCAAAAATATAATTGATGTAATATTCTGTCTGTTCATATTAAATGCGAAGTCTAAGGATTTGAACCTCTTGCATTTAATTAATTTCCTTAACAATATATAACAGATATTATTTTAGCAATAGTCTTCTCTTTGTTCTGGTACTTCAACTACTCAATCATCGTCAGTGCAATATCTCACTATCGGGAGTCGTCTGGAACCGTCGCAGTGTTATAATGTTATTTAATATATAATATTGTTATAATTAATAAATTATTTGTTTAAATAGTCATTTTTTTTAGATTTTTCTTGAATAAATTAATTTGGCAACTTTCTTAATTTTATTAAAACCTATAAAATTATTTATTTTTTAAAATATATTATGTATAATAATTAGTAAAACTGTGAATTGATTATAAACTTACACTACATTAAGTTTATTTTTTTTGTCTGGTATCATATTCATAACATTCACAAGAGAGATGGTATTTTTTTATCTTGTTTGGATTCCCCAAGTGGGATCTTGGACCCAATTCTATTGCGAAATGATGTTTAGTCATTTGTTTTTATATTGTATGTATGTATGTATTACGTTATTATAACATGTATTATGAATGATAATAACAGACAGCTTCAAGGAAGGAAAATGAGAAACATTGGGGTTTTACTTATATTATGTAGGTACTCAAATCAACAGATTTAACACCTAATAAGGAATTGAAGCCAATATGTACAAATATATATATATATATGTATATTTCCTCCGCTTATTTTTTGCATGTTAACAATTTTTTTCGCCAAGTTTATCGAAAGTAATTAGTATGGCATATATTTTACTTCAGGTGATTTGAACCCACAAGAATCATTTTCATAAATATATGTTATATTTCAAATATTCTTTAAGGGCGTTGCATTAGCAAAGCCTCGGACAGTAAGCGTGAACGCAGTGGGTTCGATCTCACTTCGGGAAATATAGTGTAAATTATATTCATTTACTAGGTCTAGAGAAAGTTAAAGTATAATGATAAATTTAAAAAAAAAACAAAAAAATAATTACAGATTTATTATTCATTTAAATTTTAAGATAACTGACGCAATAACCATTAGTATAACGAAACGATTCCGGCATTCTTAACGACATTTGCTCAAAATGCTTAATTCCTTGTGTGAGCATATTTTTAGATATTTCCGTTGAAACCACTCCAGGGTCGGACATCCAATTTTCTACTTCTTCATTCAATTCCAACTCAATTTTATACAAAATTTTGGTCAAATAACTTGATTGTAATATAACTCTGTCACTTATATGAGTTTCTGTATTTCTCAGCACTTGTAGTTCTTTATCTATCACCCATATTAGTAAGAACTGTTTTTTGGTAGCCGATATGTTACATTCTAATACTATTTTACACATCATGGCATATTGCAAGCCGAGGTTGAATTCTTTTGTTAAACATTCTATTGTGTATATAAAATCATCTTTTATAATCGATTGTGTTGTATTTTTGTGAGAAAATACATATTTTTCTGTATCATTCTGATTAATTTTCACTTCTGAATTAAATAATTTCACTGTATCCTTATTCTTAACACCTAGCCAAGCTAGACAACGATTGCAATGAAACGCCGCCCTCTTTGCGTTAAACTTATTTAATTTTTCATTAAAAATATCATTAGTTATAGTAAAATAAGTCAGCCTGTGGAGAAAATCTAATTTGTTTGATTTAATTTCGGCATTCGAATGGCCGTGTCCGTGACAAAACCACTCCGACATATCCATATTAGTAGACGGCAACTCCAATATTCTATTAAATGTGATCGAATCATTCGATATAATATTCGAGCAATTAGCGCATATAAATCTAACTGCATCACCGATTTTTAAATTGACGTCCAACTTATCGATTTTCATTTCTTTATTGTCTGTGGCAGTAACGTATTCGGAATAGAAGTTCCCGCCATTTTGCGATTCTGTCAAAATTCTGAAAGAAATCGTATTTTTTTCGATTTTCAAACACGACATCGAATTCGGCACTATAAAATAGAATTCGTGTATCGGAATAACACACGTATCTGATTCATCATCCGAATAATCGGATAAACTGTCGATGGAACTTAGACTATCGCGTCTCTTGAGATTATTGTAATAATTTAGTATGATGCAATTAGATTGTATACTAATTTTCAAATTGCAATCTTTCTTGAAATCGACATTAGTTATTATATAAACATTACAACTCCTCAATCTGGAACGTAGCTCCATAAAAATGTGTTTAACTAACATATTAACGAGCTTTTAATATCGTCACAACCTCAAAAAATTATTTATCAATTAACTCGGTCTTAATCTTCTGTACGTAGCCATTCGTTTCGTAGACATTAAAAAGCGAGTCCATCTCGCGTACGGTGAAAGGTAAAGACGCTTTTTGATAATAATCATTCATAATTTCGATATTATCAATGATTGTGTCCAATAAATGTGCTTTTTCGGCATAAATGCCGGGCGCCTCGTGTTTTAAATACGTAAAATGAACGTGCAAATGATAGAACGATGGTTGATAATGCAAATATACTCTTAATTGACTACCGGGCACCTTATATTTGTCGAAAATTGCTTTCTGAAAAAGACATAACAATAGTTAATTCATTGAAATTTATATTTCAGCTTCACGCTGTATCCCGCACACAGCAGGGTAGGCAGAGGGAACCTTGGTGTTAAGACACTCTGTTCTTTACGGAATTTTAAAAAGTAAACTTTTTTCATGAAATATTTGATCAGATCAAAAGGCAGATTTAATGAGGCTTTGTCTAGACCATTAAATCTTAAATTTATATAATAGAACATTCTCTGATTAATCAAAAATGATGGTTGTAGGTTCAATTCTTAATGAAGGGAAATTAAATTATTTCCATTTCTCTGTCCTGTCAAGAAAGAGATTTTTGAAAGCAAGAAGAAGGTCCACATTGATTTTTGTGCCTCTTTCTACCTATATATAAAAAAAACATATAATTTATATTTCAAAAATATACACAAACATACCTTTCCTTCGTCCCGAATCCTCTTCAACAAAGGCAAGTGACTGCCATCCAAATCTCTTAGCGACTTAATACCTTTCTGTCTTACTATTGCTAACAGATACAATGTTTCTTTTGTTAGTCCGTCCCACTTTAAGTCGGGAGCTAGTACAAAACCTTCTTTTTCACATTTATTGTTGTAAATGATTCTGTCTTGTTCGCTTTTACCATCCAAAATGTTGTACACCCACTGGAAATAAAAAAAATGGAAAAACACCTTTTAATGTGACATTTTTAGGATTGATTATCACTTGTTGGATGATGACTTATTTTCATTACTATAATCTTTGCAAGACAAAATCCAGTATTGAGTTACGCACTTATATAATTGGTGGGTGCTTAATTCTAGGTATTCTGCTATATGCATGATGCTATAGGATGAGTATGAAGCTAAAAGTTAATAAATAAAAAACCCAAAAGTATATTTTACCTGTAAATTAAATTGATCTTTTTGTGTCTGTGGCAATGTCACTTTGTTATAACACTCTGGTGTTTCTAGTATAATATGTACTTCTTGTTGACTGTACTTGGCTATATGTTTGTCTGTGGCTGGATAAATTATTGTAGTTTTTACACCTGGAACCATTTAAGTTTAATAAGGTTAAGGTTAAATATAAATTACTAATGGCTGATTTTGCCACTCACGCAGACTCCAGAATTTGGCAGAAAATGGGGAACAGAATGTGTTCCAACACTAGGTTTCCTCTGCCTACCCTGCTGTGTCCCGGATACAGCATGAAGCTGATTTAATTTGATTTTAGTATTACCACTGACTGATAAAATCCTGGACAACCTTATCTGCCAGACAAGGTATAATTTTTGGTTTCACATGTCTCAAATAGCTGTACCTAGCAGATACACATTTGACACATGAATTTCATTCTACATAGTTATTAGTAAATAAATGACTAATAAATCATATTAATTGTTACTTCCTATTATCATACATTAATAAGAAAATTATTCTTGAAAATATAAGATACAGTTATTTTATTTTGTCATTTGTGTGTAAGATATCATTAATTATTAAATTACTATCTGAAACTGGCCCTAACAGTTATGTATGCGTGACACATTTTATGGAAGAGGTAATTCAGAACTCAGGGACAGTTAAGTCAAATACAACTATAAGTAAGAAATGTTTGATATGCCACAAAATATGGTAATAAAATTCAGCATATTTAATGTAGCCTCAAATCCCATAATGTCCCAAAAAATATTATTTACATATTATATTTTAGTTTTTGATTAAGTTTAAGAAGATTCATCCACTTGGTATGCTAACAAGAAAAAGAAAGTATGTTGAAATAATTTCAGAATAACTGACCTGATAATATGAAAATATCACAACTATTTTATTAATTGTTAATAACAAAATCAATTTAAAAGTGCTTGATTACGAGTACTTTGTTTCAACTTGTGAATTCTTATACCATATGGATAAATTTATTACATTTTTAGCTAATATAACAGATAATATGTGGACTGTCAGTTACATTACTGACAGAAACAAAGAATAACCTTAAAATGTCTAAAGTAAGTCTAAATAAGTATGTCAGCACGTAACAATTTGTTTATTAGAAAGATATCTAAACGTAAAAGGTATGTATAAATTTGAAGCGAAATTGTTACATTCACATATGGTCTATTCAAATGTATTGTAAAAGTATTTTATCAAATATTAAGTTACTTCTTATCTAAGGTTGAACAATAATTAAGTCAATGTTAAACGTGTTTGACTTTTAAGAAAATAGATAACACGTTGACGTAATACTATTCCATGCTAATGGACAAAACCAAGAATAAATATTTCACTCATGAAGACGAAAATAGCTTTAAATTGCAAAACATGAATGACAAACTGAACAATTTATCAAAAACCTTGAGATTTGAAAGTTCATTTATTCGTGTGGTTATAGACATTATAAGCTTTTCCTTACCGTTAATACTAATTTTGGGGTAACACTCGAAATTTCCGTAAATATCGTTTTGGAAAAACGTTTTCAATTCACACTCGGCAGAAAAATAACCATTGTTGTCTAAATCGTCTGCTTTGAAAGCATTTTTTTCCAAAAGTACCAGCGCTACACCACTTTTGTCTTTGAAATTTCCGAGGATACACACAGTTTTTCTATTTGTACTATTATTTATTATTTTCGTTGGAACAAAGTCTTTTAATTCGAGTTGGGATTCTTTAACACCGTTTTCATTTTGTTCGCCTTTTTTAATTTTCTTTTGGCAAGGCGGTTCAACAACGTCGCTTTGACCATTACCGTCGGACATTTTGTGACAATGTTACCATTTTTTAAATAAGAATACTATAAGTGGTTGCTATTTCGAAAAAAATATCATGTGTAAATAAAATTTAATTATCATTTTAATATATTATTATTGTGAAAAAAGAAAATTATACATTCATATATTATTAAAGAAAAAATATTAAATTTAATAATATTTTTATGTAGACTGTACTGTAGAATATATTTATATTTGGTAACATTAATAGTTCAGTAAAAAGTAAAAAAAAATGGTGCCAATTAAATGCAAAGTGTAATGCAATAAACTATCAATAAAATATATTATTTATAAGCGTTAGTTTATAATTATTATGTTTCTTTTTCAGACTTCACGGGTTTAAAAGAACCCGGTCTTTTGGAAGGCTTCCGTGGTTCCGTGGTTCCGTGGTAGAGGCCCCTTAGAGAATATGCAAAGGTTTTACTGTGGCGCATCAGCCTGGATCCATCTCTGGGTAACCACAGGTAATTGCCCAAATATGGTCGCCGGTTAATGCGCATGAACTATTGAAAATGTGGAAATCTAAACTAGGACTATGGAATGGAATTTGGATGGACTGGCTACTGGGATGCAAAATTTCAATTTCCTACTCCACATAGTTTAGAGGAGGGTGTTGTCAAAGAATCACACTTTTCACCAGTATGTCATTTTAAAATACTTAGTTCGACAATTGTGCTAATTGCCATTACAGTTATTTTATACAACTGTTTTACTGAATTTACTGAATCTTCAAGTTTTCAATTTGTATATTGGTAAAAACATCGACATTTTAAGATTTAGGTCCGGGACCGAAGTATATGCGAGAAAAACTGCACGCGTAAGTCTTTACCATCAACCTAAATACCGTTTGGCGAGCAAAATCAAATAAATTCTCAAAAGACTTAAATTACCTCGTCGTCGTAGCGCAGTGGTACAAGCGTGCGACCATAAATACGAAAGTTGTTCGTTCAATTCCGACTTTTTATTGTTACACTCACATTTTCAGTTATTCCTGTTTAATAATAATAAAATCTACAATTAAAATTATTTTTTAACTTACTTATTATTTTATATTAATATATTAAAATTATATTTTGTATACTTTACCATTCAAGGATTATAAAATTTCGGCCGTTGACTCGTACAAATCGCTACTTCTATCATGAATGGTTCACTTTATTTAATTTACCGACAATTCAATACAATCTGTCACTTGAAGAGATGAATTGATCTTGTAATGCCTTCGACCGGCGATCACAATAACATGAAGTCCGGCATTGAAAAATGAACGGAGCTGAGTAGCATATAAAGCCGGCGCGCGAATAGATAAATAATTTTATTCCATCGCTCTAGTGAGAAGAGTGCAAACAAATCCCAGTGTTGAGTATAGCCGCTCAACATACAATGTTTTCAAAAATGACCGGAGTGTTTTAACACTAGGCTTCCTCTGTCGGTAGACAATAGATATACTCGCTCTGCTATATGTGGGTTCCAGCAGCCTCATAAGCACATACACATTTTTAATAACTTTATTATTAAAACGATTTGTGAGGCTTATGATCAAGTTATTTTTATACTCTAACGTTAAAGTATTTCATCTTCTTAGTTTGTCTTAATTTCTTCTTACCAACCGCAGAAATATTTTCAAATTCACAATATACGCCCACTCATGGTGAAATTCTAGTTCGGGTGTGGAAGTGGCGGTACTTAACGTTTTCCTTCGTTATAAGAGCGAGCAAATGAAAATATATAATATGTCATTCGCTCGAGTGAATATCGAATCCACAGCTGTCACAGTTACAATCGCGCACGTGCACTCCTGCGCCATGTCGCTATTAAATAAATTATAATGTACCGTGTACCCCGCATGGAAATCGAACTCATAACCATCTCACAGTGTTCTCTTGTACTGTAAGGGCGCCACTGGTAGAGTAGTAATGGGTAATAAAAATCAATCAATCAACCAACGTCGATACTATCGTATGGTGGGCCGGCGCGCAGTTACACCATGTCTCACTTAAAGTGATGACTTGGAATTCAATCTTAGTCGAAGAATTTTCTACGCTCAGCATGACATTGGTAAAAACAAATAGAGGAAAGACGATGGACATTTCACTATTATTTAGAACTACGCGCATATTTATGAAATATTAAATATTTATTTACACGGGCAGTGGCGTAGAGTTCGGCCGCTCAACACGAAATGCAAACAGAATTCGGAAAATAAAAGTAGTTATTTCGAACTTCTAAATTCGACTTACCCTGTTTTTTTAATTGCCCCCAATCAAGCCGTAGTGGCACAGACAATTAATATTGTTATACAGCCGGAGGCGCAGATAATAAATACATATCGTTAATCAAACAATAAGGTTTTAGTTTATTTTTAGATATCTAACTACTTACATGTGTTACTTGAATGGCTCTTTAACATTGACTCATTGAGTTAGCTATGAATAGGTTTAATTTAAACAATGGTTGTAATATATTGTATTGTCGTGGCGCAGGGGCACAAAATGTGACTGTAAAAACGGACTGGTTATGGATTCGATCCCAACTCGAGGAGATGAAATATTTATTTAAATGTATATTTTCATTTCTTCGCTCTCGTGTAATGGCAAAAGCGCGGCGTTGCTTTCTGCTTTCTTTGTAGAACACAATGCTTATCTATCTATCTATCTATCGTATTATACAAGTATTTTTTTAAACGAATTTACACAAGAGAACTAGCGCTTGCCTCTTCCCAACTTAATAACCAATTATTAAAAACAAATATTTGTTCAACTATTAGTAAAACTTAATTGAACAATTGATTTCAATTTAAAGAACAAAAAGTAACAAGTTTGCCCTTCATTGTGGGTGATAATGTAACGTTGAATCTGTTACCTGTACTGACGTTATAGAGCATAACAGTTTTTTGAACGCACTAATCTCAGGAACTACAGAACCTTATTATGTGGCTTAACTAACGCTTAACTACTCGTTCCGAGCACCGATAAACAGCTGCACCTGCTGTCAGTTATTGGGGAATTTAGAATGTTTCAAATATCATCCATAACTCTGCGGTTTTTATTTTCACCGCGTGGGCGAAGGGCAGGTAAATGCCAATACCACATACATTTAATTCAGAAAAGAAATTAAAATTGACCATGTACAAAAATTCATAAATTTAAACCAGTACAATAGGTTAAAATTTTGAGATATTAGGTAGATTGATGGAGTTTAGCACCCTACTGTGTGTTATGTTACCAGAACGAGGAATATAATTAATCGAATCTGCAACCGTCGCATTTACAGTCAGACGTTCGGCCACGACAGCCTCAAATATATATTATCAAATATATATATATTTATAGTTAATCACCAAAAATTGTCAATTAAAAAAAAATATTTTTTTGTTAATAGATTATCATAAAACTCTAGTATTGTGAGAAAATTAAGTATACTGCATATGATAAAGAGGAAGTGTTTGTAAGTGGACACGCGATCTGAACGCGTCTTATGTGACTAATCTCACTAAATGCCGACTCCTTTACAAAGGTGAATCAATTAATTGACGGGATGCGGTAGGGGTTGGGGTACACGTAGCCTCGTTTACATCTAAAATATGGAAAAATACATAGAAAGCGGGCAGTAATATGTAAAAAATGTGTAATAGCTTTATGAAATTAATTATTATAAATAGTATCATAAATAAAAATATATTATTTGTATTTATATATATAAATAATTGTAATAATAAAATTTTTTGTTTGTCTTAGTCGAGTGGTGGTTGGTTGGTCTTGTCATAGGTAAAAATAAAATATGATATAATAGTAAAATACGATACAATGCGAAATAATTATATAAATATATAATTATATCATTGTTTCATACTGTATATATTATAAGAATATAACCTAGATTTTAACATAATTGGAATTCTCCATTCTCCATTTATATTTGAATTACAAAGTTTTTATTATATCAATAATTTTTTTTTCTACGCCCATTGTACCACAAAAGATCCATCTAACTATTGAAAGTATAAGAGCAGTCGTATCTCGATCTGTTAGTAGCGCGCGCGCATCGCACAATCAATTCAAACGCAACTGATGTTTCTGACTGACGTTTACTTACTTTTTTTAAATTAAAACCAAAACATTAACAGATAAAATAAATATTAATTAATTTGTAATTTTATTATTTATTTAAAAAATATATTAATAATTTATAAAAAAATGGGATTACTCTGGAAATTGCTCACATTATTTTTTGTAAAGACTGTTTTGTGTGAAAAAGTGTTTAAAAGTGTTCCAGTGACTGTTAAAACTTATGAAAATGATTCTGTTCTGTTGCCATGTTATGTCGAAGATTCGGGTATGTATGTCTTGAAACGAATACTGTATTGTTATATCGTAGTAATATAATATTTTAAATATGAAAGTTTGTGACAATGGATGTACCACTTTCAGACAAAAAATACTAAACGAAACTTTATAATAATATAGTTAGTTCATGACATCAGAATAATACACAGGCTACAATATGTTTACAGATTTTATATAATTTGGATTTAACAATAAGTCTAAGCGGGCGAAGCCGGCTTTGGGTCGCTAGTTAAATATAAAAAGAAACCTATGGAATAAAAAAGTTTTGTGTATGCATTGCCTGTATTATGATGAATAATTGTTGAGAATTGTGAAGAATAAAGAAATTACATTTTTTAAAACAAGCCCTTACAAATGATAGATATTTTCAGTATTTTACAGAGTATACGTTTCGTCGTACGTATTTCACTAACCTTGTTGTTGACATCCTATTCGGTAAAAGTAATAACGAACCGAATAAAACAATCTACTAACTATGCTTAGCATAATTTAGTATACTTTTTATTGGAGGACGGTCGTGGCGCAGGAGTGCGGCAGGAGTAGGCAAAGCGCGGTGGTGGCGGCAAGTTTAAGACATTGCTTGTTGTCTCAAGAATTCGGTGGTATGTGTTTTAGTAAGAACGGAGTTACTTAACACTAGATTCCCAGGTCACTTCTGTCTGCCCTGCTACCCTGCCTGCGCCTGCTGGGCTGCCAGTAAACGGATTTCTTAGACACTAGCAATAAATGTATGTCAAATCTAAATTCATGTACATGTTTTATTGTCACGTTTCATCCCGCATATAGTGGACCTCGAACCTCCAACCACTTAACACTCAACGTACATAGCTAATATTTATATTATTCAAATTATTTAAGTATCATTTGAATAAAACAACAAAATTTAATTATAATTTCGTCTAACAAACGAGACATAAATGGCCGTACGTTAAAGCTGTCGACATAAAAGCTTTTGATACCTTTGAATAATAATAAGGTAAATGCGCCGGCGCATGTGTATGTCACGTTTTTAAAAAATAAATCGATAATTCCTATAATTTTAAAGTTACTATTGACATTTTTAACAATAGATAAAATAAAAAAGGGGCATTCTTTATCATACTTTGTAAAGAACGTAAATTTTCTGAAACTTTTACCAAGTTTTGATAAAACTTGGTAAAAGTTTCAGGAAAAACCCTGCTTCGGCAAAAACCCAATTAACTTTTTGATTTGTCAATAGGTGAGAATTAAAGAAAAGCACAATTCCTCATATCTATTTGTGGTCCTTTTTTCGAACAGTTTCTAGAAACTAGAACAAAAGATTATATTATAAGGTACGTAATTACTATTAATAAGTTGATATGTTAGAAAATTGATATTTCCTTTATATAGTAGCAAACATGACGCAGTATGGAGATTTCTAGTAGGTAGTTCGTATATATATATACCGAAATAACTACCGTTATATAAACAACGTCGCAGCGCAGGGGCGGGACCTACATTGTGGGTTCGACTTCCACTCGGGGGAATGAAGTATTTACTATTGTCCTCGAGCGGACAAACGAGAGGAACGAACGGGGTGGATTGAGACGGTAACGGAGTGTCTCAACACTAGGTTCCCAGATTCTCTCTGTCTAAATAAGAATACTTATTAAATATATTTATGAAATTGTTTTCTATCAAGGGGGTGAATTTTAAAAACCGTTAAACACGTATTTAATTGAATATTTTTATGAGTCTGAATTTCAAATTTTATATAAATCGGTGCTGATATAAAAAAAAATCCATACAAACTTTCAACCCCTATTTCATCCCTTTAGGGTTAAAAAATATTTCATAATCCCTTCTTAGTGGGCGTCCACCTTACAAAAGTAAACATCTGACGAAATTTCCAAAAAAAAAAATAATGCCAGAGTAGGTAATAATTTATTTATTTATTTATATAAATAGGTAGAGTGCATATTACCTTCATTACGTTGCACGCATTTAAATAGTAATAGGATTAGTCCAAAACTATTTATTATAATATTCTATCATTAATGACTAACTTCACGACATGGCCGCCGTAAAATGATAATAAGGCTATCTACATACAAATAGAATGTTTTATTTTTTTATCCATTGATCGTAGATTCGTTAAATATGTTTACATTATTATTAGAAAAATAACTATTCTATTTAATTCTAAGTTATATTAATAACTATATATTATATGGTGGAGTTGATTTTCTATACACTACACTATTATAGTATGTGCAAGTGTGCTATGGTTTTTCGTACCAGTGCTGTCCGTTATAAATATTATAACATAATCGTAATATATTTAGTCGATATATTATATCACACAATATGTATGGTTATTGGCTAATACTAAACGATTTACAAAAAAAAAATCCTATTTTAATTTGTGATAGATTGCTATTAGCAATAAGATCGCCTTTGCAAGCTTTACACTCGTTTCTCAAAAAGCTTTTTTAAAGTTAACTTCTGTATTTTCTGTTATTATATCTGCCTGTCTCATGTGCACAGCCTTAAAGTTTTAAATTAGTTTAAACAAATAGCTTACCATAATTCTGTAGCGGTCATTTTATTAATGATTAAATTACAGCACTGCGGCTCTGTTTAAGTTATTTATTTTGATGTTAAACCAGTTCTTTTGTATAATTTAACTTTAATAATGTAACCTTATTTAGAGCGGTTTTTATTAACTTCTAGTTGTGAAATGTAGTTAAATTATGGTTATTGTCGTATAATTTGATTGCTTTGGAGTGGAAAGAGGAGCACCGAAATGGTTATTCAGTGTAGACATATAATCTTGTGACTATTATAAATCATTAAAAATAAAAAAAAATCGAATAATAAATGCTAATAAAGGTTACTGGTTGGGATTATTTTAAATCTATAATTTGTTTTTCTATTAAGGTCTTAACCTTACTTGAAGCTCCTCATATCACGTACTTAAATATTTGCTTATTAGAGAGAGAATGGGAGTGACATAACATTAGGTATTTTATCTTAGGTAGTTTATATTATATAACAAAAGTCAAAAACAAAGTGATTTATAAGCATTCCTCGTCCACACGCCATAGAAACGACATATCATGATAATCTGCCACGATATGGACATCCGTGCAGAATGATACAATGAAGGCACCTATTCAAATAAATAAAAAGGCATTTCGACATTGGAAACGGTTTTTTACTATAATTTGCTAGCGATCAGATACGGCAGGTTTAATTGACAAAAGGACAAAAGCGCGCCACATTTGTGTTCCACACGTTCGTCAGCCCCGTCGAAAATATGCGTGGAGTTATATTAAATTGGATATGTCAATTTTGTAAGGTACACTCTTCTTCAGAATATAGTATGACAGTCAAAGGAAATTTAATATTAAGACACTTCGTTCTCCGCTTTCAACCCATTTTATGAAAATTGGGTTTTCAAAAAAAATACAGTCATATTCTGTAACTTTTTTTTCTTTATTTGTCCAACAATAAGTAGATTATTTCCGATAATACGCCTGTTTCTTCGGTGTCCATTAATATCTGTTATAGATTAAATATGATAAATTTTTAATCTATAACATTTAAATTTGATTAAGTATTTGAAAATAGGTTCAAAAAGAATAATTATTGTCCTTATTCTTATTATTATTATGAATCTCCTTTTATATCTATTTTACTAATTAAACTATCAAAGAAAAGTAAAAATAATATGTCATATCCAATAACACAAAATTTCCTACACAAAGCAGCGCGTTACAAACAGGAAGAGACTGTAGATTCAAATCTTTGTGTACCAATTGCGCGTCAATCCCCTACATACTTACATTAATAGATGAATAAAGACGTACTGCGTTATACTGACGATAGATGAACATCTATTTTTATTTAGGATAATCTTATGGTTAACATTGAAATATTATAAAATAACGGTATAATGACATTATTTTTTATTAGAGATATAGTTTTTCTATACATAAAAAGTACTTAGTTGTCGCCCGTATCTCGTTTTACTCGTTCGTGGTTTTGATTTTAGTTACTTGGATTCGATTCGATTAATCGATTCTTGTTTTAGTTTTTCCTCTTAATCCTCTCCTAGTAGGAGGAGCACTACACTCCGTCAGAAATCTACATATAAATTGTCAAATTTCTAAGTGCAGAAATTTTGGCTGTGCGGTGTCTGTTTGTCACTTGGAGAGTAAAAGACAAATAGTCATATTGAAATTTGAAATTATAATGTAAATAAAAGGTGACTTAAGCCTTAGTTCCGTTTCCGGAACCATTTATTTGCATTTTCCCACTTAACAAGGCAAAAAACGACAATCATGTCCTCCATTCAACTCACAAAGTTTCGAAATGTGTGGTACGTGAGGAACAGTGTCTCAACACTAGGTTCTCTCTGCCTACTCTGCTAAATGTGGGATTATATAATAACATTTCTTTCACAGAAACAAAACACCGCGTCAGATGGTATAAAGACAACGTGCTGCTCGGCGACAGTCAAGACCCCAACCACCTGCTGCCGCCGCGCACGCGCATGCACGCCAACTACAGCCTCGAAATAGACGAGCTCGTGGCGAAGGACACCGCTGATTATACTTGCGAGGTAAATATATTAACATGGCACATGTAACCAGAGGGAATATTGTGACCAATCACTTAGAGGGTACGTATACCGTACTACCGTACGATCGAGGTGACGTGACCGCCCTGAAGTTGGCGTAGATTTTTCTTCCTTTAGATTATTTTCTTAACTATGATAATACAAAATTAGATAATTTATTTACAAAAGACTCGCAAGTCAAAGGTAAATTGTTGCAATTTTGAGTTTATTTTTCTTTATTTATTTCTAATATTTTTCATAGTATGTGAAGAGAACAATTAATTGAAATTTTTTTAATTTTGTTTAAAAATAAACATTCCCATGCGAGAGAATCATACCCACATCCATTGCATATACTGTAATAACATCAAACCTATTTACAAACCAACTATTCAATCTGATATACTCATTCAATAATTATTATATTTTGTATAAAAATCGTAAAACTTTTAATTCGGAACACCCAAGAGAAAACACTGACCCATTTTTTAAATTCTTTTTATCGTCCATTGAAATTAAACTGTTGTAGTTCACGTATCATTTAGTTCTATCGCCGCTTTAACTGCACACTGGTGGAGCTCTTTACTTGCCTCTTTAACTATCGTGTAACTTTTTGTTTGTAGTAACGTACATACAATATATCGATATTGTTTATCTTGTGTATTGTATATTTAATTTTTATTATGCTTTTTTGACACTGAGAAAACATTATATGAACAAAGAAGAAGGAGAAAAAGAACATCATGCTAATTTCATATACATAGATATAATAAAAGTTATACTAAAATATGAATATACTCATATAGGTATAATCTTACATTTCTTAAGGGCTCGTAACTGTATTTTATGGGTTTCTTATTAAGGAATGGATTTCTTTCTTTTTTTATACATTAACTAGTTTTTACCAGAGGCTTTACCCACGTGGTTGAATAAAAATAACTGAGAGTTGCATATCAGTACCCATTGTAAGTGGTCAAAAGCGAATTTCGTCAATGTCCTGTTACTCAATTATTACTTAAATTATACGAGCGAAGTTATCAACGTTTTATATTAAAGAGCCTCATGAGAAATCTGCCTTTTTCACATGTTTCCTTTCAAAGGACGCTTAAAGTTATTTAGATAATATTTAAATGATGTTAGTACCTTATCGATATTTTAATTATATATTAATTATATATTATTAGTTAATTTATCGATATTTGCACAACAACACTAAACCCCACTTCGCTTAAAGTACCGAGCAATTATATAATTAATCAATTTGTCCAACTGTTTCGCGATGCCCGTCATTGCCACCCCTACCCCCACTCTCCCTGCCCGTATCTATACTGTAATTATCTTTGTAAAACGAAAAAATATGCATGTTTATTTAGTTTGTATTTAAATAAATATATTACTTGTTACCTATAATCAACTCAAATACAGATAGAAATTATTAAATTACAGTTTGTTTGTTTTATTCTAACCGCAGCAATATGGATATCATTTCGATGATAAAAGTAAAAGTCGTAAATTAAGTTATTATTTATAAAAAAGTGACTATTTAGAATTAACTAATTTTAAAATTAGTAGGTAAATAAGTGAAACTAAAATTTCGAGATTCTGCAAAAACTAGGCATGTAGCTTTTAGTATAGATATGTTCGTGTAAAGGTATTTTTTTTTAATTATTCTGAATCTTCTGAATTGACTTACTCTTCCCGTCCTAAACTTATGTATATAATATATACCAATATATTATATACATATGTCACAATAGGTCTTCGCAATTTGAGGAAGGCGGTACTTAACGTTGTCTGACAGACAGACAAACTAGCCCTTCGGTAGTTCACTAATTAATTAATATTAATTGGGCAGCATGCTTGTGCATAAATACCCCGCGTACTTACTACCTATTTATAATTGTGATGTCATTTATTCATCACGTAACGTAGTTTAACAAAATGTACTGTAAATAAAAATATTATTCTGTTAGTTTTTGCCATGATCTCGTCTACGTAAGCTTTAGATTTCCTAGAAAATACATTAGAATTGAGCATATAAAATACTAGTTGTTTTTTTTTCCTTAGGCATGGACCGCGTGGTCAAATCGAAATAACTAAGAGTACA
>JBAIZZ010000008.1:239101-316421 GCA_037355905.1 Heliconius aoede
ACAAAATAACCATTTCAGAATGTTGTGTGAACTTTGACATCCTAATAGTTCAATATAGGCTGCTTAATAAGTGAGTGACATTTAAAATTCCCGTGGGAAACCGTTAATTCAAATTAAAGTAGTTGATAACATACTCCTTTTTAAATATTTTAATATATATATACACATATAAATAGCGGCGTTCGGTTAGAGAACGATGAAAAATCCAAAAAAAAAACATAATACTAAATAATTAAAAAAAATATATCTATGGGCCGGCCTTTCACATTATAAGGATAATAATTCGGGGAATCGAACCCACTAGTCATAAATGTGATGATTGTGGGTCCGATTACCACTCGGGAGAATGAAATATTTGATATTTTCAATTCCACGCTTTGCTAAATCTCGTCGTCGAGTGTCGCCAATTAACACGCAAAAAACAACAATAGAGACAGGAAAGTCATGACAGTAGGTTCCCTGTGGCTACTTTGCTATGTTCTTATTAAAATCTAATTTACTAAAACTCTCCAAGTTTATTTAGTCATGGAAAACCGTGAAAAATAAGTACTAACTGTGAAGCCTACTTTGAAAATCAAGGGATACTTGGAAATAAAATTAAATCAGCTTCTTGCTGTATCCTGCACACAGCAGAGTAGGCAGAGGGAACCTTGTTTTAAGACACTCCATTCCCCACTTTATGCAGAATTCTGGAGGCACTGAGGGTTGAGTGGCAGAACTTAATGCTGTGGTACTATTCAACTTGTATTTTGAATATAATAATTTGTTCTTGTATTAATTTATATGATCATATGTAACTTTTTGAGGCCAGTTGTGGCCATAGGCCAGAGGCACAATGTGTGACTATACAACCAACTGGTTGTGGGTTTGATCGTCACACGAGGAGATGAAATATTTAGTTAAATTATTTTTTTTATCCATTTCTTTGCTCTGGTGTCAAGTACTGTGAGTGTGAAGCTAAGTAAAAGATATGTTTTGTATTGTTGTGTGCATGGTTTAACTTTTTTCAAACATTTGCAGCCACAACTTACGGGTCAGATTTTTATGTATTTTTCATCTTAATAATACTATGAAATAATAAATAGAAATTATAAAACTGAAAAAAAATATATAAAATAAATTGTATATGATATAAAAATAATCAATGTTTACTTTTTATAGTATAAAAACTTGAAATATAAATAAGTTTATCTAGAATAAAAATGGCTTAGACTGCATTTGTATTGCTGAGACTTAAATATTAACTTTTGGTCAATGATGTATCTTGCATTTAGTTAAGACCTAACTTAGTGTCAATAAACTCACATCCATCATGTTTTTCATTTCTGTCATATGCTGAGCCATCATCAATAGGAACCTCAGCCACTACATATTGTTTTATTTATTATCTATATTTATGTAAAAAAAATCATAAAAAATTAACTGTTATGGTTAATGTTTATAAGCTTACATTTTGAATTATATTGTGTGTAAGTATTTTAATTAGTGCCTTGGATGTAGTATAAATTTTATGTAAATTAAGTTTCTTATTATTAATATTCACATTATGTGTACATCTAAGCAAAGACTATGTTTTTATTTATTCTTAAAAATACTAACTACTTGTATAATAATGATACAAACTACATATTATGAAATTATTTTGATAAAAAAAAGGATAGTATAATTTTTTTTCTTTTATCATATGCAAAGTAAAATTAAGATAAATAATGTGTAGTGTTTATGACATATAATTTAAATATTTTTGTTTAATTCAAGCTCAATATTCTTAATAAAGTCAGCATTTGACATGTAAAATACTAAAAAGTGTGCCATATTTTATGTTACTTAGATAATATATTTTTTGATTTAATATCTTTATGTTATTTGTTCTAGTGTAAGAATAACTAATCATTTATTTCATATAACATAATAAAATAAATTGTGCTAAAACTAGTTTCATACTACAATCATCAATGAATAGGCATATTTATTCATTCATTAATTCTTTTATAGCATATTTATAAAAGTTGTAAATTTTTGTATGTAATTCATTGAGAGAAACAGCTTCGTTCTGCCAGCTTCAAATGACCCCGAAAGGAGTGATGTACTTTATTGTGAATGAACGTCGACTCATTGATTATAGCTATACACAGGGTGACCTAAGGGCGGCGGTCGTACATTAAAATGTTACAAGTATCTTCACTTATATACCTTATTTTAGACCTCAACAAAGCTGGTAAGACTAGTATTAAACCTTAGTACCTGTGATAAGTCTTATAAAACGTATATTGAGCTCGAAAAATGGCCGGGGTAAGGCCCTTCCTATTCAGTGCAGGGCGAAACACGTATCGAAAAAAACTGTGTTACAAACACCCAACTTACTTTTCAGATGCCTCGGTCATGATTCGACACGTCGAATATCCTAATTTCTAACCGCCACTTCACAGATTTCACCATTTTTATAACATAAATACATCAGTTTTCACTTGCGAATCTTATTTCGGCCCTTTGTTGGGCCTCAGTGCGCTTGCGTCAAACAGTCCGGGCGGTATTCAATGAACGCAACGTGAAGCGACAGGTGGCGTGGCTGTCGTATGCTACAAGGGCAACTCTACCTGTGATTGGCTGCTTTTAGTATAGCTGAAGTTTTGACCAATCAAAATGCTCGAGCTAAATAACAGCCAATCAGATTCATTGATTTTTGTTATTACAGTATCCCTGAATATACGCGGGATAATTTAAATATTTTGACGTTTTTCACTATTGTTACAGTTATCTCTGCTCGTTTAATAATTAAACTAGAAATCTTCGAATTAAACGTGATCTTTAGCTATTTTAACACAGTAAAGTAATATAGAACGCAGTAATAAGTAAATATAGCCGGTTTGTGAGCGTTAAACTAGGTCAGCCCGGCCTCGAGTTCGTTACTGAATGAAGTCGCGAAGCACCCTGTTCGTCTCTCGTTCATACCAACCATTGAAAAATAAATAGGTCAAATCATTGCAATGGCCTACTTGCAGGCTGCAGTCATATTGGACCTCCAATTCTATTTATAGAAGATCTATATTGGGACAGGTAATGCCTCCGTAAAGTAGGTTACCCTATTTACTTGTTACGTGCGATGACGTCACACCTCTGACGTCAGTTCCAAACGATTTACAATTCAATTAAATATTTTAAGTATTAGATTCTAAAGTTATTTACTTTTGATTTTTACAATTTTAGTTTTTATTTCACTTTAGGGATATTTAATGAAAGAATGTATTACAGTTTTGTTTATAAATGTATATTAAAGATAAATGTTTGTAAATTACATTTGTATGTATTATATTTTTGTATATTTCGTATAAAAAATTAGAATCGGTACAATAAGGAAATACTTAAAGAATATTCAATGTACTTGTAGAAAGGTGAAATATTTAATGTATATTTAAAGGAAAACTGAAATGCAATTTGTTCGTCGAAATAAGAGTTCGCGCGGAAGTAGCACGTTCAAATACAGTATAAATTTTTATTGATTAAATTTGATGGAATTATAATATTCAAATATATTTAGACTTTCTTTGTACAATATATTTTATACTGTAATGTTATAAGCGATTTCAACATATTCTCGTTTATATAATTTAAGTTGTTCGTATATTATTTGTATTATATCTGTAACCTTCCTATTGTAACAAACAATGTTTCAATAAAAATCAGAACGATTTATAAATAAATGTATAATATATTATTACTTAAAAAATATTTCAAACACATATAATGGAAAAAGTATCCAACACCTTTAGAAAATAGTTTATTATTTTAAAAAATATATAGGTAAATATATTATAACAAAAATACCGTATAATTTTTTTTTTGCTTATTTTTCTAAATATATAACTTAATATGTATAAAAATGTATATAGATGTTTTTTATAAATTTTCAAATTCCGTTTCTGACTTAGTAGCTTGAGCCATGGCCGCCTTTCTTAGATCTTCACTTTGTAGCATTAATTGGTTTATTAGTTTCTGAAATTAAGAAAGACACATTTAAAGTACTTTTCATGTAATTTATTATGAAAATTTAAGCAAATGTTCAATAATTTTTTAGCTTCACGCTGTATTACGCATATAGCATAGGACAGAGGAAACCTAGTATTAAGACACTCCGTTAACCTAATTTTCGAGACAGCAAGTGCTATGTGGCGGAATTTTCTCGTACATTAGTACTTCTCGTACATTAATTATTTTTTTATAATGAAAAAAATAATTGTATATTTGACTCGACTTGGAACTGAAATAATAGTTCTAGATTACCCTTCAGACTTAATGTAGATAAAAGAAAATAATTACAAGTATACTTACAATATGTTCGAGCCCATCTTTATTTGGTCTACTTTGTGAGTATACTAAAGATTTCTTAGTATTCTGTACCGCTACAGGACTTTTTGATGCAATTGTTTCAGCTGTCTTTAGAACTTCTTGGATGGCACTAAAATAAAAAAAAGAAACTTTATATAATATTTCATATATCATAGCATACTAATATCAACATCCCCATTCTGCACGTTTCGCTCAACAACCCTTGCAATGACATGTCAATTAATTTAAGTTAAATAGGTAGTGTGAAGATTCTTTTGTGTACTATGTATTTAATTTAACAGACATGTCCATCAAATAAATCACTTACATTTATTTAGATCAAAAATTTATATTAATAATTTATAAATTAAAATATATTATTGTCAGCTTCACATCGTATCCCGCATAGCAGAGAGAACCTGAGAAGCTAGTGTTAAGAAACCTTGTTCTCCTCTTATTTAGTGTTAGGACACATTATTCTCCACTTTTCACCTTCACCTTTAAATACATTGTTTGTTGAGTGGCAGAATTCAGTGATCTCAGGAATAAAACCCATGAGCTATATGCATATATATATTTATAAATATATTATTAGACTTAATAAATAATATAAATATTACAAAAACTAGTTCCATCACCTTACTTACCCTAATGAAAAACAATACCAACCTTTCTCTATCTTTAAACACTTTGCTGACCAAGCCAAGTTCCAAAGCCTCTTGTGCAGGTAATTTTCTAGCAGTTAAACATAACTCCCTTACAGTTGACGTATTACCGATTACCTGTAAATTATATTTTAAAGAAATATAAATCGAATTGACCAATAGTATAAATTTAAAGGGTTTATTTGTCCTCTACCTATACTAAAAAAACTTTGTAGTATAGGTAAAGGACAATCCTTTTATCGAGTGTTAATAAAGTGGTGAACAGAGTGTCTTTTCACTAAGTTCCCTCTGTCGGAAAGAGGTAAAACTGAAAAAGAAGATCAATATCAAATATTAAATACCTTAGGAAGCCTCTGTAAAGTTCCAACATCGGCTGCGAGTCCTAGGTCTACTTCTTTCACTTGAAACCAAGCTTCCTCTGTACAGTACCTGAAAGTTATATTATTTTATGTTTAATATAGTAAATTAGTAATCGCTTACATTGTATTTTTAATAATACGTTTTTGTGTAATATATGTATATCTACATTGATATTATAACTCGCTGTGCCATTCGTGACGACGGCGTAACTATAAACGCATAGGTCGTCAGTTCGACGTCCAATTCGAGGGAATTTATTATATTTTCATTTCCTCCTTTTGCTACTAAGCGAAAGCGTGGCGTTGAGTTACGTCACTCAACACGCAATGTATCGAAACTTGGACGATGCGTAGAGAGTGAAATGTCTAAACACCAACAATTGGTAAAAGAGAAGATATACAATAGTAAAAAAAAAAGTCTATGTGTACAATAATATTTATTTAAGGTAAATACTGCATGCGGTAAATAATAGGTAATGGCAACACAAGGTTCCTTCCTTAAAGAAATCCATACCTCATATCTGCTGCCGTGATAAGATCTACACCGGCACCGACACACGCATTATGCACTACCGCCAATATTGGTTTGTTACAATCTTCTAACGCTGTTATACCATCCTGGAAGTGTGAAATTAGGAATATTTTTATATATTGCTTGTTTATACATAATATTTTGAAATATTGGGCAATTTTCATGTGTAATATTTGATAGTAAGAATCTAGGGTGGGCCCATACTAAGCACACCTAAACAAATCTAATAAAAGTGATCTAACTGACACAATAATAACTCTTAAGCGTACACCCAAGAAAAGTCACAGAAAGTAAAATAAAAATATACACAATAATTTCCAAATAATATATAATACACTGATTTCAAATTATATACTAGTTTACTATGTTTTTTACAATTTCTACTGATCTCCTATATTGTAAATGGGAAATTTTTGTGAGAATGGATGTTGTACCATATACACACAAAAACTGTTCAACAGATTTATATGAAATAATATAGTAATATAGCTTATACAACAGATAGACAGCACAGGCTATCAAATATCAAATTATGTAAAAATTTTACAAATACAATATAATAACAAAATCGCGAGCGAAGTCCGTCTGCGTCGTTACTCTAAAAAAAAAATACAAAACTGTAATACTAAAAATAGAAAAGAAAATAACTTTTTAATAATAAACAACTTACTTGACAATAGCCAATTAAATTTAGAAAAACTCGTGCCTTCCTCGCAACATCGTCATATTCTTGAGCTTTTTGCTCTTCTTCCAGCAAACTGTTGAAGTCAATACCTTGAATATTATAAATATAATTTATTAATTGAAAAAAAACTAAGGTGTATTTATATACTTAAGTAGGATTTGTCATTGTGCTCCTGAGATTAGTACATATGTATAATAATATCATATATATAGATATATATATATAATATAAAATAACAATAGCTAACCTGCAGTAAAATGTTTCCCACTACCAGTCAATAAAATAACTCTGCATTCAGAATTATCATTTAGTGAAGCAAAACAGTCATTTAATTCTCTGAAATTTCAAAATCAAATTATACAATTTTGTAACCAAGTTTCTTTTCGAATAAAATAAGTATAAAATATGTGAATCTAATTATTTTTAGAAACAAATATAAATATGCCCCATTTTTCGTTTAATTAAGGCATGTGTATTAGTTGGTAGATATCAATATTGCAGTTTGCCTCATGACCAGAGCCAGAGAATCTACATTAAGTGTCAGTCTGTGTTACCAAAGGTGTTCTAACATTACGATAGAGCTTATTTTTATTTTTGTATTATTAGTGTGAAATTATAACTTACTTAACATGTAACATAAAAAATTTTACTAAAACTGTAATCATACTTACTTCCACATAACTTTGTTAAAAGCATTCATTTGTTTTGGACGGTTCAGTTCTACGTGAAACACATTCTTCTTAGGTACAGATATTGCTAATGTTTCAAATTGTGGAATGGCTGCGTTTGAAGAATATAGTTTTGATAAGCCTGTAAATATATTATTATTATTGAGGCCCACTTTCTTTCGAATACTGGAGGCATTGCGTGTAGTGACAGAACTGAACGCCACGCTTTGCCTCTACACCAGAGCGTAGATAACATAACAATACAACAACTCAATTTTAATAGGAAATATAAATGATAAATAATATAGGATATTGTCTACCATGTTTGATATTTATCATAATTATGGTGGACACTTATGATATGTATCATAATATTTCTATAAAAATGTAGAAAATCACTTACCGGGTGATAATTTTGTCGCTCTAAGTATAGAGATAGATTTAGTTAATAGAGACATATTAAAACTGTATATTGCAGTCAATTATATGAATACTAACTTATTAACACTTAAATAATAAAATAAATAAGTATTGATGAACTAAGTCCAAAGTCGAAATAATTTAATTTTAGAGTAGTACTGTTATCATATAAAAAGTGACAGCGAAATCGTAAACAGTAAATGTCAAAATGATAATGACAAGTGACAGACTTGAAGTTAAATTGTCGGCTACTTTAGGCAGATAATAAAGTAGGTATAGATATGAATAGAACAGAACAATTAAAATTTATAGGAATATATCCCGTTTCCTATTAATACTATAAATATGAAAGTTTGTGTGGTAGAGTCACGTCGCCAGTAATGGCAACACGCATGGGCAGACTCGACCGGATTAATACCACCCCCGGCATTTACAACCGGCGTGAAGTAGTGGCTCTTGCCACTGCGTTTCGCATTAGGTTGTGCCTGGCCCCGCCGCTCAACATCCTCCACTTTAAGGGCCGGCAACGCACCTGTAGCTCCTCTGGTGTTGCATGGGGTCGTGGGCGGCGGTGATCACTTTAGTTATCTATAGTTATCTATACTACTTACTTCTGTATTATTAAAATAAGCGCTAGATTAAATCTCAAAACGAATTATTTTTTTAACCAGAAATGATGATATATATATTTAAAATAGCAAATGTATTTGAAATAGAACTTTAAGACCACGCTAACGTTCTTTTCCGCTCATGTTGAGCCTGTCATGGGGCAGCCTCTGGCTGTAAACAGGACGCTTGTTGGTTCGATCCGAACGCGGGGTTATTACTATACTTGACTTATTTTTATTTTCCCATATTGATAGACAAATCGCGGCGTTCAGTTTTGCCACTCAAGCACATAAATTTTAGAGACATTTAATGTCTCTGAAATATGTTGTTCAGTGTTCACGCTTGGTTCCTTCCGCGTAAAGCGCGAAGCTGCTCATATTTAACACTTTTACTATTACAAACCAACTTTAAAATTAAACAATTAGAATACGAAACGAAAAAAAAGTAAATGAATGAAATTATACCGTAGTAAATGCGATTAGTAATATATATTTATTAGTATGTTAGACACGTCTTCATACGGGACGGGACGTACCAAAACGACTCGTGTCGTGCTAAATGTATAACGGTGACTCGCATAGTTACTATGGACTTGGAGTGTGGGGCATGGTGATGATTTCACTACTGTTTTAATGGCCATTTAAGGTTTTATTGTAACAATAAAATTGTTTAATGATAAAAAATTCTTAGAGTTTTTTCAGTTGTTTGTTTGTCTTTCTCAGCTTCACGCTGTGTTTCACACACAGCTGGGTAGGCAGAGGGAACCTAGTGTTATGACATTCCGTTCTCAATTTTCCGTTGAATTCTGGAAGCATTGCGTGTTGAGTGACGGATCTCGACGCCGCGCTTTGACACCAGTTCGAAGATATGAAAATGTTAATTATTTCAGTTCCTCATGTGGGAATCGAATCCACACGGATTTGCCCTTGTCTTTTTATTAAATATATTATACCAAAATAACGTCATTTGACGAATTTGACCTTGTGAAAACGAAACGACTTTTATTTAACAAAACTTCGCAAAGAAATAATAATTATAAATGAGTTTCCTGTTACGAACAGGAAATAGAAGTAAAAATTTGTGGTGTACCTTCATTACAATAACATTTTTTTGCTAATTTAATATGCGATTGGTGTCATCATCCAGAGGAAGTTGGGACTTTTGTTTCTTCGATATCAAAGCGATTGAAGATGTGAAAATGTTTTCTTGCTATTTACTTTGCTGTAGTTCTCTCTGAAGTTAGCTGTAGTGGGATGCTCTGATTAAAAAAATCAGCCTCAGAGTGTATCCCGCACTTAGCAGGGAAAGCAGAGGGAACCTATAGTTAAGACACTCTGTTTCCCACTTTCCGTCGGATTCTGAGTGAGAGACCTTAACGCTAGGCTTTTGCTTCGACACCAGAGCGAAGAAATGGAAACATAAATTGTAATAAATATTTAATCTCCTCGAGTGGGGATCGAATCGATTTTATGGCAACACCAATTGTAATTTGTGAGTTAGGTCACATTTATTCTATAATAACAGTAAATATTTCGCGCACGTGGCTTCAACATTTCACAATAATTTATAATTAAAAAATAAAATTGTTAGACAACGCTTCACGTTGTAACCAAAGATTACCATTAAATTATTTTATTTATAATAACTTTCATAAACTTCTACGAAGGACTATAAAAAGGAACCTTTTTCTAGGCTACGAGTATTTGGCGCCTCAAAGCCGCGTTTAACATATTAAATAGACGATCCATTGTTAAGCACAAGCAATAAATTAAAAATAAATATGTCGATACACGCGTTCTACTTAATATATGTCATACGCAGAGTGTTTTTACATAGCAATGTGGTTACTGTTATTTATTTTATATTCAAATATGTGCCTATTTCCATTATTTTGGCGGTATAACCTAGGAAAATTTAATTTATCTAATTAATTTGTTTTTCAGCTTCACAGATTATTGAACTCAAAATCTCTATACGTCTCTCTCTCTCAATACGTCTCTTTTTACCCGAATGCAAGTATTGCGTGTTGGGTGGCGCAACTCAACCTCGCACTTTGTCTAACAAGGGCTGTAAATAATTAATTTCTCATAGAATTATCTAAAATATGGGTATATTTTAAAGACACAATGTAAATATAGGACGCCTGTCTACACGCATGGCTGTAGATGTTACGAAAAACTTTAAATTACATCATTGTAATTAATAAAAAAACAAACACAAAATCTTAAATTAACGAGAGGTCCAACGTGGGTCCCGTGTTAAAATAATAATATGGTTTCAAATTGGCTAGATGATTCACCCTAAAATCAGAAGATACAAAAATCATAGAATTTCAACTCTTGACATATTTCATCCTGGTGAGGATTTGACAACGGAACTAGAAGGTGGTTGATGTCTGATGACTAGGGTTCCATCAATCTAGTTCCAGTTCCAGTGTTTTTAATTTTTTTAAACTAATAATTACTTAATGAGGTAGACTGTGGATTCGATTTCCACTCGAGGAAATTAAATATTTTATATTTTCATTTCTTCGCACACAAACACGCAATTCCTCCAAAATTCAATGTGTAATAGGGAATGTAGTGTCTTAACACTAAATTCTCTCCGCCGAAACTAAAAATATGATATTCTACGCCGATCTGCCAAACAACGTCGAGTGTGGTACAAAATATTAGCTTACATTTATTTATTTTGCGATTGTTTTATCATTAATATACATTGCATATACTGATAACTGAATTTGAATGGCGTCGCATGCTATTTAACACGCCGTATATAAATATCAAAGGTGCAGCGGCAGCACTCTAATGATTGCAAATTTGTATACAGATATCGAGACGTGACTAACACTCGTAAGTCATCATACAGTGTTGGATCGATTTTTTTTATATTAAGGGAAAATTACTGTTATATAAAATTTTATTTAGCAGGGTAAACAGAGGGAACCTTACAGGGGGAGGGTTGAGACACTCCGTTCCCCACTTTCTGCCGAATTTTCAAGGCAGTGTTGCGTGGCAGAATTCAACGTCGCGCTTTTGTCATAATACCAGAGTGAAGAAAATGAAAATAAAAAATAAAATATCAATTAATCTTTTATTATTTTCCATTGTGTTCTTTTCTTTTGAAAATAAAAATTCCTTAAAGTGGTATGTGAATCGATACTCATTGGCTATAGCAAGGCATGTCCAATATGTGCCGCGACTGGGTAAACAAAACAAAATAATAGCATGTAAATATGAATGAAACGGGTAATTAATCGTGAGGTCGCAATGTCAATGGGAATTAGATCACTCGTGTGCGTCTTCTGTTTTCGCAACAAGTAGGTACTTTATATAACGATAGTGAATGACTGCACATGAATAACTTAAAATATATTTATAACTTAATAATAACTTAAAATATATTTATTTGAGTTGAGCGAAGCGAAGCTCTTAGTGGTCTAACGTGTGTTCGTTGTAATGCTACTCCTGCAGCTCTGAAATTTTTCAGGAACGTTGTCGACGACGCGGTGGCCCCAGCGAAGTAGTTTGGTGATTATTGTAATTGCAGATTTTGAGTAAAATGTGAGAGAAAATAGAGAGAGTTCTACCTTTATAAAACTCTACCGTTCGGACGCTCCAATTTAGAATGTGACAAGCAGAAAGATTCTAAATTTAAATTCGAACCGGAACCGAAGTTGGGTGCGGAGGTGTTATATCATTTGGAAGTTCCGACCAATCAGAACCTATGCCGAAGTTTAATCCTTAAGTTAATTTTAATCCTTAAATAAATTTAAAAATTAAATTAATATTTTAATATATATTTTTGGTAGGTATAATTCTTATTTCTATTTTTTTTGCATGATGCATCGTTGTTTGATGTTAATTGCGGGAAGGTCACCAGATTACATTACATGTTACAGTTAAACAAGGAAATTGGGTCTCGTTTACAATTTCAATGGAATGAGCGTCGAGTGTCACGGTTTTTATGATACTGTGCCTATTTAATATCATTTGTAAAATTAAATATAGAGACAGACGTCTTTAAAAATTTTGCCAAAAAAAATATTATAGTTGCCTTATAATTTCATTCGTTAAGATAGCATATATAGTTCCATTTCTATAAGGTATCATTAATGTATTTTTATTTAAAGAGAATTTTAGTGTTTACCTCCGCATAGTAAACAGCACATAGTGCAGTAGAAAGAGGGAACCTGGAAACATAGTATTAAAACAGTCCAGAGCCTACTTTTCGCCGAAACTTCGCGTCGCAGATCTCAACGCCGCTCTTTTGGAGGAAATGAAAATATTAATAATGAATAATTCATTCCCCCGAGTCAAACCCACAACCGTTGCGTTTATTTGTTATTATATATATTATTTACAGAGTGATGTTAGTTTATTTATAAGTGTTGATCTATTCAATGTTGAAGCTTTCAAGTACTTCTAAGAAAAATAACTATACTTTGTAACTTAAAAGTAGTAGATTTGTTGCAAAATATAACGTTTACAAATAAACGTAAAATATGTTCCGATTTATTCTCTGCTTTTCATTTAAAACTTTGAATTTACAAGATTTATTTTCAATAATCCGGTAAATATGCTTTGGAAATGACTTTGTTCTGTACTAAAAAAAATAAATAATAGATATATAGTAGAGTAGGATATCTAGTATAAAATGACTTCTCAATGACAAGTAAGTATACTTGCATTTAAATCCTTCGTCAATAATCAATCATTTAAACGACACCACGGCTTTTATTGTGATTTTCATTAGTAGACAGTGGGGTAGGTACCTACCTACCTACATCTCGAAGCCCACTGCAATATACATATCTATGTATATTTCTGCAATATATGTAGTACTCTCGACTACCCACCTACCTGCCTCGACTCCACATAATGATTTATTTTTATTTTCTCGCCCTAATAAGTAGCCAAAGACCTATGAGAGTTCCGTCAAAAATTGGCTAAAATTTGGAAAAAAAATATTTAATACCCAATACCTATTCTGTTGCCTGTATTTAAGCGTGATGCTAAATAAAATTTACAACGCATTTCAACGATATATTAAATCACATAAAATGATTAGAAAAATTATATATAAAAATTTATCCAATAATTATATTGTTATTTCTAAACCTTAAATGATGTGTAATATTAATATGAGTCACGTAGATTGATGTCATGACCGGGTTTGTATGACTTCATACAACCTTTTTGATGACCCGTCATTTTATTTCTCTTAGGTGTAGTAGCTGAATTTCGCTTACACTAAACTGAAACAGTAATACAATTAAAGTAATAAAATTAAAGAAATAAAAGTAAAATTTTCGCATAAAGAAATTATTTTCATTATTTTTTCTTTGAATTTAAAACGAATACTGATATGACCGATATGCTTAGATTTATTAGAGTTTAATACGATTTAAATGGTTTTATTAATATATGAAAAATATATATAAGCTATTTAATCCAGAAATAATAAACTTATAAATATTAAATTTGTAAATTGTGGAACGACTCGCAAAATAAATAAAAAGGTTTTCTCAGGTCGAAGGCAGTAACTTTACTGAACTGGTTAAAACACCACCAATAAATAAATATTAAATTGAACCTGTTACCTTTGTCTATACAATGGCGTGGCCACTGAGTCATAGCTATTATATTTATATTACTAAATTAGTACAATTTTCAGTATTTTTCAAGAAAATCTATAAATCTTATTACGCCGTGTCTTCCTGCCAAGTAAAGAAAATCATTTAAACGGTTTAGTTATAACGGCGTAGCGCATTTTGTTACGTGACATACGAAATTTATTTCTTGTATTTTCCTATGCCCGTCCAGCTATTCAGTTAGATGTTTTATAAATATATATATTTTTTTCTTTATTTTACCTTCACCAGAATAGGCGAATCGAACCTGTGAACCTAGTATAAATTAAACTCCATTAAAACGACAGTCGAAAGCTTGCTTTGCGTGCTTACACGTTTAAAATTTTATATGTTTTCTAAAAAAAGTACATAATATAAACCACTCCATGTCCACTCAACAATTTTCCAACCTCTTCAAATAGGCGCCTTTACACTGTCTTCATTAATCTTGAGGACATATTAAATTTTTATCGTATTCCTTCCTCGTTGTCAAGGTTTTTTTCTATTATCTATAATTTCAATAATAAAATATCTCTCTTATGGATGAATATGATATACAAATAATTATTTCAAGTTTATATAATTGCCGAATGCTTTTCTCAATGACAGAAAAGTAAAAGAAAATAGTATTTTTTTTTTCCAGAATTACATGACTAACATATGGAGTACCTACAATACACAACGTAAGAAAAACAAACAAGCAATAATTTATGAATGCAAGTGTCACGTACACCTCATGACTAATTTTCTCTCAAGAAAATGTCTTAGGTATGAATGGAACTAACCACACACCGCAGCTATATATATATTATGTGTTAGAATTAATGTACTGTCTTTGTGTTTGTATATGCAGAAGAAAATAAAAAAATATTTTGGAAAGCTTCCTTTGTGTGCGCTGTGTAAACTTAAAGTTACGCAGTAGCTTTTTTTTTCAGCTTACTTAACCTTGTATCCCGCATATAGCAGGGTAATCAGAGGGAGCCCAATGATAAGATGCTCCTAAAGTACCTAAACTTTACTAGCTTCTAATAATTTCTGAAGATATGCAATAGGTAGCTCCTGGCTTCATCATCAGACCAAAAAAAATGAAAAAGATGCAGATACAAATATACAATGTAAACGATACAGATATATCCACGTGCTAAGCCTGGTATTTAAAAGTTTCAACAATTTTTTACTTCTATTTTCATATTGTGGTCTATACTTATACTGAGACCTAAATAACCGTTACATAAAAACAAATGATGCATAAACGAAAATAATTTTTAACAGTCATGGATGACCCCGTATTGAAATATTTACTTTTTGTCATTTAAACCATAAAATGAAAGAATTGTGACGTAGTCATTTTAATGTATAGGTAATTTTGGCACAGCTTAATTAGAATTTCAAAGTTTTGTATTTAAAAAGTATATATATAATGTATTTTATTCAAACCTGTATATGGCATGACAGTTTGTTTTCCACTTTTCGCATAATTCACGACATAAAGCAGCACAGTGTCTGATTGTAAGCACGAAGGTTGTGGGTACAATTCCCACTCTCGTGGACAAAGCGCGGTGTTTACTTGCGTCACCCACAATGCAATATCTTGAAAACTGGACGGTGCGTGGGGAACGAGATGTCTCTACATTTCTCTACCTACCTTGCTATATCGGAACCGATATGAACCTATGAACACCTTCAGTAAAATTGTAACGTGTGACGACGGCGTCATCAAGAAGAAAAACTTAAGCAATGAGAAATCAATTTGTATAGAATTCAAAAACAATCCCCAGCGTATAATTTGCGCTCAGTTCATTCAACAAAGATGAAGCGACGACTGTAATTTTCTTTTTTGTGACTCCATCAGCGCGGACGAAACGTGATGTGATTCGATACAGACTTTCAAAAACTATAATGGGAGTTCGATTCCATTATACAAGTTTTACTAGTTTACTTTTTTTTTTTAAATTTGAACGCAGCGAGATTCGAACTCGCGTCTTCTGGAAACCATTCAGTCTTTTAAAATGTTTTCTGTAAAAGGTTTTTTTATTTTCTAAGTGTACATGATTGTATGAGTAAGCTAACTTTTTAGTGAAATAAATAGAGAATCCTGCTGCTGTATAATGTGAAATAAAGAATATCCTGTATGAGAAAAATTAAAAAAAAAAACAGCCGAAGCTAGATGAGCGAACGAAGCGAACAAGAAAGAACTTGAATGGCGAGAATGTGCTTTTAGCCTTGTAGCTTTATAAGAATTTCCGTAATATATGAATATTTTATCTCATATAAGCGATTTTTATAAATTACTCGAAGTTATGGCTCATGCATGATCGATTTTAAAGTGGAAATTACGCATCAATAAAACTGAGCCAGGAACAGTTTTACAGTAATTTTTTCTCTTCCATAGAAATCGTAAAAAATTCTAGCACTTTTATATAAAAAACTATTTTTTTTTAAATTTACAGAGAAGTTAGTGCCAAGACATTGTTCTTTGCTTCTAACCCGAACTTGGGATGTTACGAGTTATATGGCTAAACTCAACGCCGTACTTAGTTCTAGAGTAATTTACTATACCCATAAGAGGATCAAACCCACACTCATTCCGTTTACTGTGTGACCATGATATTTGAACAAATAAAAAATAGCCTCCATATAGGAAGTTTGCCCAGCTGCAGACCTCAACTTCTAGTTTTGTCTTGTTCTGGTAACAAGACCGAGGAAATCAAAGTCGTACATTCCTCTGAGTGGGAATCGAAGCTATTACCATCGTTTACAGTCTATCGCTGTGCCGATTTGCTACGACATAAGACAAGCAATGGAAATAAACCACAACCGCTATCGATCACGATTTACAAATATCTCAGTATTTTGTATTTACTTGTTGTTTCAATGATGGTGCGGTATTGTTCTCTCTTGTCGCCTTTTTATTTATAGTCAACTGTTTTATTAAGCATTCTGGCGTCGGAGTCGTGGCTTCGATATTCCATTACGTGATTTGGTATAAGGAATTTTAGAATGAATTAAATATTTTTTAATAAGTACGGCGTTGAGTTACGCCGCGTCAACATGCAATGTTTAGAATCCACTGATCATATTGTCGTATAAAAATATAATAATAAGTGTAGTTTGATCGTTATACTTTTTCTGGTTTTCCCTAAAACACACACGAATTGTGAAATATATTGCGTACATGTTGTTATCATAATGGAATGTAAGCATTAATTAGTGATATTTTACTTCATTAATTTTGGTCATTGTAATAAATAGTCGATATTGATATGTCGAAGTGTAAAAATTGACTTCCTCTCGAGCGAGGGGTTTATCCCTCATTAATACTTTTAACTTTAAAAAATATGTTGCCTTGGAAAATACAAGAATCGAAAATCTACATAGAAAGAGAGTTAAGAACTATTTATAATTTTTTTGAAATAAAACGTGTATGAATAATTTTTTTGTCCTCGTGATTAACATGTTTTCTATCTTTTGTTATCTTTTTTACATGTATCCCAAAAACTGATACCTTAAACGCTCATCTTGCTTCATAAGATATAAAAGTAAGACACAACAAGATAACACTATAAAAATCTAATATTTAGACTCGTCCTACGTCACCTATGTGAGTTTAATAGTTATTTTAAACCTTATTCTTTTACAATAGAGTTCGTATTCTTTTATGCGATATAAAAGCTCAAAGCTCTAGTTACGTTGTATGTGTGAGTGTTCAGCAAATTTGTATGTGTATCATGGGTTCAGGAATAGTGAGGGGTGAACTTTTGTATCGATAGTTTATGTAGTGTTTTCTTAATTCTAGATATTTTTCCCGTTTTATGTAAAGTATCTCTAAATTAATCGTTTTGAACTTTTTTTTATTGTTCTACGATTTTAGAAATTCGCATTATAGCAATAATTATTAAAATATTAACATATGTATATATGTGAAATAAATTATTTATATATATTTAGGTATTAGTATAGAAAAATCATATAAAGCAAAATCCTTTTATATTAAGTTTATTTAGCTAGCATATTATGTTCTAGATGAAGTTCGTAAATTGTTGTATTTATTCAACAAGTGTAAGCAAGTAAATAATCTAATGACATTTATTAAATTTTGTTACCTTATAAATAAAACAAAAAAATAAATTATTTATAACTTTTTCTTTTGATCCATACAATAACTGTACCATATTAACATTTCTTGGTAAATGTTCTTTTTCAAATTTGAATTTTAAATTGAGGAAACGACAAATTTAAAATCTATTGCGATTTCAAAAGTAGGCACATAGCAACACAGTGTTGTTCTACAAAAGTGTCATTAACTCTCTCACTCTAGCAAACCTTGCAAAATATATAAACGTTTATCTTTGTTTATATAATACTCGTAATACGTGTGAGATAGTCATGTTGAAATTATATTTTGCATTAAAGTATTTAATATAAGAATATGATTTATTAACAATAAGTTTGAAAACTCTCCTTATATATATTCTTTGACTTTTTGCCCTATCCCACATCAAGCAGGGATACAAAGGGACGCCCTAGGAAGGGACGGATTATAGACTCATGTTTTTACTTTAAATTGAGAATATAATATACTATATATTAAATAATTTAATAATATAATATTAAATAATATAATATAATAATTGTGGATTTCATTCTTTCGCGTGGAAATATTTATATATTACTTGAAACGAGTGTTTGTCTCTTCCATCTGGTTAAAGAAAAAGCGTTGCCAAGATGTTATATTTCAAAAATAAATGAGTGTGAGTTATATAATATATTCTTTATAATAGAACTACTTTTAACCTGCTCAATGTAAATTGATAATAACAAGGAATTACAAATATTAATATTTACTGGTACAATCTTCTTCAACATCTACAAATAGAAATAAAGCAGCTTCACGCTGTATCCCGCAAGGTAGGCAGAGGGAATCTCGTGTTAAGACGCTCCGTTCCCCACTTTCTGTCGAATTCTGGAGGCTACAAATATTACGAAATAAAAAAAAATATCTAATCGATTATTCTTATCGATATCCACACAACACTGTACCAGGATGCTATAGTGTAGTACATTCAGAAATCGTCGAATCGAGAGTTCGAAAGTAGAGACGGTTCAGTTCACTTTGGAACCGCGACAGAACGGTCGTGTCAACGGTAAATAGACAAAAAAGTTTAATTTTAGCACCAAAACTAAATTTACCTATCCATATAATTTTATTTTGTGTCTAGTGTAGTGTTATTTTTTTGTGCATTTTGTGTTGGATTATTGTTTTTTTTTCTATTATTCGTTTTATTGCGAAAACCAAAAATAGCTGTGTGGTAAGGTATTAGAATAGATGCATCGCAAGTTTATGGAGGGAATGATATATAGTAATAAAATTTTATGATAAACAGACCGACTTAAATATATTATTTATGATTGCTGCGAGTTATAAAATTTATATGCGTGAGTTTGATTAGTCATTATAATGTTAATTGGTTATCTATTGAATAATTATTGATAAAAAAAAATATTATTTCCAAATTTGAAAAATTAAACTTATAAAATACGAGTTTTTTTGTTTGATAATATTTAATGATATATAGAAATAGGTGAGTAAAATTAAATATTTTTGTTGAGGCGGGAAATTTTACGCGGCCTCGTGCATTATTGAAAAGCATTAATCTGAGGGAAAATTTATTTAAATTTTTGTTGTAATTGTGTACAAAAAATATAATAAACATAAGTTTTAGTTACAATTTTTCTATTAGTGGCGACAGTGCGACAGAGAAATGAAGGAATATTTATTTATACGCTTAATATTGACGTAAGATGCATGAAATGAACTCGGTTAAGAGTGACCGTGTGAAATCTGCAATAGATAGAGTCAAACCAAAGAATCAAATGAAAAGTTATCAAAGATTCAAATTTTTGCATTTTGCTATTATAAGATAACCTAAAAATAATATTTGCAGTTGATAGATAGCTGTGATTTCGTGTGAATTTTTTTATCTTTGCAATATATGGATATATCGTTAAAGCTTTACGGTGCATCGCCCAATTTTTCAAGACATCGCACCGCTTTATATTCAAGACATTGCGTGTTCAGAACTCAACCCCGCGTTTTGTCTTTATTATCAAAAGGAGGCAATAAAAATAACTTTAACCCCAGAGTGAAGATCTGTCTCAAACTTAACGTTTACTGTTAGTTTCAGTGCCGCTGCGGGACGACGGCCTTAGGATCTTGAAAATATTTTATGATAAAATAGTTATTATAAAAGAGAACCGAAATTCTTAAATTTTTTCCTATCCCTAGCGGAGTTTTCATGCTTTTTACGTGACCTTCTTCTAGTATCATCGAGAGTGTGTCCTCAAAAGCCAGGTCTTCTCCTCTCTTGTTAGTCATATACGAAGCAGAGGTATTCACTTCAGTTGTATAGTGCCAAATTGGTAATTATTTTCTGTCAAGGTCTCAACGTCTGCCTTGTTGTCGTGTAATGTGACCAAACGTTGGCAAACCTTAAATCATTTGACAAAAGAAGCAAAAGAAGTCATCCACACACACCTCTACTACTGTAAATGATATTTTCATTATTTAGGCAAAGTTAGTTATTTATGTATTTTTTTTATAGTTAATATACAAGTGATAATCATAAATATATACAGTTTTCAAGGCGACCATATGGTACAACCAGTGCGCCTTTTTAGGAATTTATTTTTTCTTATCAATAAAAGTAGTATTTCTTTAAGAAATAGAAGAAACCTACTGGACCTCCGTTACCAGCGTCGAATACTGAAAGCTTTGTGTGTTGAGTGGCGTAATTCAATGTCGCGCTTATCCTCGTTGGTAACGAGGGGAAATGAAAATATTAATATTGAATATTTCATTTTCTCTAGAGGGAATCGAACCCTTAACCTACAGTGTTTACAATCAAAGGCTTACCCCTCCACCACGGTTAGCCTCAACTGCCTATAAGCGGCAGATACGGGCCACGTGTGGTTCGCTAGTTTAATATATTATTTTAAAATATATTAAACTAGCGATATAATATAATAAAATAATTATTATTATTTTAAAAGGACCCTATTTAATCTAGCTTGAAGAAAAATGGCGATAATAATAACAATGCTAATATATTCAAATGTAATTGCGTAATTAGTAGAATATGTATGAAAATTTGCATAAACCTTGACATTCAACATTACTATGAGGATGACTAACTGTGTGTGTATTGTTCTTATTCCTTATATCCGATTTAATATTATTTTCTTTTTCACAATTTATTTAACAGAATTAAAAAAGGTAATCGATCGTTGCGAGTTTGATTCTCATTCGGGGGAAAGAGTTTTTATTTTCTAAAACTGCTAAAGCAAAGCCTGGTGCTGTTTTCAAATAAGCAATGTCTCGAATTCGGACCGAATGCGTAAAAAGCAATGTCTGACATTAGGTTCTCTCTCTCTTTAAAATTAACGTGAAACTAATTTACTACAAATTTAATACAAAATAATGTCTAAAAATACATGAGGCCGTCGTCGGAGGGGCAGTGTGTGATTTTAAACGCGACGGTTGTGGGTTCGATTCCACACGGGTGAGTGAAATATTTAACTATTTCATTTCCTTATTCTAGAATGAGGCAAACTGCGGCATTTAATTCCACCACACCACACGCCATGTTTCAAGAATTCAGTGGAATAATTGGAACGACAGTGTTTTAATGGGTGCGTACTATGCAGTGTCTTAACACTACGTTTCCAGGCCTGCTCTGCTACTCTGCTATGTGTGGGATACAGCGTAAAGCTGAAAAAAAAGAAGGAAATATTCTTTATAATTACTAAAAGAATGAAGAAATAATTTGATCCATTCACCATTTTATCCAAAATGTGTCGTGTACTGACATATGAGTGATAACGTTATCAGTTGATAAAATATATCGATATCCCACAAAATCAATTCTTGATAAAACGGAAGTTGCTCTAATTTTGACAATTTTAATTATTTTATTAAATCTCGTCAAAATTGCGTCATCTAATATAGGCTAACAATATATATTTGTTTTTAATACTTGTTTTTAACTTCAGCGTTGCGTGGAATTATAATTTTTTAATACATATTTATGATTTAATAATTTTATTACAAATAACAAAAAAAAACTTATTTGGTTTTAAGATATTCTCTTTATATACTCGTATTTTAGTAATAATAATGTTATATCGTACTAAATTTCATTTAGTAAGGTTTGGTTAATTCCTTCGAGTGGGAATCGAATCTAGAACCGCTGCGGCCTCGACGGACTCTACAATAAAGGATATATATATATAGTCTTCCTGTAAATATTATTACCTGTAACTTACCACTAACTATATGATCTATAGAATATGTTATCTATATACAAAGGTAAAATATAAAAAAAAAACCAGCTGACAACCGTGAGATAGTGCTTTTAACCTTGAAATTTAATAGGGGAAATAAGTAAATAGGGTACGAATAATGAATTTAATAAAAAAAAACTCAAGGTGTCAAAATCAAGGGGGCCTATGAGAATTAGAATGACAATAGAAAATGTTTAATCATTCATGGAATTATGAAGGTTTATTATTTAGAAAGCATTAGGGGTGGGCTATAGAAAAATTGAATACTGTTAGAACAATGATAATATCTAATAGGCTATAATGAACGTATCGGATCTAGGTTCATATAATATGTAGTGATTATTGAACATAACTAACTTATAAACGCGATCGGTATGGGTTCGATTCTGACTCTGTGAAATAAAATATTACCGCTTATAAATGTTGTGTATTCAAATTAAATGTCAATTTTTTATATAACTGTCTCGATAAATATATTACAGTGACACTGACCAGTGAAATTAAAAAAAAAATATGAATGATTCGAATCGTCATTTTTCTAATGAAGTCACTGGTTCCGTCGTGTCTAAGTGTAAAAAATCTCTCTATCTATCTTGGTCTCATACCAAAGGGTTAAAAGTTATTAAAATAACAAAGACAGAAAAAGTGAAATAGTTTTCTATAGTATTTTTAGCGTTACCTCACGTACAGTGTGAGCTATGGTTATTTTTAGGCTAGTCGTTGCGATTCGTCCACCACCACATGTGTATTTATGATCATGACCGCAATGGTGTAGTGGAAAAGTATTGGCCTAGTCGTGCGGTAGTTGTGAATTCGATTTCCAAAGAGTGAGTACTGCCAGTGCGTGGAAGATATATGAGATAAAAATTTTATTAGTGTCTGTCTGTGCGTATGTGCACGCTAATCTCAGAAACAGCTGTATGTATGTAAATTTAGGTTGCACTATCGTATTTTGGTAAGGTTTCTGACTGAAGTCAATGGGTGGATATTTTAAAAATTATAAATGTAATATTATTTTTTACTAATAAGTTTATATAAAATTAAATTCAGAACATGACGATCACCCGATTATGATATTTTTAAACTGTACGCTTTATCTCGAATACAATAGAATAGTTAAGCAGTGCAAAAATGTTCTGCTATATTCGGTGAGGTTATGATACACTGCGTATTTATGTGCGGAATTCTACGCCGCACTTTGTATTGCTATGGCTGGTAAATGAAAATAATTCTTTCAATTGAGTGGGATATTGATTCCACAGTAATCGCATTAATAACTGGACGCTGTTCTTGTGACACGGATACTTCAACATTGTATAATTTGATTAATTAATTTTTTTTCTAGTAAAATGATATTTTTCAGTAAGATGACTTAACAAAACATATTAATTCAGAGAATAAAATAAAATTATAATATTTATTTTCAAAGTTATTACTGTCGTATAAAAAAATTCAGATCAATGCGTAGTTCCTGAGATTAGCGTGATCAACTAAATCAACTTTTTTATTTATAATATTAGTGAATCTTTGTAATATAATATAGTAGGCCAATGGAATTGTAAAAATAAACCTTTGCCTGTAGAATACCTTCATAAAGTTATTTTTGGAATTAAAAAAAATAAAATAATGAAGATAAATTTGAGTAGGTTGTTAACCCTGAGATACGATGCATATGTAATGTATGATCGGTAAAAAAATATACAGCCTCAGTTCAAGTTTTTGCGAGTTTTCGAGTACAGATAACATAATTATTTTTTTATTTGAAATAAAATATGCCTTTAATATATGTATTTTGTATTATATATTAATTGCTTTGTGTAGAGAGAATCAAATGGACAGTGAAGACGTCGCTGTGGATTAGGACGACTTTTAACAAAACGGTTGTGGGTTCTATTCAAATTCGCAGCAACGAATTATTTACATTTCTTTGCTCTAGTAGACAGAACGTAGCGTTCCGTCACTTTATACTCTATGCCCCTAAAATTGAGTAGAAAATGGAGATCGGAGTATTTGAACACTGGGTTGCATCTGAAGCTGAAAAAATAGATATATGAGATGGTACAAATCGGAGATACCTCTCACAAGGATCTCTCCGCCTCTGTATTTTGTTGCAGTATTCTTAAATATATTATTCATGTAATGTAAAAGTAACGCTACTAATAAAAAAGAATATAGATCTACTTTCATATAAATAAGTTGTGTAGGCTGCTTATCTATGCCTTTAATGACCACAGCATAAAAAAATATGATTTATCTTAGAGAATGTACTTTATCTTACAAAATGTGACAGATTTGATGGATAACCAAAATCGTAAATCTTTGATTACATTTGGTATTTTAGTAAAGTGTCCAAAATATAAATTTAATGTTATTTATGTATATTTATTTGAAAAATAAATTAACTTTATTTTTATATTTCATTATTTTTTTGAAGAAGATACGTAGATAATTTTAGATCTTTCCACAAAGTAATTTAAAAAATAAAATTACAAATTTGTGAACTAGATCATCTTGCCAGGTATACAAAAGAAATGATATCAAATCCAGCTAATTTAGCATTTCAAAATTTTTAATAAAAAAGTAGAAAAATTATAATTAAAGAAGTGTAATTTTTTGCTGACCATACTTGTTTAAAACCGGTATATTTATGGTAATGTCTCAAAACGAACGAGGCATCGACTTTCTTTACTAACATCAGTTTAAAATTTCCCAACAAGGAGACAAGAAATTGGCATATCGTTTACATTACAGTTTTGATTCAAAATATTTATAGAACAGGCCGTTGTTGTGCTGCGTTCCTTCGTCTGACTGTGAACTCGACAAAGAGAAGATTCTTATAAAGAAAAAAGATCTTTCTTCCTTATCGCTATCCTACGTTTTGCCTCAACAAAAGAGCGAAGAATTGAAAATATTAAATATTTCCGCTTTTCTCAAATGGGAATCGAACTCACAACCTGTCGCGTTTATAGTCACACGCTTGTTCCACGAGTGACCTAACATTTCAGTTTATACGTACCGAATTTTGAAAAAAATCTACAAATGTATATCAAAATGACAGTTGATAAGGATTATTGTGTAATAATCCCGTGACACTAGGTGGTCAATTGATGTAACCTTTCCTTATATTACAACGCCCTTGGTGCTGATAAAGAGATCAAGAGCCAATTGTATAACACTTATAGAATGGCAAACTCCAGTAACATCAATAGTTTACTTCCCTAACGAGGATATACTAGATATCCGCTTTAGGGAAGTAAATGGACAGACAGACTTGGTAGCTTATCACGCTTTTTCTCACATAGTAGAGAGAACTTAGAGTTAAGATACTCCGTTTTCTATTGTATTTGTGGTGGACCTCAATGCATCGGATTGTCTTCTTATCGGAAGTGCGGAAATTAATATGATATATTACTCTCAGTGAAACTCATATCAACTTTGCATTGGAAATAGAGAAAAATAGGGCGATTTATTATGTTTTTCTGTTACGAAGTGACTATAAATCACACTTTGTTTTTATTTAATGTCTTAGAGATCATGTATGCAGAAGTATAGCATCAGACCGTAAGCGCGACGGTTGTGGGTTCGATTCCTGCTCGGGGAATGTGGAGAACGGAATGTCTTAAAACTAGATACCCACTGCCTACCCTGATATCCGGGATAAATGTGAAGCTGCCCTTTTATTTAATCCGTTCAACATGTGGAAATAAACATATGGTAACAGCAAAGGTGCTTAAACATTCACTTTTTTAATAAAAAAAGGTGCCGTACAGTGGATATAAAATCGATACGTTATCGGTTTTGCGTCAATGCGACTCGCTATCTTCGTTTCAGTAGGTACACACGGTCACGGGCAAATCTATCTAGTGGAATACTTAAAACTTTTTAAATTCTATATTTTTTTTCTTTTTGGATCACATTAAATCTATTCATTTGACTATAGAAATTTTAAATACTTGAACTTTCTGTTATTGTTTAACTAGCGCAAAAAATACATTCACTTAAATATATATATATGTATTGGTAAATATACAAATTGTAGCACGCAATTTAGGAGTTTTGACAATAAAACGTAAAATCCCCCTTTTTCCTCTTTCTCATTTGGAAAAATCCTCTCTCAGTGCTCGCTCTTTACTTCCCAAGGAAGGTACAGGTTAGAAAAATTCAGCGTTCTACGCCGCATAGTTTCTACTGTGTTATCTGACAATCACTCAGGTATATTTTTCATAGATGCCATTTAGCATTGACACCACCGTTTTACGTTATCGCGGTATCTAAAAACCTTGCTTTATGGACGGTAGATTACATTTTTGTCATCACCTAAATTAATAAATATTATTATAACTGTGTAAAACGTAATTTTAGTAATATATAAAGAAATGGCCATTTATTATATAAAACATCTGTCATAACTTGACATTTATTAAAATAGTAAAATCATTCTTATCGATATCTTATAAGAGTAACAACTAAATATAATAATTTTATTTTTAATAATAATACATTAAATTATTTACTACATTTTAAATACGTATTTGAAAATTGTTTAAATATTTCCACAAATTGGCTCCAGTAGCAAAAATTATTCTAAAATTATTAAATTATATTCTAAATAGTGTCAAATCGTTCACTAATTAAAAAAAAAAAGATAAAAAAAGAAAGATAGTTAGTGGTTACTAGTAGTTTGACATACATACATACATACTATTAAATTGATAAGCTTCGTGCTCAAGTGAATGCGATGATTACAAACTAGGTCTAATACTTATTTATCTGTTTAATAATTGTAACTCGCTGTCCTCATAAAGCATGTCATCATGTCCATTTCTATCAAGGTGATTCCACATTATAATAATTTTTTTCCATAATAAAATTCTCTATTTGTTTATTTATTATATTTTCCTTCAAATATGATAGAGCTTTCATTTGCTGCCTCATTAAAACATGTTTGTAGGCATACATCACAGCTAACTTTTTCAAGTACATCCGTCGCCCTATGCAATTTAATATATATTGATCGTCATGGCTCAGTATCTGATTCTAAATTGCGCGGGTATAGGTTCGATTATCACTCTAGTAACAAAATTCAGTGTTGAGTCCCAAAATGTCATTCGGATTGATATCAATTCAGATAGTTTAATTTAAAAAAATATAACTTTTGTTGTAACTTAGAGTTAATTTCTGTAATTAATAATATACATATTTTGTGAACTTACCTTTATAGAAGAAATCTCTTTAATTTATTTATTGAATACAAAGCGATTCGTTGTGAAATCATGCCCTCAGGTCGCAGCTTCTCGATAGCGAGATGAGACTATCTGTGTACAGATATGTAGGTTATACTCTCTTAAATTTAATAATTATTAATTTAACATTTCTTTGCTCTGGTAACGAGGCAAAGTGCAGCGTTGAGTTCCGCCAGACAACTCGCAATGCTTCTAGAATTTAGGAAAATGGGGAATGGAAGCGTCTTAGAGTCTAAAAATTAAAAGAAATACATTTCCCTAAGTTGCAATCGTAGAACCCACAACTATTGCGTTTACTTTCAATGCACCACGATGAACTCCCAGACCTTTTATCATAATATGTATTTAACTATTTACATTTAATTTTCAAATGTCATTTCAATATAGTTTAACATAAAATGTCTAAAATCAACATCCTTGAGGTCAGCGTGAATTTCTTGTACAAATAAAGGTTAGCACAGCACACCGTGCGTGTCAACAATAAACTGACCATAATCTATATTACTTTTTTTTACGATTTTTTATACAGTTTTACGCTATATCCCGCATATAAATAACTAAAATAAAATTAAATAATAAATTATATACTTGCATATTTTCTCTTGTATTCTCTTATCTGGCGTTGCTGAGTAATTAAGTATATATAAAAATATTCTATACTTAATATAAAAAACCCGTTTTATATAAATATTCTATACTTAATATAAATAACTAAATATAAATAATTTTGCTTTTTTTTTTAACTAACATAAGTGGTCACTCTACACTAAGCAAACTGTCAAACGGACAAACACCATTCGCTTTCTATTGAAAAGAGACGGTTGTATAAATGTAATACGAATTACTGAAATAGCATTATCCATATTTCTTATATATTGAAATCTATACTAATATTATAAAGCTGACGAGTTTGTTTAGATGAACGCGATAATCTCAGGAATGATTAATTTATTAATGGCTCAAATTGATTTATTTTGTCTAGCATAGTCCGCTTTTAGAAAAAGGTAAAAGGCTATATTACATGACGTTAATAGTTTCCGCGTAATTTCCATTGCTGCTGCAGTCAGAACATTCTGGATTACTTCTCTTTCTAACAATATTGTTAAAAATAGACTGAAATGAGAATTCGATAAATTCTTTATACAGAAGAGAAGACACGTAATATGTTTTATAGTTACAAATATAAATTCCGCATACAGTATCAACAGTATGCTGAATTTTCAAACCATTTTTTTATTGAATGGCGAAACTCAACGCCGCGTTTTGTTTTATGTCAAGACTAATGATATGAAAATATTCTTTATACTAAATATTGGGAGTTGTATCCGCGACCGTCATGCTTATAGTTAGTTATGCTACACGCTGTGTCACTGCGCTGCGACGGCCTAAAAAAAACCACATAAACATGTCGATCTATCGAAATGGAAAATTATAAATGTTCTTTACAAATATAATTTATTAGCGTTATGACGTAAGCAGCCCTCCTTATTTAGGGGCCGCGCCTTTATGTCTAAATCAGCTACTATTGTGATTGGATGAATAAAGACCTATGGTGGTGCGAAAGGTGTTCCCAGTTCAAATCTCATATGAAATTTGAAATTTTATTAATAATTAATTTAATTGGAAAGGGATTAGTCGTGAATTTTTACTCCTTCTCAGGGAAATGTCTGTATATTATTTTAAAGTTTAAGTACAATTAAGTTTTATATAAGGAACATTTGTGGAGAAAGTATGCAAATTTTGAACGTTGAGTTCTTTTTTTGAGTTTCACACTGTATCCCGCATATAGCAGGGTAAGTAGAAGGTACCTAGTGTTAAGACACTACGTTCACCATGCATTGCTCTACCAAATACTAATATAAAAATAAATGAAATTACGCATTCGCATAACGTTTCTCGAACAAATACTTTGTTACACTTTAAAATTACACTTTAAAAGATTACATTGTTTATACTGTGATACGAGTAGTATATATCTTAATTTCTAGGATCACTTACCCTAGTATTACTCATAAAGTTTATATTTAAAACGTAATATGATTGTTTTCGTTGTTTATTATTATTTTATGGTTCTCTCCATGGCAAAGAGCTAGTGTTAAAACGCTCGGTTATAATTTTTTTGCCTATTATAATATAGATATTGGTGTTGGGTTATTTTCATTCGACAATTCTTTACTCGTCTACCCTGCTATATGCGGGATAAAGCGTGAAGTTATTTATTTTTCGGATTTTTTTGAAGTGTCTTATCACTGATTACTCTGTGCATGTTCTATAAAATTCGATCGATGAATGACCATTCCTCCAAAAAAATATCTATGCTGCTTAATCGAATGAACAAATTTAACAACATGTTTTTAATATAAAATCTTAAACTAGCTGAGTCCGCTCACTTAGCTCGCGTGTCCCGTCGGGCAAAAACGTAAAATAAAAGAAAAGGCGTTTCTGAACTCCTCAAAATTCCACGCCAATCGACTCGGCCGTTTCGGAGTCCATAGCGAACAGACACACGAACAGACATTTGTTTATATATATATATTTTCAACACTTCCGTATTATCGGAGTTGTTGAAAATCGATTTATATACGTTATAATTATGATATGTTTTATAGTGAGAGCTTATTGGAGACTGGCAAGCCCTTAGTCACCGTCGTCTCGCCCATTGTCATATTATTTATTGGGTAAATATCGGTACGTTTTCATTTTCTCTTATATCGTATAAGTTACTATAGTATAAAAATTTTTATAACGAAATATATTATGATAGTAAAATTTAAATTACTTCAAACAGCATAAAGAAGAATAGAAACATTGTTTTGTTCCCTTTGCACTTATTTCCCGCCCAATTTATATCGCAAGTAAAATAATATAATATAAAAAAATAATATTCTTCCTCGAGTAGGAATCGAACACACAACCGTCGCATATATAATTTAAAAAAAAACATATATTAAGGTCAAATATAGATTCCATTCATATTTTAAAATACAGTCATTTCTTGCAAGAAGATATTATTTCGTAAAGCATGTTGTGTCAACGAAGCCTTGGCCCTTATGACTCTTTGTTTACTTACACCTGTTGACTAATATATGTAGTAATTTAGATATTGTATTTTTTTTTTCATAAATTGGGCTGTGCTTGACTGCAAACGTGATGGTTATTGGTTCGATTTCCACTCAGGATAATGAATGACATTTATTTCCTCGCTTTGGTGGCAAGACAAACAATACGCTATCTTATTCTCCAGTTTGATCTAAAACATTTATCTTTTTTTTATGATTTATAATGTTACAAATCTCCCCATTATAGGTCGAATAGTGTCTAAACTCTTAACTAGTTTGCATCTTAACTGTAACAACATATATACATACATACATACATCTACAAGATCAAAGATGCGGAAGGCAGCCACTGTACTAATAAATGCTGGTTATTTTTGTACACCCTTGTAAGTACGCATTTCCGTTACGGGTTAAACGAAGCTATTGATTCATTTTTTTATCTGAAACTGTCTATCGATGTTGGGATGATTATGTTTTGTGATAAATTTATTTAGAAAAAAACAGTGAAAATGTGTAAAAGTACAAATTGTAGGTAGTATTTTTTATTTAAAGTTATGAAAGTGACAAAAATAAAAAACAATTCTGCAGAAATATTCATATTTTTAACGTAGTTTCATCAGTACATCGACTGCATCTGGATTAATTCCAAATTTTAAATGGCGACTATACCATATAAAAAATATTTACAACCGTTGCCACTCTAACACTGACAACAATATTTTTTCACATAACATGCCATATTTGCTAAAATCTTGAAGTAACTGATATACCTATAATATATATATACAGCCACCCGGCGTGCCTTATCTCGTCACATGAGTGACGTCCGCACGTCTGTTTCAGTTGACCTGAGCTTATCTAATATAATAGAGTTGAAATAGAAACACTATGATATTATAACGGAATATCAAGCGTATAGGGTTACATTCATAATTTTACATAAATATTTTGTTGGGATATTTATTGTTATCGATTTTAATTGGGTTGTGCTTGTGTATTCGATTAGTAGTTTGTGGTTGGTTGAATCGATTCTTTTGAATGGTTTGAACAACCATAATACATATTTAACACGAAATATCTAATATATGTAATTATTTTCAGTTGTTTTATGATACATTCAAAATAGTATTATATATATATATATATTTATAAAATACTATATATATTGATAACTGAAATAATATAACTGAAGAAAACTATGTATATATTATATTTAATAGCTGAAGTTTCGTAGAACTAGGTTTAGTAGGTTTTCCTGAAACTAGAGCAGGAAAATAAAAAGACTTAATATCTCCAAATAAGAATCGAACCTACAACCGTCTTTTACAGTCAGACGGTGTGTCTTGACATTTTTCTTTAGAATATATATACAAAGTTAGTATTTCGTTCACATTTTACAATAATATGGAGTTGCGATTGTAGAGGTTACGAAGTCGTTTCCGCTCGTGATAAGTAATTTTTCTTGCTCTATTATTAGTTAGCAGCTAGAGACGTAATTGCAAGAATTGTTTTGAAGGCCAATTATATTATTGCAAAGATATTTCCAGCAAGTATCTAATTATCTTTATATACGACCTGTTTATTATTTAATTTTATACATAATGGTAATAAGTTGATTTTACGAAATTATATATAATATTCTAAAATTAAATGCCACACAAAATGCACAATTTTTTTAAAAAAAATATTTTAATGTATTCAAAATTATATTTTATAATTTATTTCTTTTTATACTATGCTAAATTTGACACATTGTTTTTTTACAGATTAACGAAAGTGCCTAACGAAGATAGTGATGTGCCTTTAGTGACAGTGTAAGCAGTGCCTAAAAATAATATATATTTTTATACATTTCATAAGTAATCTGTGCCTGTGAATAAAAATGGAGATCAAGAGTCTGTGGATATGCATGGCGTTCTTCGTGATCGCTTACCTCTCACAATGTTCAGGTAATTTTTCATTTTATATTTTATTAGCATCTCTTCTTAAACGTTCTCGGTGCTCATTTCAACTTTTCAATCAAATTTTCAAAAATATTTTTTTCCCTTACAAACTACAATTTTTTAAAGCTTTTAAATTGTAAAACTACAAATTTTTAACCGATTTTTTAATAGTTATTAATAATTAAAACAACGTCTGTCATCAATATAATACATAAGAAAGATTTAAATATAATATCAATATAATACATAAGAAATATTTAAATACAATTTTAAAAAAAGAAAAAAATTGACGTCAAAATTATTTTACGCCTGTCATTACATCCTATGCTAACAGCAATTATAGGAGTCTTGCAAAAACCTAGGTGACTAATCTTACTTTTTTTGACACCTCGATATAACGAGGCCAAGCTCTTTTGAAGGAACAAAAAGTGTTATCCGTGACGGTTTAATAACAAAAAGTATTTTAGTCTTGATGCGTAAAACGCGTCGAGTTCATTGATTTCTGCTTTATTTACAGTAAATACTTATGTACTAGAAGCCTCCGCTGGGCTTCGCCCGCTTGAACTGAGCGAATATTTATTTAATAATTTCTAAGTAGTTATATTAAGGAAAAATTGGTACAAAATTTTAAATTGTTTGGTTTATATTTTCATATCATTATATTCATAATTATATACGCTTGAAAAAACGTCTCTATTCTGAAATCACAGACAGACACTTCAATTTTATTTATTTATAAGAAATCATATTAAAATAATAAGTATTTATATAATAATAAAAAATATCATATCTCTTTCTAACTTTCTCTAAATGAGTAACATTATCTTTTTTTTACCGTCCTAGGTTCCATTCTCCTTCATAGGTTCCACATAATTAATTAAATAATTAATTCCATCTTCTGGAATCGAACTTCTTCGAATCTTCGCGTTTGCAATTAAAACCACTCCCACTGCACCATGGCCTTTGAAAATGGATTAAATTAGAGAAAAAATAAAACAAGTGAAGTCATACTGTTTATCTAGCGATAATTCAAAGTGTCAGTGAGTGGGCAGAGCTGCCACCAAAAATAAGAAGTATAAATATAAAAAACCTGGTTTCAATAACGCCTTTCACCATTCTCTTATTTAGACATTAGCGGATAAGGTATAGATTACGATTGTGATACTATTGTCATTTTATTTTTTTTAAAGACATATTTAGATTAAAGATTTATTATTTGTAGACGTTGATCTCACTAGTTCAACCCACTTTTAGTAAATAGATAATAAAAGAAAACACCATTTGGTTCAGATTGACTTTTTTTAGAAGATGTTTGAGTTGTGATTTGTATCGGTCTTTGACTTTCCCGAATTGAACAAGTACGGCCAACAAAAATATTAAGCAAATAAATATTTGAAAATAGTGACGCAAATATATAATATGTTATTTTAATTTCTTCAAATTTAAAATATTTTACGACTATAGTGCAGAATTTGGTTAAATACTGCATGTCATGTGTATCATTCAAATAATTGGTCTGAGAAAATTACTGTAATCAAATATTTTGAGAAGGTCAATATAGCGTGTGATTGTAAGCGAGACGGTTGTGGGTTCAATTTCCACATGAGTTAATGAAATATTTTAATTCCCTCGCTCTGTTAAGAAAACAGAGTGCGGCGTTAAGGACCGCCGTTTGACATGTAATGATTCGAACATTGGGGGGAAGTGGGAAACGGAGGCTTGTAATTCTTGGTTACCGTTGTCTACCTTGTGGTATATAGCGTAAAATTGTGTTTAACTATCTCCATATATAGTTCTTAGAAAACAGATCTTATAACTAAAAAAACCTCGCTATATAATTAACAGCAACACGTCACGATCATATCTCACGATTCACACTCACTGTCCTGAATAAAAATGCTTTGTAACGCAATTTTAGGATGTTTTATCTTTTAATCGGCACAGATTAGACAATATACAGCCAAAATTATATTGTACGTGACACATTTTTTCTATTTAATAACACAAATCTAGTTTGAGGCCGTCGTGGCGCAGTGGTGCCGCCTGTAAACGCGACGGTTGTGGGTTCGATTCCCACTCGAGGAAGTGAAATATTACTTTACGTTTATATTTCCATTTTTCTTCGCTCTAGTGTCGTGGCAAAACGCGGCGTTGAGTTCTGCCGCTCAACATGCAGGGGAAATACCGGGGAACGGAGGGGAACGGAGTGTCTTAACACCGAGGTTCCCTCTGTCTAGCGTGAAGCTGAAAAAAAAAAGAAATCTAGTTTATATATATTTAATAATAACACAAATCTAGTTTTTATATATTTTTTTTATATTATATAATATTAAGAGTTGTAACGCAGGAGAATGCGAATGTATTCGCGACAGGTTGTCAGTACGGTTGCCGTTCGAGCAATTAAAATATTTTATTATTTCCATACCTACTTTAGTAATGAGACAAAGTGACGTTGAGTTTCACTATTCCACACGCATAGTCTCCAAAATGAGGTGGAAAGTGACGAACGAAGTGTCTAATGGGAATGGAATATCTCAACACTATGTTGCTGTGCGCGGGATACAACGTGAAGCTTAAAAAAACAATAATTTATTCTTAGAAAGCAGACGCAACATTTTACAAATACATACAGATTATATATAATTTAAGACGTGGCATAATAAGTGTGGGTTACAGCTTTTGTTTCTTAATAAAACTATTGTGTTCGTAGGTAATGTTCCTCGCGTAGGCTTTATTATGCATGTTCCAATTAAATTGATCGATGAGACAGCCGATACACGGCATATGTACTCGTAGGTACGTTTAAATTTAAGTTGTATTTTAATGTTAGTTAATTTAGACCTCTTGTTTGCTTGTTTTAATTAACGATAAAGTGTATTATATTTTTGTAAGAAACTTATTTATTTTATATACTTATATACTTATATACTTAATTCTATAGCATTTTCCTAGTGGCTTAAATTTTCATAATTATATTTTTATTAGGATATTTCTTTCTCTTCGATATGAAATAATTGTCCATTATCCGCAAATATTGATTTTTGTCATTCTATAATTGTATATTCCATTAAAAACGATTTTAAATAAATTAAATATTGTAATGTTACAAGTTGAAAAAAAAAGTAACTAGAAAGCTAAACAATCATTTTAACGTGATCTTCAAGCTGTTACACTTAATTTCAACGTCAATCCTTTAAACCTGTTTTTATGTAACAATCGTATAATCTCTCACTACCTATTAACAGATTATGAAAGATCCCGCTGACATTAGCCGTCAAAATATCCAACCATACATGCCAAAGTGACAGCTGTCAAAGTTAAATGTTTTTTGTGTACGGTTCCCAAATCGATTATAAGTTAGAAGTTACTGTACCGTTAGCTTCTCAATAGAATGTAAATTTGGTGAAATATATTCATATTTGATTAAAACAGCTTGAACATTTTTTATTTAATACGAAGAAATTTTTAGGTAGTCAAAATACAATTTATATAATAAATATTTTATGATATTTAATAAAATGTTATAGGCTGTATTTTTTAATGGCATTAGCATTTTAATATTTTATAAGGGTATATTATTTTTTTATTTTAAAAGGCCAACGGCCAAGTGCCTTCGACCTAATTTTATATACGAATACATTTCAAATAAATAAATCCAAAATAAAAGATATTATAATGACTGTATATCGTGATAACAGCGAATAAATAGCATTTCGCGAATCCAGACGCTTATTAATCAATGGACGCGCCTAGGATCATCGGCCTTAATTAATTAGAGGAATGTTATCTGTGTCATGTTGCTGATTCCGTAAAAAAATATATATTAGACCATTTTAATTTGACTTTTTATCTCTATCTTATTGAAATGTCACAAGTATTTTTTCGTATTATCAAATAAATTTTGTGATATTTGACCAATAGAACAAAAAAAGTTCAAGTAGAATTCAATGAAAAGTAAAATTTAAAATTTTAATCGTCAATTTAATTAACATTATTATCCTATGCTATGCTATCGTATTAATTATCCTGTGTATAAAAAATAATATCAATTATTCAACGCGAATATTATTCTAGAATAGGTTATACGATATCTGCCACACGCCAGTAATATAAAATACATGTATATCTAAATCACCTTATAACGCGACAGATAAAGGCAAAACATAGTTTCCCCTTCACATATTGTAATGTTATGTAAATAAAAGTGGAAAAAAAAAACAAGATATTTCAATGAATTACCATATCGTGGTGTAGAAGTAATGTGGTATAATTTGTAATTTAAAGTACACTGATACATTGCGACTCTGTGGGCATGTTGAAGAATGTCATACATTTTATTATGAAATATGTCTTAGGCAAGTGATTGTATTGTTTGAATTACTAAAAGGACATAATAATTCGATAAAAAAATAAAGTGGTGTACCTTTATTAAGGATATGTGTCCATGTAAGGAATCTACTATATTTTATATGAATATTAATCATATATATTGCCTATTCATGTAATACATATTCTAAGAACTCTATATTTGTTTGATATGACATCAGTAAAGCTTAGCGGTTATAAATGTATATTGTTTATAAAGCAGTCTTATCATATATAGTTATCTATAATCAGTTTACATTGCGTAATCACAAATGAATCCAATAATCTAGTAACTCGTATGGGTAATTCAAAATTACAATTTAAATCGATAATGTAAATTACGTAACTGAACAATCACGTGAATTACAATATACACAATGGTTCATTCGCTTAATCCATTCAATCAATCAATCAATCACTGGTTGAACGTGATTCAATACGGTAATGTTGGCTCGCCTGTTTACTTTTTTTTAAATATATGTTAACTTTATGGTCTATTTAAAGTCTATGGTCTATAAAAAAATATTTTAGTACTAAGCTGTTGTTTTTGTTGTTTATTTTTATGCTTCGTATTTTATGTATTCTGGTAAAAATATTAATGCTATTAAAATGTAGTTTATGCCTATTTTTATAGATATTGTAGTTTACTCGTAAGTGAAAAAATCATTCACGATTTACACAATATTTATAAATTTAAAAGTTTAATATTTAAAAAGTTAACAGTCTCCCCACATTATTAATCTCTCTTAATCAGCTAAATTAAAATTTTGAGAATATTATTTTTTGGTTTTCATATTTAATTTTATTTTGAATTATAATTCCTATATGTAACTATAAATTTGTATTTTCGTTGAAACCATTATGTTTTTATACAACTGAGTAGTTTTTTTGATATAAAATATATTAAATCGTTGTGGTGTTGCAAAAAAATTACGCGAAAATGGAAATAAAATTACACAAATAAAGCACTTTATAAGCAGATTCGGGGCAGCAGATAAATAAAAAAACCTTTTAAAGTAACGTTCAAAGGATCAAAACATTTTAAATTATTACCAGTTTCATAACACTAATGTATTATTTAAAAACCTTTATTTATTATGTGGCATATATATTTTTGTTGATAATAAAAATGCCAAATTGCCGAAAGTAGAACGTTTAATGTCATAAAAATATAAAGATATAAAAAAAGATATAAATATCAAATTTCATGACCTTAACATAAGATTTTTTTTGAGTTTAAAGAAAATACATTTTAACTTGTTTAACAAATAAATTGTTCTTTAGAAAATTCAGATTTTATTTTAATTACTTAATTTCACGCTTTATCCGTAGCAAGTTAGTCAGAGAGAACGGAGCGCCATACGCTACGGTCTCTATATACCTCTTTCGCTTCGTCCACTGTTATCAACCTCTTCATACATGCCCTCCGTGGGGTCTTCATGCTTTTTACGTGACCTTTCGGCAGTATCTTTGATATTGTGTTTTCTCCTCCTACCTCTCTCATCACATTTTAATAATATTAAAAATAAAACTTGTTAATAAATAATAAATAGATATCATTTAACTGAAACCCTTTTAAGCAATTACTATCGAAAACAGACACAATGGCGTGCATGAATGAGTGTTAGTTGAATAAAGACGGGCAAAAGCATTGCTTTAATACGAAACTTGTTTGACGACATTCTAAAATGCAGCTGATTGCGATGCGGTTTCAAAATATTCAAATGTATTTAGTTTCATAATATCTGGTTACTTAGATTTTTTAAAGTCAGGGTCAGGGTTGTTCATATGATTAAGTGTATTGAACATTTTTTGGACTTAAAAATAAATAAATTAGCTTTTTTGCTTCACGAAGATTCGTAAAAACACTCCGTTTTTCACTTTCCATACTAATTCTAGGTATTGCATGTTGAATGGTAGATTTTAACGCCACAATTTGTTTGACGGGGAAATCAACGCCGATTTTTTCATTTCATTCGATTCCCAACTAAAGGGGACATGACATATTTAATTCTGTATATTTATACTGTATAGATGTTTACTTAAAAAAACACTCTTTTTATATAATATGTACATATTGTCCATGTTGTAAGTAAATGCAGTTATATGATGTCCCACTGACTATACCATAGATATAAATTCATTACCATCAGATGAAGCCAATGACGTTCGTGTTACGCCACTATGGTGTCATTCAGTTTATAATATTAACATTAAATTATTAATGTAGGAGATAAAGTTTTTATCTTAGTTTTAGTATATCTGGTCGACATTGCGTACGACACATGTTGAAATTAGAAAAATATTTTTAGAGATAAAATCTTTCATGTTAAAGAGGCCTTATGTGGTATGGACTATTGGATTCCCGTTCATGGAATGATTTTTTTTAATAAAATAAAACGCAGCATTGAGTTCTGCCACTCACGACGCAATGTCTTGAAAATTAGGTGTTGGGCAAGTAATTAACGTATCTGTAGTGTTTTAATTAAACACTACAGACACGTGGTTAGTACATTTTGCAACTATTCAACAAAACTGTTCGCTATAAATTTGTATTCCGATTATGGGAGGGTAGGGGGAACATAGCGTTAAGATATTCCGTCGAATCTTCGACACATTGTGTGTTGAAACGCGAAACTTAACGTCGCACTTTGCCTTGTTATCGAAGTGAGAAAATGCGAATGTTAAATAAATAATTAACTCTAGATATTTAATAAATCGTGTCAATATATCGTTCTATTAACATTCACTAATAATATTTGTCAGTAATATTTAAATATCTGATATGTATCTTAATCTAATGAATACAGAATCGGCCAAACCGCAAGTAAACAATGGAGTGCGTAACTCTTATTGTTCACGGTCTAGGTGCGATCAAGGTTTCAATTGTACCTCCATTGTATTTGAGACCTATGGTAGGATCTGTAAATAGTCAATTTTGATGACTTTTTTTAATATAATTAAATTATAATTATTACGGGTTCAAATCCGAAAGTATAAATAATTTTTTGTAGCTTCATTCACTTGTACTATTGGGAACGAAGTGTCTCTGTTGTGTGCGGGATGCAGCGTGAAGCTGAAAAAAAAAATTCATAGTATATTTTCTTTTACAAAAATATATATAGTTATTACTTAGTAGGTACCTTACATGTGCATACTCATATGTTTACAGTCTTACAGTTTTGCCAAGAGACCGTTATCGGTCAACTGATAACACACTTATGCAAGAGTGGTTCAGAATATTTTTTTATCTCTAATCTCTAACTCATTGCAGGTAAATGTTACGATTGTTTCATTTTCTTTCATACTTTGACATTTTGAGGTCAGATATTTTATTGATTTGGATGAGATTAAAGATAGAAGTGATCTGATTGACTCCATGATTTACTTTTTGTTGTTTTATTAATAGGTTTTTTTTTAGCTTCACGCTGTATCCCGCATATAGCAATATGTGGGAACTTAATGCCATCTATCACGATTACGCTATGGTGTATACCACCATGACGGTTTTAAAAAATGACAAAGTAGAAATAATATTAAATTCGGCGCCTAAAAGACGCACACTCTGTTGTCAAAATCTTAATTTTTTAAATAAGGTCATTAATTTGTGTCCTAAACTTGGTACAGAAGGGGCTTATTCCATAATATACATAAATAACAGAGGGTATTTTTGCAATTTTTCCACCAGAGTAGATACGACGTTATTTTTGAGGTAATGTCTGTTAAATTAAAGTAAAATATAATATCTTCTTTATTCTTCTTTATATTTACATACAGTTGGTTAATATTCAGAAGGTGTGCCAGCGGTCTCATATGTTATAATATTTCAAACAATTTTTTTATTATTAGGCGATCTAATTTCCATAGTACACACAACTATTAAACTTACGTCATATAAAAGTGTCGTAAGTGTATTTGGTTTGGAGTTACTCGCAGTGGGGAATGTGCAAACATGCTCTTATCTCATTATAGAGTTTCTTAATGTGGTGATCTAATTATGAAGCTTAAATAGCAGTCATTCTTTACTTTTATATTCTTTTAAAATCACTTCTTTTAGTTTCACGTTGTATCCCGCACATTGCGGGCAGGTAGAGGGATCATGGGTTTGTGCCTGTTACACCAATACTTGAAATCATAAAAGTTTTTCATAACTGTTATGGTTTTCATAAATGAAATGAAAGCTAAAATTATTGCAAACTGTAATCACTGTTGTAAAACGGGAATGTTTATTGTTAAATAAACTTTATCGTCAAGAGATAAATTTGGAATCTCTTTGAATAATATCTTAAGTGCTTTCGCAGAAATGAACCCTTTTGTTTGGATATTTAAAATTAAACAGGATTCTTTTACACCGAAGCAGCTATGAATTGAGCAAAAATATATTTTTACTTATTTCAGGTTTTAATAGAGAAATATTTCTATTTTCGGTTTCTCGAATGTGAGAGTACGGAAGTGTCTCAATGGGAATGAAGTCAACTAGGCAGAGGGAACCTGGCAAAATTTCCCTCTGCCCATTTTGCTATGTGCGGGAAACAGCGTGAAGTTGAAAAAAAAATCAAAATATTGTGAAATATGACGGTCTCAGTGCTGGTATGTCACAGATGCCCCAGAGACCGAGTGTAAAAGAAAGGGCGGATATATTTAGAAATGCGTCATTTTGCTTAACTTAAGCCGTGACGAAGCTTACAAAGTTGATGAAGGTTTGAAATGGTATAGGCGGTTTTTGGTTTGGCTAAATTGTATATATTTTTTCTTATTGTTTATTTATATATTATATTAAATTATTATTATATATTATTTATATATTATATATGCGGTCACAGATCTGCGACGCGGCGTTTGCCTGTAAAGCGATAGTGGTAGATTCAATTGCCACTAGGTGGAATTGCTTATTTTCATTTCTTCGCTCTGATGACAAGATAAAGCGCGGCGTTGAGTTTCTTCATATAACATACAATATTTTGAATATTGGGCGGTGCGTAGGCAATGGAATGTCTTAACACTTAGTTATCTTTGTCTTCTTTGCTATATACGTTGCAGTGATACAGTCTGAAGCTATTAATATAATAACTTATTATAACTTAGTGTGACTCTGTTAAACTATTATTAAATAAGATTAAAAATGTGACATTTCTTAATAAATAAATGTGTTTGTGTATTCCAAGTAATTCATATCAAAAGCTCAAACTTCTAAAAGGACACAATTTTGGCATGTGAGTTTTTCGTTATATCCTAGTGATCTAGTAAAACAAGTTTATGGAATCGACTATACATTTTTTCCTACATATGTATTTCTTTTACTAAAAAATCATATTATTATAACAAATGATCAAGCACATTATAACAATCTCGATAAATTGCACAGAAGATTTTTTTTTCTGATATAATAAATATAAATAGTTTAAAATATTCCCCCTTTGCTAACTAGTACTTTTGACTAAAAGCCATAGTTTTTTTTATTTTTTATCCCCTAAATATTTTTAGTTATACTAATTAACCCCATCGAGCTGGTAAAGGGGACGTGACAACTTATTGATGGATTAATATGAGGGTAGAATACCCTATTATTGTTATATTATATACATTTTCTATGGTATGCTATTAATTGGGTTTCCAAACTATGGAACATCGATTTTTCCAAAATTAAAAAGTAATAAACCACAATCAGATTAAGAAAAAATAAAGTAAGAAGCATATTATCAAAATCTGTGGTGTATGGATTCTCTGTATATAAAGATCTGTGGTATATGGGAATATGAATTTAAACAGAAGCTGATATATATCTGATAAAAAAGTTTGGAGCTTGGATAAGTAATCGACAAAAATACTGTCTTACAAATGAATGAATTGCATGAATGAGAACATTTCGTGTGAGAATCTATCAACATGTGATACAAATATTGAGATCGATATTTTTAACATAGTCTAAAATTTCATAAACAAAATTATTTAGAGATTTACTAAATAAATTCAAGCATTTTCGCCAATTCACAAAACTTTGATAGATACTTTGAATCAATACAATTTGTAGGTGAGATATATAGAGTACGAAGAGATCATTCACTAGATTCTCTCTAGAATAATTAAAAAAAAAAACCACTTTAATTAACATAGCCAAGAAAAAACTAACAGAGTTAAACCTCACATTAATCTTGTTAAAATTAATTAGTAAAGTCAACCCTTAGACGGCACGCTTCGTTGACTCCACATCAAGAGGCAGCGGACACTGAACGGAGGATTACACGCTTAGTTACACGTACTTTGAATAGATCTCATGTGTGTAAGTTGAGGCCGACGTGGCGCAAACGTCGATTGTAGGTTCGATGCCCACTCGGGGAAATGAATTATTATTTGTTAAATCTGGGCAATCAGTTGAGAAATTTCTTTGGAATCGTCATACAAAAGATCATTGCAATAAACAAGTCTCGTTACTAAAATGAAACAAAACTAATAGTTATTATTTTGAATCAGTGGTTACTGAGATAAGTGTGTTCAAGCAAACATATATTATAATAATTTTTGTATATAAAGAATATATATATAAAATTACTTTACATTCTATAGTATTCAAAGAACAATATATATATATAACAATATATACAGATATACAGAGCAGAATTTTGTATAACCTGTATGAGGTAGCTGATAGAATGAGGCTTTAATAATAAATAATCAGTGATAGTGATAAGGAAGTTGCATACCGGCGTAAAATGTACTTTTTTTGTTCGACTCATAAATTTTTTGTGTTCTTATTGATTTTATTTATTTTCTCCATGTAATAAATAGTCTATCTATCTATCTATCTATCTAATATATACAACGAGGATATGAACCCGCATCAATGTAGTCAGATACCACTTTGCATATTATGCAGTATGCAGGCGAACATATGTCACCGACAAGCTGTCAAAATGGTACTAATTAGTTGAAAAACAAAAATTGACATCTGGATTATTTTTATTTTTATTAATCTTATAATAAAGGACATTGTGGGACAGTGGAGCTGCATTACTTATTGATAACGCGATGGATGTCGGTTCAATGCCCACTCGTGGGAATTACTCGTATATGCATATTTAACTATTGGAAAACACAGTATAAAAAAATATTTTAAACTAGATTCATTCACTCTAAAATAAATAATTTCATACACAAATCTGTTAAAGTGGTATAAGCTAACCGTTCTTCCTATTATATTTTCGCTTTCACCCTTCAAATTTCACTTTCAACGTAATGTTTATGTTACACGCACGTTTTATTTATAATTATTATGTTTTTAGAGGGGACCCTAATGAAAATATGGATGTAGCAGTAAAAAAAAAATGTTATTTTTACTTACGGTATGTTTTTTTTATGTTTTTAGCTTATTGATGCATTTAGAGTATATTTTGATTTATTACGCCCAGTGAAAATTTATAAACCTTTTTCACTATATTTTGTGCAGTTGTTGTGATAGAAAATGATCCATAATTTCAAAAATTTAGGCCATCGAGGTACAGTGGGTACAGGGTAATTACAGACGCGATAGTTGTGGGTTTGATGCCCACTCGAGGGAAAATAAATTATTTTGAGGCTGGTCGTGGCGCAGTGGTACAAATTGTGCTGCACAATCGACTGGTTGCGGGTTCGATTCCCACTCGAGGAAAGAAAATATTTATTTATGTTTTCATTTCTTCGCTCTGGTGAAGTCAGCCGTGTGGTCCCGGCTTAGAATAGGATCACCCTGGTACTGTCGGTGTCGTAAGAGGCGACTAAAGTACGTGTGGTAGAGTCACGTCGCCAGTAATGGCAACACGCATGGGCAGACTCGACCGGATTTAATACCACCCCCGGCATTTAAAACCGGCGTGAAGTAGTGGCCCTTGCCACTGCGTTTCGCATTAGGTAATGCCGGGCCCCGGTGCCCTTCATCTCCACCTTAAAGGCCGGTAACGCACCTGTAGCTCCTCTGGTGTTGCATGGGGTCGTGGGCGGCGGTGATCACTTACCATCAGGTGACCCGAACGCTCGTTTGCCTTGTCCTCTCCCATAAAAAAAAAATATTTCAATATTCTTGCTTTGCATATATAAAGTGCGAAATGTATAATATTTCATTTCCTCCTGTAACCTGCATATAAATACATACCCTATATAATACCCTAAAAACGCATTGAATACTAAGAAATTGTATAATATTTATTATCGTAATCAGGGGGAAATTGCAACCCTAATTGACACTTCCGAGCAAGGGAATGCTTAGAGATACTTGAATGAAACTGAAATTTTTTTTTTTTTAAAATAGTAATACAGATAATAAAAGTTATAAAGGTACAAGTGTAAGAAATATAACTTAATTATAATATAATACTTCATTAATTGAACGTATACGATTATATTTCCATTTCCTCGCTCTGGCAGTCGAGGCAAACCGCGGCGATGAGTTCTGCCATTCAACAATGCCTCCAGAAATCGTTAGACAGTGGGGAATTGTCTTAACACTAGGTTCCCTCTGTCTATCCTGCTGTGTGCGGGCTCCAGCGTGAAGATGATTTATTATATTAAGAACATTTAATTATATTATTATGTAACGTATACGGAACCCATATTCAGTTTAAAAATACGGTACGTTGTGAATGAGTCACTACCTAAGAATGCATGTCGAATTTAATGCGAGAGTGTACCACCAACGAACGAGGGCGAGCGATTGTGTTAACAGAAGCTTTTTAGTTATTTATAAAAATATTGTCTATTTAAATAGAAAATCTATCATCGGTTGTACATATATTTTATATAAATCGAATCATTATAATATAAATATAAAATTTAAATATGTTTTAATATAAATTGAATTATTTTATTTACGGAAATATAAAAAAAATATCGAATTTAATAGAAAATCTATTGAATGCGGGCCTTTTTTTTGTAAATCGTATCATTAGAAACTCTGATATCAATAATATCTGTTGTACATTTAAATGTCTAAAATAATACAGCGTACGAAGCGTAATACTGGAAAAGGTTATATTTTTAACTAGTTATTTTTATGTGGCATAAGCAAAACCCTCGCATCTTGGTAGTATAGAATGAAGCTATACTAGATCTGTTCGAATTACTAAAAAATCCAAGAAACATAAAGCTCCTGTCAGCATCATTTGTCAGTGTCAGCCGTCAGTCAGCTTTTGATTCTACAGGTTACTTTTATATAACGTAATTTTATAACCGGTATTTTATATATTAAAAAAATCTGTTTGATTGAACGTGGAGGTTGTGGGTTCATAACCTAGTCAGACGAAGCTTTTTTATTAAACTACCGACCCACCCGTGGCTTCTTCATATTAAAATTATATTTATTACACATTTTCTTTACATAAATTATAACATGTGTGTTATTCTGACATATAAACTGTATAATATATCTGATATATAGATTTTCATCCAAATCGGTCGAGTAGTTTTGGCGTGAAAGTGAAACAAACATACAATTTTTTACATTTATAATATTAGTAGGAATTTGGGTTTCATATCACCGAAGTGATTACATAAAGTGCAACATTATATTTCTCTGCATAAGATATCTGTTAAGTTGTAATAAGCCTATGAGAATTTCGAGGGGCGCGGGATCAAATCCTGCTACGAACATTTTTCTACGTTTTCTTAATAAGTATTTTTATTTACTAAGTGTTAAACTTCACTTAAGCAATGTTAAAAAAATTTCTAAAGAGTTAAAAGTAGAAAGTGAATTAAATTATCATTACTATTTGCCTGCCATTCTAAATATATAATCATAATAAATTTACAATAATCATCATAACATTAATTATTAAGAGAATATTTTTTATACAGGAATTTTGATAATGTCCAATTAAGTAAATAATATTAATAAATATACTTTATTGATATTCACGAGTAATAATTAATTTATTACTTAAAAAATATTCCTGTTTAACAAAATATTGATACATATTTCTTCTTTTATTCGCTTATATTTTTTTTACATTTCACTTTTGTCTCTATTATTCATTCCTTTTGCATACATTGCATGGTGTATGGCGGAACTTAACGTCTGGTTTTGACTTATCAGATCGGCATTATCAAAATAGTTCATCAAATACCTCTGAGTGGAAATCGAAACTACACTGGGGAATTATACAATTAAATATTTACTGTTTTAAATAATTTTATCAAAAATTTTGTGTTTTTACCCACCATAGCTTAAATGAAAGTGATGTTCTCATGTCACTTTATAATCGTTCACCAACTTCATTTATAACAATTTAATGTTTCAAATTAAAGTCGCATTTACGTAACGTCTCTATTACCCGCATGTTAGTTGACTATGTTTCTGATTAGAATGAATTATTTCACTCTGAAATATAGCATTGATCTAGGATTTTATTTAAATAATTGAATAAAAATTTGTATTTATATTTGTATTTTTATCTATATTTATTGTTATTCTCAGTACAGGAAATGGAGGTCGTCAAGTATGACGCAGTAAATTTTAAATTTTTCATTAACTGTTATAAATTTACAGGATTATTTCAATTTCCTTACAAAGGTAAAGGTCCTTTATAAATATTAAAGAAAACAATAATTAATAGTAAAAAGTTTAGAAATATTTTTCTATTATTATTTTTAATTTATCTGTGTCACTAACCTGTCAACGCGATAGGTTGTGAATTCCAGAATTAGGCGGGAAATAGTGAACGGAGTGTCTTGACGTTACGCTAATTCTGCCTACTCTACTGCTTGCGGGAGCGTGGAGCTGAAAAAAAAAAACTATCATAATTCTCTATTATTCTTTCTTTTTTAAAAATTTAAAGAGTTTCCCAAGCAACATGACTCATTCGTATACGCACATGTATTTAAATTTAAAATTTAAATATTTAGAGCTAAATTCAAAGTGCATTTAATTGATCAGCCGTGAACCTTAAACATTTCTCTCCCGCTCTAACACTATTGAATAGAAAGGGCCAGTTATATTCATTATCGTGGGAAAAGAATGTATTGTACAGTATTGTTTATGTTATTGTCCGCCATATTGGTCCTAATTGGGTGTTAAAGTGACGATAGTTTTAAATGTTTATTTAAATTTTGGATATACCGAACGAATAACGGAAATTAGTTTATTTGACCAGCTGTTGGATATGAGCTAAAAATATAGTTTTATATGTTTGTTTTTTTAGCATATAGCAGAGTAGGCATAAGAAATACAATTATTGAAGTCATTGTAAATTTGCGATACGGCCCATTTTCTCATTCGCTATCATCGTGATAATATACTTTCCATTTAGATCAAAAAAATATTATTTTTAGGATTATTTATAGCTATGTGAGATGCTATCTATAGGTATGGAGATACTACTAAAATACAATTACCTATAAAATCAATATAGTTAATATGTCGATAAACAAAAAGTCGTGTACAACTTCATCATCTCCCAAATTACATCCGCACTTTTGGAGACCGTTACATTTTTTTTCATTAAAATAACGGTAGCGTTGTTTCAACCAAGTAGTACTTATGAATTTCGTAATATATTGTATACAACATAATAAAATAGACTTACATTTTGGTATCTTCTGGCTTATCTTATTTTAGAGAATAATAAAATAATAGAGATATATATTATACTTTATTCATAGAGATATATACTTTTATTTGGAATAAATATCGCAACGCTAAGCCCACTATACCCCTGGGCGACTTAGCCCTGTGGGCGAAACCACAGGTAAATGCTAGTCTATACATACAGATGTTTTTAATTCCAATTATACAAGTAATACAAGTGCCACTCGACTATAGGTGAATTATTTACAACGCAATTATTTGAGTACAATTTAACTCAAGTATACTCATTCATAATAACCAATGTATTATATAGAATGTATCATATATAGTATGTGAAGTCAGGAATCATTTCTTCAATAGAATAGAAACGAATTTACGTAACAAAAGTTATGGAAATTCCTTTAGTTGATAGATCTAAAAAAATAATAGTGCACATATGTTTCTATTATAGGGAATAAATGATTTTGCATTTTGTCCGCACTGGTAACGAGACAAAGCGCGTCGTTAAGATTCATCAAGATGTTATTTCTCGAAAATTTCAGGGATACATGGGGCACAGTGTCTTAAAATAAAGCTCCTAAGCAGGGCTCTCAAGCTACCTCAGGTTGACCTACCCTGATATACAAGGTAAAGCGTAGAGATACGATAGTTTAATATTTTATAAATAAAAAAAATATATATATTAAAATATGTTAATATTAGCTTATAACGTTATTTATGAGTTTAAGTTCAAAGTTTTCATGTTGGCACGTGAGACCTCTTGACTTGTAACCTTGGTTCGAATCGCTTATAGCCGATTTCTCTTTACTATGTTTATAATCGTAATGTAATGCTAAATAATCTTATATATTTGTTATTATTATTAATAATAATTGAGGCCATCAGAACATTATGTGACTGTAAGTGAGGTGGCTGTGGATTTCATTCCCATTTGGGGGAATGATAATGTCTGAGCTTTTTACACTTGTTTGTTCTAATAAGATAATGCATCGGATTTCAGTTAAAAATAGTGAAAGAAGAAAACAGAAAATGTTGAACGGAGTGTCTTAACACTAAATGCGGAATACAGAGTGAAGCTACAACAAATTTATACTGTATTACTTTTATTTAGTATACGGGTTCAATAACCATTTTTTAAATTAGAAAAATACACAAAATTGATTATATTCTTCACAATTGACATAAATGTAAGATTTCTTGTCAGAAGGGTGCGGCCCCTATACAAGTCAATTTATTTAGCATTGCAAATGCTGGTGCTTACAAAAATTGGCAAATGACGAAGAAAATATTACTTAGAATGGAATCGAATCGATAGCCTAAAGTAGAACAAAAAAGTATAATAATATAGCTATTTTGGTTATATTTTTATATTCTCAATTGGCCATACTTTATTTGTATAAAAAATAGAAGCAGAAAAATCTGAATTAAGTTTTCATTTCTATATAGGTAGTAATGATTGCATTTAATGTAACACAGAAAAAGTGCTCTTTAGACTTACACTTTTAAGTACCCTTGAGGCTTTTTTATTTGATAATTAAAAAAAAAACAAATAACTACTCGTTGTCTGAAATTATACATGGAATTACCTCAACGATAGCAGAATCGATTTTGTCCAATAAAGCACTATTTTCAAAAGCTTATGGTACTACATTCATTAAACGAATGTACTAGCGACTTAGCGAGTGATATTTAACCAACTGTGTCACCAACACATTGTTTAAGTGATCTTTATTAAGTTACGAATACATATTAATTAATGACAATTTATAATCTCTCTCTCAATAAGAATCAGATCGTAAATTACTTAAGTCTTTATACACATGTCTGATTAAACCTAAATTAACGCAAGTATCCATTGGTAATATTAACCAATCAATTGAAGCCAGACACAACTTAGAGGAGATTAATTTAAATTTATTTGACCAAATGTCGTGCGTTCATGCTGTATCAGCCTCTGCAAACATTCTGTTCCTAATGCGAGTTACAATACTCTGTTATAATTTTTCTCCCTTTATTTTCTAGGTATTGTGTGTTGAATGGCGGATCTTAACGCCGCGTTAGCTTGGGGCAATTAACCATTTAAATATAATCATTTTCACGAGTGGAATTCGACTCGAGCTGTATTGACAACCGTCGCTTTTATAATGAGCTGTCCCACTGAGACACGACATTCTCAATATAGTTATATAAATAAGCCATTTAATTGATACCCAACTCGATTTAGCGGACATCGATTTAAAATTATTTGACCATGTGTTTGTACGCATCTGTAATTAATCGATCAAACATATACCGCTACACTTTGTGAAATTAAATTGTTCACTTTTGTTGTATTAGTGGAATAATTTAGGGTCAAGTTCATGTCCTTGCGGTACACCGATTATTTTTCATTTACTTTCAGTCAATAAGTAGCTTATAAAAGCTTACGAAGTTTTAACTTAATTTTTGATTATATAGTTATGAATTAAAATGTCATATTATGTCACGTTTGTTTCCTTTAATGAAGGTACAATTAAAAATGTCATGAGAGAGTAATGAGATCGATTTGTATGGCAATTATATACGCCGAAAGATACAATATTTTCTCTGTACACTAATATGAGTCATCTTAACTACTTTCATATAAAATTGTTGACAGTAGTCAATATAACGTCAACTTCAAAGCCTCTGATAATAAGGGTCTCAAATAAAACTGAAGTTATTCTAACAAATTTGACCTCTATTATAAGCTAGTATGGTTTATTTTATAATAAAAATATATTTGCTAACCCCAAAAGACAGTCTCAACAGTTCATAATAGTAGATTTGTTTCGCATTTCAATGGGTACAAGGTTCAATATTAGTAAAAGCTATTACGCTTGTAACGTCGGAAATTGGCACTTTAGGCCACGTGACCTATGCAATTAATATGAGGAAATTTGCAATTTCGTCTTATTGTTACTTTTCTCTAGTACAATATTAACTTTATTATACTATACTACACATTTTGTTTGACATTCTATTTATTTAATAAACTTTAAGTCTATATATATATATATAGGACAACACCTCTCTTTCTCTCAACTCATGAGTTTACTTATTATTATATAACATAAAATAATATTCCTAGAACCATCAAGCACAATAAAACAACTGCAAAACCCTATCATTATTTGTCAATCTAAAATCCTCTTTAAAGTAACTTATATATGAAGGAAATCTTCTTAGACGAAGTATAGAAAAAGGAAATAAACCTTTACAGGATGCGTCGTCGCGTCTACGACGTCTTATTTCACTTGCCTTACGAGATGGAGAAGATAATTATAGATTATCTTGTTTATTTAAGTCAAGCTATCGACGCGACGTTCAGTTAGGCTGTCCGACTGAAGGGTTCGATGCGTAATCAAGGCACAATTTGTAATACTGTGTATTACAAATTGTGCCGGTATGTTGCCGGCTTAGCTAGGCAAAGTACGGCGTTAAGTTACGCCATTCAATTCGTAAACACAAGTATAGAAAATATTTGTTTATAGTAAAGTATAGAAAATATAGAAAATAACATTAATTTGTGGCTTAAATGTATGTGGCAAGAGAAATGATGTCAGATATGCGGAATCAATACCATCCGGAGATTAATTTATGTCGACGACCATTTCGTATCGTCATTTAATGCTTACGGATTTGAAGCCATGACCCAATTACCAATTAACTTCAATTCTTATTAATTATGCAAAATTTTTATTCGATAAATAATGTATTTTACTAAAAATAATCAAAATGTAGTTTAAGTCTAATACATTTCTTTCATATTCTATTATTTAGAATTAATTTTTCTTTTTTTTTACATGAAACAAATTAAAAATATTTTTTTATATATCTCGTATGTAGCATGATAGGCAGAGTGAATATATTGTTAAGACACTCCGCTCTCCACTTTTTTCTTAATTCTGCAGGCATTGCGTGTTTAGTGATGGATTTCAACGCCGCGCTTTACCTCAACAACAGATAAATAGTAATATTTGATTTCCTCGGGAATCGAACCCACAATCTGTTAACAGTCACACACTTGTGCCCCTGCACCGTGACTGGAGCTCTTAAATAAAGAAAATCGAATTTCAAGAAAATAAACTTGAAACAAAATCGAAATGGTTACTTATTAATTTGAGTAACATCACTAACACAATTGATAGCTTGTTAAAAGCTCATTCTACTCGCACTAGTTAACCGTTTCAATTTGGAAAGTTGTTTGATGTTTGGAAATAGTAGTCTTAGGGAAATAAAACGCGCATACGCCATGTATTTTAGTATCTTGTAGACATTATATATCGCGAATCTAGTCTTAAGATATTCATTACTTTACTTTTAAGTTTTTAGATACGATACTTCTAAGATAATAAATGGTACTTAACTAATTCATTATCCCGATCCCACTTACTACCTACGTTACAAAAGTGCAGTAAGATGGTATGCGTATTATTATACTATTTTATTTTGTTTGTTACAGGTACGCAACGCCTTGATTTGTAAGATTAAAACTAAGTTGTTATTATATATATAGAAGTCAGTCGAGGCGCAAGGGCAGATAGTGTGACTGTTGTCTATTCCCACTCGAGTAAATGAAATATTTAATATTTTTATGTATTCGCTCTGGTGACGAGGCGAAACGTAGCGTTGAGTTCCGCCACCCAACATACTATGCTTCCAGAATTTGATGGACAATTTGGAACGGAGTGTTTTAACACTAGGTTTCCTCTGCCTGCCCTGTGCAAACAGTGTACAGCAACGTATGTACAGCGTGACGCTGAAATATTATAAGCATTATACATAGTAATATAGAATGGTACACTTAAACCAACAACATTTTTATATCGCTCGCTTAAACTACCGCAATTGTGAAAAGATTAAAAATAATAAAAATATTTTTTGCCATACAATTGCCAGACTACGTCATTAAAACCAGTTAAATCTCTTCTAAAAACAATTACTTAAAATAATCTATTATCAAAAGAAACAATACCTAAAATCAGATTTATTGCTCTATTCAATCACATATTGAAATTTAAGTAACATTTTTCCAAACTTAACGAACTTATAATACTATCATTAGACTTCAAAACACGTTAAGTAATAAACAAACACATAAACAGACATAAAATAAATTAGTAAAACGCCTCGGAAGTAAATAAGTTTAAAGTGATTAAGTGTAAGCTTACAATAAACTTTCTGACAATGCACAGGAACATCACTATAAAGCATTGACAGTGGTGTTTATTTTTAAAACTATTCCAAATTTCAATTTGATCTGTCACTTGGCGCGCTTTTTGTTTTCAAAAAATTTATGACCGACTTCCGGCGTTTTGACACGCTGATTATTTATTTTCTTTCTGTTTTATTTTTTTTATAAAAGATATAGTTAACAATTGATATAGCTATTGTTGTTTTATTTTCGATTACATATTTTTTTCAAAGTGGAACCGCAAAGTATTTTATATAACAGTATTGTCATTTGGTAAATTAGACGTGTCTCGATTATTTTTTTTATCAAGACACTTGGTGCTCTACTTTCCACCGAATATACTAGATAATGCGTGTTGCTAACGGAGCTCAACGCCGCGCTTTGTGTACGAGAGTGAAAACATTAAAGTAAATTAGTATAACCATTCCCCTTGGTGAATATCGAGCCTACAACCGTCGCGTTTACAGTTGGACTCTGTACCACTGCACCACGACCCAATAGTAATAATGCTATAATAATGTTTAATATCTTCCATTGTATAGCTTTCACTATTTCAATTCTTTCTCTTTCCGATCCGGGGAACAGAATTTGCTACCTCATTCACTTATAAGATATAATCCACACAGAAATTTATTATTGTTACATGTTAAGAACGTATCACAAAACATGCTGTGTAACGGCGGCATTATCAAAGGCTTTGCTTTCATCTTACATCGGCCCGTGATTCATATGCTAAGTAGGATAGCCCTAAATCTTTTACTTTATAGACATTCTAGAGCAAAAACTTGATAATTTTAATATTTAAAAAAAAATCAGCTTTATCTGTATCTCGCACACAGCAGGGAAGGCAGAGGGAACCTAGTGTTGGAGGAGGGAAACTCGTGATTTCTTGAAAACGGAGTTTTTTCTATCCTGCTACATGCGGGATACAGCATGGAGCTTTGAAGCTTTATAAAATAAGTTATTATAATTGCATTTAACATTTATGCTATAGGCAACACAACTATCCCGAAACCCGATCACGTATTGTTTATTAAGTTTTTTTTACTAAGAATTTATGAGAAGGTATTTTCAAAAATACATTGTCTGCTTTTAATAGAGCTAACAATATATATTATATAGAATAGGCTACACCTTTTTTAACAGTTTTTAAAAATTTAATACGTTTTCTCCTTTGCTCCTTTCATTTCTTTCAACTTCACGTTTAGTTTTTAGGCACAGATTAGGCAGAAACAATCTAGTACTAGTACACGCTATTCGTCAATTTGTAATAATATTCGAGTTATTGTATGTTGAGTAGCGAAACTCAACTCCGCTGAAACTATAAATAATTTAATATACATTTTAATAGTTTCTTGCTGTAATTTGTCATAGAAAGTATAGTACTGTATATAAATGTCTTCTAAAATTAATGAGCTTTTAACTTAAATTCATTCAATATTCAATAAGATACCTGCCACGGCGTTTTTTAATGTATTTTTAGCATATTTACATCATAAACGCGATATTATTGTTATTCTCAAAATGAACGGAAATATGAAATGTGCTGAGTGATTAATCTCTATGTGCCTTCACTAAAAATCAACACATATGTGAATCTTTTATTTTAAAATTTTATTGGAAAATATTGTAAGAAAAATAAAATGCTATTAGAATGAAGGCTCACCGGAAGACATCTATGAATGCTTGATGACAGTTGGACGAGATTTACAGAGAGCGTAGTCGTATTCCCCCAAACGAGAATCGAACTGACAACCAACATAAAATAAGCAAATAATAAACTCAAAACTCCGAATGATTCAAAAGAATACCACGTCTCTTCACTCCAAGTCGAACTTGCCGCGTGCATTTACAATGTTATTTTTACGTGAGTCTATTTCGATGCGCGGAATTAGCTGTTTTTTGGGTTACGTCTCAATTGAATCTTAAAACATTGTATTATAAAAATCCATATATATCGATAGTGTAGGCCAGTATCTATGTTAGCAGATTTGGTTTTTGATTAAATTAGAAGTAAAATTGCGCAGCTGTTTATATTTATTTTCATTTCCTTTTGAGTTCTGCCACTCTACACGCAATGTGTCGAAAATTGGGTAAAAAGTTTGAAAAGGAGAATCTTATCACTATGTTCAGTATGCCGGCCAACCTGCTATGTGGGTTAAGGTTGAAATTGTTACATTACCTACATAACTGCTTAAGTACATATATTATACATATGAATCTATCAATTTTAATTTTATGAATTTGCAAAACTATTGACAGATTACTTCATTTTCTCAAAAAAAAAAGTCGAATAAGAAAAAGTACATCTTTGTACTTCATATACATTATTTGCAGCAAATATTTTTATTTTCAAAAAAATACTCAGCAACCGGTAGTTCGGATAATGTAGACCTTAACATAACCTAGCCACTAACAAATGTGTTTCACTCTACACGATACTAATTACTGAGGTAAACCGCATCGGTTTTAGATCAGACAGCTCTAATATCAAACATGTCCTTAAAACTTCAATAGAAAATGTTCCATTTATAAACTTAAGAAGTAGATGAAACCATTGTGGCGCAGTGGAACAATCGTTAATTATAAATGTGACGGTCATGAGTTCGCGGTGAGTTCCATAAGCTTAAGACGGAGCACGGCCTTAAGTTTTAACTTCCACCACTTAACGTATTGTCATAATTGTTTGAAAAATTAATGATAGACCTTTCAAACGAAAAAAAAAATTATTTAATGTAAAATATTTAAATCAACATATTTATTTTATACATATACATATATTTATTTTATAAAAAAACAAATAATCTATATCACTTTCCATGCAGTGTAATATTACAGTATGTATAACGTGTAATAGAAAACCTAATAATGTGTTAATGTCTTTCCGAAACATCAAACAGTGGCCCACTTTCACTAATGTTTGTGGGGCGGCCGTGAGATGAGAATAATTTGGGACTACTTGTACCTTTAGTATGTATATATTATGCAAATTCTGTGTTTTGTGGAGAAAAAAAGAGAGAATCTGGAGAATTTTATTTGTGATTATAAGGATTTTTAACTTCTCGCTGTATTTTCTTATTGTAGGCAACGCAAGAGGAACTTACCACACCGCTCTGCACTTTCTACCCTATTCTGTCCATTTCTTTTGTGTTGCCGAATAAATAATATTGTCTATAGTATCTAATACTTTTAATTATTTTTTTTTTCATTTATTTATTTAAAAAGTCAAACTTGATTTTTGGTGTCCTGAAGTCACATTGAAAAACTAGTAAAATATAATATATTTTTTATGACACTTACATAGTATTTCTACAATGACAAGATATAAAGTTTTCCCCTACTCAGATATAGTTGCCATAGCAACGACCGCGTCTTTTCGGCGCCATATATAATGGGAACCCCGGATTCAGAAGACTCTTTGAAATAATGTAACTAAGGCTATTGAGACGTAGTCAGAAAATTTATTAAATTAAGCATTTACTTTAGAATTCGAATTCTATTTATGATTATATTTCTGTAACTAGTATTAGAATATATTTAGCTAAAATCAAACAATAAGCCTAAAAGTCTTCTTGAAAAAACAAATGTAAAATTATAGTTTTATAGAAGTTAAAAGTTATTAATTATCCAAAAAAAAAATTATATATTATAGAAACAAAACTTTTTAAAAATATTTTGGTTTCACGCTGTATCCCGCATATAGCAGGGTAGGTAGAAAGAATCTAGAAACTTAACTACGAACGAACAATAAATGAGACTTATAAATTGAATTTTCCATACACATCCTGTATTTAGATGCTTCTGAGCTTTATAGGTCAGGGCAGCTGATCGGGTATCACATATCTATATCAGATACTCGAATGATAAACATTGCTTTGTGAATAGACCGTTAGCTGCGCTTTATTGCTTGAAATTTATTGCTTGAATGGAATTAACATTATAAATTAATATTTTAATTAGCCGTTCTAGTGCAGTTCTATGGTCTTTGATGTTTTTGAGGTGGCTGTGGGTGAAAACAATGAGAGCTTGTAATTATGCTTAGATAACTAGATAAAGTTGCCTACCCTACTTAAGTAAAGAGGGTAAAGTAGGAAAATAAAATATGATAACTTAAGTTACGTTCAACTCATAGTAGGGTAGTTTTTTCCGTTTCTTACTGTTTGTTGCATTCTCGAGGCATTGTGTGTTGAGTGGCAGAACACAACGCCGCGCTATGCCTTGTTATAATACATTCCCCTTGCGGGATTCGAACCTACAACCGTCGCATTTACAATCATACGTTTGTACCGCTTCACCACGATGACCTAATATAGTATAGTATTGATAAGAAAACTTAGCAAATTTCATTTTGCTAGAAAGAGTAGTTGTAAAATCTTTATTTAGTATGTAGTAGGGTAGTTGTAAAAAAATATTTGTTTGTGTATATTGCCAACAAAAACTTAGTTATTTTGAATTCTTATTATAAAAATAATGCATCAATCCATATATTTCAACCTTTTTTTTATGAAATCATTGATAGCAGCTTATAAATATACAAATAAAAATTTTACTGTCTCAGGAAACGTTAATTAGGTGTTCTTTTCCCAACGCCACCTGCAGAGTGCATTTGTAACCAAACTTAAAAAACGTCCAGTTTTTGTATAGAATTGTATTTTTTTTTCTGTAAATTGTAATTTATGTCAACCCTTGTCTTGTATGATTTAGAACTTGCGTCTTTGGTTTTAGATTTCAACACCTATTGTTGAGATAAAACAGAAATATTGGAGATATTTTCTTAATTTATTGAGATATTCGAATCGTATATTTTATTGGATGTAAGGGAAGTGCTTCAAAAAAGGATGCTGGGAAAATAAATATTTAAATGTTTTTTTCTTTTTAATTCTGTTTAATTTATTCTGTACTTATAACTTCGATATTATTAATTATTTGGTGCAGATTTTGTTATGAATATATAAGTATTATATAAGTCACTTCTTGTGTGTATTATAAACAGGCAAATTTTTGGATAAATAGGCAAATTTTACTAAAAAAAACATTTCATACCATTCCACTTTCCGCTCATGTGTAGATGCCGAACCCAAACCAAATTAATGATATGACAATGTAATATATTATAAGAACATAAAATAATATAATAATGTTACTTATTTAGAATACATGTAAAAATTTGAACGTAGTGGCGATTACACCTGCGCCTCTTAAAATGAGAACATTCTCTGAACGAACATATGTATGGCTCAGTGGTCAGAGCGCTTGAACGGTTTCCAAAAGGCGCAGGTTCAACTTCCGCTTCGTTCAAATTTTTATACGTTTTCTGATTAAGTATTTTTCTTTCTTAAGCGTGATGTAATACTTTAAAAATATCAAAAATATCTCTCTCTTTTTTATAATAAGATTATCAAAAAAAAAAAAGAAAAAACAATGAAACGAATATCTTTATTACTTAGAAAAATTTTAATATTTAATATAAAGATTTCAAAGAAATAATAAAAACTGTGTTTTCATAAGAATTTTGCGATTTCACAAGAATTCTTTTTCTTATCGTCTTCATTAGTCCAACGACCTGATTCACGAAAATCTTCTTTATTACTGACAATACGTACATGACAAACCCATCAAACACGTTAAGAGCATTTAGCGACATGAGGGACATTTGTGATACTCGTAAGTAAGTAGATAACTGAAACTACTTGCCAATTTAACCTTCCGACTGAAATAACACAATTTATAACTTATTTCTTTAAATATAAGGTGTAAATTGGTTTGGCATCGCTAGTTATGAGGATATTATTCTCAAGACCATAAAACGAGAAGCAAACAGTAAAGTTTGCCTATAGTTGTTATCTCCACTCAACTCTAAATATAAAAGAAACCGCATTTTTTTTTCTCTCCGTTTATATTGTTTTTTCATATAAATTCTTTTACCTGCCGTGTGTAAAGGTGTTCGAAAATCAGACATTTTATAAAATTGCCGGTAAAGGTTATGTGCGTCTGCATTTTTGTATGTATGGCGCCGTTTCGAAATTTAGAATTTTGATTAGGAATTATAAGATTCTTTTCCGTTTTGATATTTATCACTATCATTTTTAATTTAGAGTAATTATTTGTATAATATAAATAAAACAAAAGCAGTCGTGGCGCAGGGACACAAAGAATGTAGACATGACAGGTTGTGGGTTTGATTTTCACTCGAGCAAACGAAATTTTTAATATTCTCATTTCTTTGCTCTGGTGTCGAGGCAAAGTAAGGCTCGATGCCTAGGCATTGACTTTCGCCACTCAACACGAAGCGCCTCCAGAATTTGACGAAAAATAGGGAACGGAGTGTCTTAACAATTCCCTTTTCAGTGTGTGTTAACAGTTTTCAAAGGGTCTTAATAGTTCCCTCGGCCTCGGCGTATATCCTAACCACTGTGTACTCTAAACAATTTGTATAAAATATAAAGTTACAATATATATTATAACAAGTTTCCATTAAATGAAATATAAAAAATAGTATAAAGAACCACTTATACAGTAAATCTTCTGGGAACAGTTGTGGTTCTGGACAATAGATATGACTCTTTTGAAGGTGAAATGAAAGCTATTCAAAACAGAACAAAGCTTTTAGAGCTTTCGCTTCAAATATTCACTTTTTGCAAGTGAGCTTACAATTTGCTGTAGAAGAATAAAAATAAAAGTTATTAGCTTATTTTAAGCATTATCACTAATCATATTTAAATTACAACTGCAAATAAATTATTTGTTTACGTAAAAAACGTGAAACTGTATAAAATACATTTGCGTTACAAATATATATTTATTTTCAATAAAAAAATATGTGTATTTCGTTTATAAAATCAATAATAACGCAGTCACAACTATACGATAAATACAAAATAAATAACTAAAAGGACCTTAACACCTCTCAACCCTTTTGAGTTAAAGCTAAAGAATGAAGATGTAAAACAGTTTATTCTTAACTGCCAGCCTTGTTAGTAAACAATGCTGCTCGGGCATCGAACCCGCCCTTTACTGACTGAACCACCTCGTTAAATCTTTAAAAGTATATTTTATGACTTAAAACTATGTAAATGTTATTTTCTTACTTCTTTGCTTCACAAAAGGACGATAAGATTATACATTTTTAATTAATAATGTACTCTAAAGGTAATGTATTCTATTTTATGTCTGCATATCTTTTAGGCTTTTTATGTAGCTACTTCTCTTTAACTCTATCTTCTTTTCTGTAGCTCCGCGCTTTATCTCATATATAGGACGGGAGGCGGAGAAAACATAATATCCAGACACGCTGTTCTGCGTTTTCCATTTAAATTCAAAATACTGCTATGTTGAAAGACGGAACTCGATACTGTGTTTTCTTAATACGCAACAGAGCAAGATTGGAAGACCAATTATTTCCCTAAGTAAAAATCGAGCCCACAAGCATCGTTTTCACAGACCTGTTACAGCACTTTATTTATTATTTTAAATATTTAATTATTTTTATCATATTTAAAGCGTTTTTTTACAATTAGGAAAGAAAAATCCTATCACTATCATATCTTATCACAGAAAGATCTATAAAGTTAAGATGCTATTTATCATAGGAGTCGAGATATATTAAAATCAGTTAGTAGTTCTTTTGAAGAAAAATTTTATAACCCAAAAATAATAATACCCCTATACTCAACACAATTGTTGTAGTCATTGTACACATTCAGCACACTTTCAAAAAGGCAAGTTTTGTTAGAGCACACCCGCCCTGCAGGTGATGGACGGACACGCGCCTCGAATTATTATTAGAAGCATTCCTTTTAAAATATAGAATTGGGGGATGACTGTAATTTGATATTTGAGCTTTGTTTTGAATTTCTTTAATTAACTCGATTTTTTTATATTGAATTTATTTATTAATTTTGTTGTATTAATTTCCGCAATTTATAATTGTGTAAGGTCAAATGAAGGGCTTTTATAGTGATTTAACTCTGTTCTTTGTATATCATTCGAAGCTAATCCTTTTTAAAAATAAAAAAAAAACCTGATTTAAGATAAAATTTCAATAGTAAATGTGCAAATTTAATAGCAATGTGGCTTAACATATTTAGAATGAACATCTGTTAGTTTTTTTTTGGAAAACGGTAGTTTATAAAAGGATATAGATCAAAACTGTTAATCTTGTACTACTTGTACATATAGATAAATAATAGAATAAAATACCACTTTATACTTGATATAAGTACGAGTTTAAGTCTCGTAAAATTGATGTATTTCAGGAATCAAACTTTGAACCTCGCAATAAAATAACGTTTGCACCATTATATTACCTTTGCCTCATTATTACAAAACAATTGTCAATATAATTGACTATAAAATCAAAAATTGAACATAATATATGTATTCTGTTCCATCATACAGTAGTCAAGCCGAGGGACAAAATTGACTAAGAATAAATTATTACCATTTCTTTGATCCAACAGAGAGAACGAAGTGTCTAGAAATTCAGGGGGGGAGGGGGTTCTTTGTAGCAGAGTAGGCAAATAAAACCGTGTGCTAAGTCACTCTGTTTCCCACTTACCCCCTGGTTTTGAAACACTCAGTCAGAACGGAGAAATGGTAATAATCTGATCCCCAGAAAAAAATAGAGACGCAATATCTCTCTTTGGACACAATTTCTAAAACAGATTATATATATTAATAGATTATCTTAGATTTAACCTTTACAAATGTAGAAACAAAATGATGTAATAGCACGATGTTTGTGGGTTCAATTTCCGCTTCTCATTTCATTTTATTTTGTGACCGTAACCGGATTGTAGGTTACAATATTTATACTAACAATAAATATTTAATACCCGTATCGGAATAGTGCCAGTGGGCTGTGACGTAATGACTCCAAATTACAAATTACAAGGGGTTAGACCACCAGAGCGTGTGGAGAGGTGTGCACGAAATTACTTTTAGTTCAGTTCAGTTTAAAATATATAATTGTTATTTTTTTCTGTTTTTGATCTGTGTAAGAAAATTATTTTTGATTGATTGTAGAAGTAGGGTAGGCAGAAGGAACTTAGTCTTAAGATACTCAGATCCGGTTCCGATCCGGATCGGAATCCGGTTAATCGAATGTATAAAGAAAAGCTGGTTTTGTAGGACAAAAATGTTATATGTCTATTAATAGCAACAAGTACAAAAATACCAAAATTAATGTTTATTAAAAAAATTAATAACATTTTCCAACGTACGTAAATAGATATCTAAAATATGTACGTATATAAAAATGTTATTAGATTTCATTGTAGTAGCTTGTGTAAAATAATTATCACGGTTGATAGTCCGGATAATCGGGGATCCGTATAACTGAGGGCCGTATAATCGAATATGTACTGTATTAAAATTAGCTAAAAAACTCGAAATGTCCACGTTGTTTTAGCGTTTTATTCTATCAATAAACGCGAATAAATAATATAATTAACATAATTATTTTGTCAAATTGTGCGTTAAAAAATATGTTTTTTATTTTTCACATTCCACACTAAGGTGACACACAAAACAAAAGAATAAACAAAATTTTAGGTTTCAAATTCATATGGAGACATCCGCAATATAAAATATAATCAGCTATACTATTGTATTGCTGCAATATTACGTTACAACAAAGGACCGACTCGTTAGGTAGGTCTCAGCGATATTTTATCTATGTACTCGTATGTATACATTTGCAGAATACTGAAATATAATACTAAATGTATACAAATTATTACGCGTAATACGATATATGCGAATGGTCTTTATTTTTGTTTTAATGTAGTAAATGTATTTTCATTTGAGATAGTTTTTTGAAAAAGTTAAAATATCAGATGAAAAAAAAATAGCAACACTTTGTTTTTAAATAACACCGTTTCGTTTATTGACAAAGATAAGCTGCTAAGTTTTCTCCCATCACCTATTAGCGGAATAAATTAATTAAATTACCTTCAACGATCCAAAAGTGTTTGCGAAATTCTCTGTCAAATTTAAATAAAGAAAATTTTTCATTTGAATTTGATTTAATTTGATTTGACAAAAAAGAAACAATTTTAATGTTATAAAATGTTTCACTTGTAACACTTTTCTTTCTAAGCTTACGAAACGCGGTTAATACTTTCATATGGCCGAAGCTTTTGTCTTAATATTTTAATGACACCTCACGCGAGAGTTATGTTACAAAAAACGACTATGAAAAATCGGTTTCCCGCCCTTTTTGATAAAACTGACAGGCTGTCACGATCCTTTAGTCATGTGGAAGCGGGCAACTATAACTTCTTCCTTTTGCTATGACGATATTATAATATATTAACCTACCATTCAGATTTTTATAAGATTTATCTTAGATTGAACATAATATAATATAAGTGTCTTTAAGACTATTCGTGGCGTACGTGAAAAAGTGTAATTATTGTGGGCTAAAACCTCCTTAAAATCTCGTTAAATGTTTATGACTTCCCTAAGTATCCGTAATATAATAGATTAGGCAGAGGGAACCTAGTGTTACGATTCCGTTCTCCACTTTCCGGTCAAATTTCAGACATTGTATATTGGGTGACATAATTCAACGCCGTGTTCTATCTTCTTGCCTAACTGAAGATATAACTATACAATTCTCCGAGCGAGAATCGAATCCAAATAGTAGTATCTTTACCATAAGTGCTTAGAGTACAAATATATTGAATACAGCATCCGATATTTTTACTTACAAATAAAATAAATATCCCATGATGTATCACGGGGCCTCAATAATAATCTACGGTGGCCATTTCCAAGAACGCCAGGTAACAAATAACAATGTAACGGTCAAACTGTTTTTTTGCAATATCTATTGAATACTAAACAGTATTGTCGATTGGTTATAATTCCACTATACTATTTAAATGCATGGATATTTGTTTGTAGAATTTATAAGGTTACATATTGCAGCAGCCTTAGTCTTGTAAAGAAATAGCGTCATTCTCTTTCTTTGTTTTGTTTACTATAGCGGAGAAATAGAAGTAGTTTTGCGTTCTCTACCGCATTTATCATGGGGAGTGCTCTGAAGAACTATTTGACCTGTTACCCGCCGCCGAATTTTCTAACCGTACAATACGTCATAAGCTCAAATATCATCCACTCCACCTGGATACGTGGCACTCCACTACTGTACGGTTTCGTAGGAACTTCCTTCCGCGCGCCACGGAACTGTGGAATGGCCTACCCGCGGCGGTATTTCCGGGTCGATACGACATGGGTACCTTCATAAAAAAAAAAAAAGTTAATTTCTTGAAGAGGTGATCGATATAATAAATATTGCAAATAATTTTATTTAACTACGATCTTCATATTTGTTTATTTTAATGATAACACGCTTAAGGTGGCGTAAGCTAACGCCGCGCCTTTGTTTATTAGAGCTTGCTGAACTAAACATGAATTGAAAATTTAGTAATATATAAACATTCCCCCGGGTGGAAATCGAATCCGCAGCCGCTACATTTACAATCAAACACTTCATTTATAACCCAATAATATATTACTCTGTCAAATACAAAGGTAGTCTTAGTCCATTTCGCTCTAAACCTACATCATCGATTCTCCGAATCAAAAACAAAGGCTCTACAGACGTACAGAACAACAGAGATAATGGACGTTTATAACGTGTGAAACAACCATTATAATGCTATAAATTAGATAATGACCTCTTTCCAGATAACTTTTGAGGATTCAATTAGGTGAAGGAAAGTATCGTAAATTTTAGTTTGGGATTTATAGCTTCGATTGCACTTTATTTATGTAAGCGACTTTGAATGGTAAGGTTTGAATGGAGGTTGTGAGTCTATTTTTAATTATATTTTAATTTAAAAAAAAAAAAAATCCATTTTTTAATTCATTTTGTTCTCGTACTGGTCCAGAAATAATTAATAATTGTGTATGATACATCTTAAGTGCTCGAGACAGCTCTCACCGCAGGTAGAATGGAATACAAATGAATGAATTGATTGAAGTAATATAATTAGGTAGGTAGTCTGATTATAATCTTGTGGATTTGGAGTTCAATCTTCATTTGGGGGTTATTGGAACTTTATATTAATTTATTAAAATCGATTAATTTCCCCACAAATAGGTGAAGTGCTACGTTGGGCTCGACCATACGTCTCTGTCATTGTTTCCTGAATTACGTGAAACACGTAAAACTAATTGCTTTTGTGAAACGAAAGCATCGTAAATTAAGCTCTACTTGAGTTTATTGCTAAGATAGAACTTTACTTAGACTAATAGTCTAGTCGGTACTAGTTATTCAAAATAATGTTGTAGGTTCGATTTTTATATTTTAAAAGTTATTAAGATTCTCCATTTCAAAAATTTATTATATTTATTTATATAAAATAACACAATTAAATACTGTTATGAATGTTTTTTTACCCTATATATTTTATTGTTACAGGTAAGGGTACACTAGGCGAAGAAATAATTCATATGATAAGGTAGCATGTATAAAGTAGAATAAAAAAAAATCTAAACTCTGCCAGATTCTGGAGCCATTGCGTGGCGGAATTCAACGCCGCTCTTTGCCTAGACATCAGAGTGGAGAAATGAAAATATAAATGTAAATCAATATTTCATTTCCTCTAGCGCTAAGGTAAGTACTTATCTTTACACTCAACGCTGCGCTACAACTTAAAGTAAAGAAAAAAATATTTCCATTTCTTTTCCTACTTATTTTCCCATACAAAATCGTACTCTCATGCGATATCATAAGAAATACACAATAATCCGTAAATGATTCTAACCGTAGAATCTAACCGATATAACTTCGTTGTGGTCTAAACCAGTTTAAGCGTAGGCGACATGTAACTTAACTTTGTTACTCTATTCAAGCAGTTATATTTAACTGTGTGATTCATAACTGGTTATTTTTAACTGCAAAAGAAATTATTTTAGAGTTAACTTTTAAAATATTTCTAATATAAATCTATATTATGACCATAATTTTTATATTTATTATTATTTTAGTATTTTAATAAACTATCTTGACAATGATTCCTTTTTATCTTATTTTCTACATATATTAGGTTACCGTAAGTCATGCACTCATTTATATTTAATTTGAACTTTCGACCATGTATACAGCTGTACTAGTTGTCCACTGAACCAACCGGTAGCTCATTTATTAAAGAACTTCCATACATGATTGATGAGGATTCAATCCCTGAATGAAAGTTAGATTAGCATGTTAATAGTTTTTCAAACAAAATCGACTAACGAGGCATGGGATTAAACCACCTTTGCTCTGGCATACATCAATTGATAGATAGATTATAATGTCACGTTTTTATGGTGGACGCCGGTGGAMTGGAAATTTCTATTGAGTTTGAGTTGAACTAGGTATATAGCATGACTTTGTTCGTATTTTTCTTTTTAAATATTGGATGTATTGACTAACAAGATGACAGTAGAGTAAATATATAGTAGAATGCAGAAAAAGAAGACGTGAGACATAAGGAAACTTGGTGTTAAGACACTCCGATTTTCAATTTTCATCCAACGGACGGATGAAATGTTAAAAGCGGTGGAAGTTTTCCGAGTGGCTAGAACTAAAATATAATACTAGTGATTTTTTTATCTAAATACAACACATGATTTACATAATTTAAAAATAAATGTGTCTTGAAACCGTGTTAAAATTTACTAAATTATAATGAATATTATATTATATTTAAACATTTTTTGACCTGTGGTGTGGTTTGGCTTAAGTATTAACATTCACATAAAAATGTAACATAGTGATCTATCACTTTACTTTATACATTTACTGATATAATTTTTTTAAAAATTAATTTGTTTCTTGTGCAAAATACTACATACATAATATATAAAAGTATTAAATATATTTTTTATATTTTTATAATATAGCTCTAAGTCTAGTCGATATACTCGACTAAGTCGATTTTTTCTCTTAGTTTGTCGCTGAAGTTTGATTTCAAAGGCAGTATCTATCAAGGAGTAATCATGAACGTTTTAATGAATGTCTCTCTCTTCGTCGTTCTATTTTGTTTTGCACTAGATACATTTAATGATTATTACTACACGCATAGAATACGACTCGTCTTATTGTTAAATATCGTGTTGAAATGAAGCGAGGGTGGTTGTGGGTTCGATTCCCACGTGGGGTTGTTTTCATTTCTTATGGTAACAAGATAAAACAAGGCGATAAGGTCTGCCACTCAAAAACGGAGGATGGAGTTGATAACAAGCACAAGAATGGAGTTGAACACAAGGTTCTTTACTGGTCACCTGTAATGTAAGGGACAAAACGTGAAGAAACTTTATTAGAAAATCTATATCCGATACCTATCCTTTCATCACCTTTAATATATATTAAAAACATATCCTTGCTTTCTTCCTGGACAGAACAATACATTCAAAAGGTTGCCGACAATGGTTCAGATCGCATCGCTCTAAGAATTGTATTTTTTATAAGTAACCGCTTTACGTGTAATGACGAGTCGTTTTTGATGGAACTTTGATAGTAAATGAACGTGGCAAGAAAAAGTAAGCTTGGCTATGCTTTGTACACGATTAATGTAAATTTGAACCTTTCTCAGGGAGATAATATAATAATATCAAGTTAGAGGCACACGAAACTATAAGTACTATAAGTACTTAAAATTTTGCTGAAATTTTTTTTTATATGAATTTATTGGAAACATCCCTATTAATATTTAAAATGTAAAGAACCTCTATTTTCCGTTTTTGAGTGGCGGAACTCATCGCCGCGTTTGTCTTGCCAAAGCGGGTAAATGAATAAAATTCATTCTCTCAAGTGAGGATTGAACCCACAATCATCGAATTTAAAGTTAGATTACGCTGTTCCACTGCGACACCGGCGGCCCCTAAAAGGAAACGTTGATAATCGTCGTTAGGAAAGCTTGAATTAAAACGGTGAAAATAATATTTTAATTTCATGCCGTTCATTACACTGAGGGACAAATACAAATATGTATTATAATAACGATAGTTAAGAATTTTACTGAAATTTGGCACATATCCATGATTTGCATGCCTGGAGTTCATAGCATTACATTGTCAGCTTATAAAATAAGACCGTCATAGCGCAGCGGCACAGCGAGTGACTGTAAACGAGATAGTATCGGTTTCCATTCTTATTTGGGAGAATTAAAAATTTATAATGAGGCCAGTGAGTTCTATCCCCACTCGAGGAAATAGAAAATATTTATTTAAACTTATAATAAGACCCAACCAATATATATATAAAATCTGCTTTCATCAACATAAAATTATCAAAACAAAAGAAAAGTATAAAGAAAATAATTAATAGATATATATCAGCATTTCCTTTGTCAAGAGTAGTATTTAAAATAGTATCTATCATTTATAAATGTTTTCTTACTAAATATTTACAAAGTGAATCTGCCTCTGCCGTCGTCCAAATCGGTTCAATAGACCAGCTTGCTTAACAGTCTTGGCCACGTTCCATATATTGTGTAATGGTATTTTTACATGATTTGTAAATCGCTGCGTTTTTCCTATTATTTTCTTGTTGAAACGTAATTTCAGTATGTAATTTCCACGTAGGTGTATTATATTTAGTTAGATTATTTTTATATTAATACTGGTTCACGCATATCGCAAGGTACACAGAGGGACCGAGTGCTAAGATATTTCGTTTCTCAACCACCGTCCAATCTATCTATTATTTTCAAGAAAGTACCATTCTTTTATATCATGGTAAGTGTGACGAGGACTCTATGAAGTAATATTTTGCCCCATATTAATATGGCTTGCATTTCCTATTCATTTTTCATATTTGATCAAATTCCGTCATCAAAATATATTTCGTTTAACTTCATAAAAACAATACTTTGCCCACGAGAAGTGTTTGACTGACTGACTCAGTATCAATTTTCTAATATTACAAAGAATAGCAAGGTAGACACAGAGAAAGTACCCAATTTTCGAGACATTGCCTGCTATGTAACGAATATGCATATTTTTTTTACCAGAATGCGAATCGAACCCGCAAACATCGCGATTACAATCAACTACTGTTTCTATAACGACAGGCTCTCTATAATAATATGGAAGTAACATAATTCATACACAAGTTGATAACCTAGTGTGTTTATCGTTCACATTATTTATTACTTAACCTATATCGCGCCAGTGATGTAACCGTTTATTTTTCATTGTGAAAGACGTATGGCGTAATTTTAAGAATCCATTGATAATATAATACATTTTATATTATAAGAATGAATGGGTTTGATAACCCTATGAAGGAACTGGTGCATGTTCTTTGTTTTGTTTGTAGCCAGTTTTTGTATAGTCGTTAGTTCGATTTCTGTTCACTTCTGTTCTGTTCTGTTTATTCATTTTCTATGGAAGATAATTTAGAAGTAGTACTCGGACCCGTGCCTCTTGGAACGTCCTCCTTCTAAAAATATATGTCGCATGTTACTCAATTTCGACTGCTTCGAGTGTCTCAACAAAAACCATGGTATAATCATATATTTAATCCAAAAATCGACCCCGTACTATTCTCTCACCAAAATCATAAAATACAGGAAATACATTATTATTCAAATGCAATAGTTATTTATTTAAACACATCAGTAAAGAGTAACGTGTTCAAATTTACTGCGTTATTATATGTGGACAATGGAGTACGCAATGGAGCGAAAGTACTTAAAAAACAGTTTTACATTCAAATTTTCCATTTCCTACTCTCTAAATAAATCATTAGTTTCTCATGTTTATTTTGATGTTTGTTGAATTAATATAGTTTTTTAGTTCTTTAGTACAATGGACATTTTGGCATATAAATATTTAATATTTGAAAAGCGATCAAGGAAATATTTTTGATAGTTTTATCCCACTGAACGTCACTGAATCACGTCACGAACGTCACACTCCGAGGAAAAATATTTTTTTAAGTCATGTCTTTTGGAAAACTTATGGAAATGCCTTATGACCTTCTAAGAAGGCTAATCTGCTCCTGCGTGACACAACACTGCTCCACGAAACCAAACATATTTTATCAAAATCGGTTTAGCAATATTTATTTAACTAAGTTCCTTCGCCATTCCCAGCCTCTTAATGGACTCTTACAAATATTTACGTTAGCTAATTCGTTTATTTTCGCTGATTTCGGTCATTGACCGCGTACATTTAGAATTGTTATAAAAAATCTTCAACATTCAGATTCGATTAGTTTTTGTGTGATCTTGGCGTCCTACGCGGGCTTGTTATTATATTTTTTACTAGCGTTCCGCTCGCGGCCTCACCTGCGTCGACTGCATCCAGGATAATTACATGGAGCTATTTTTAATGTTAAATATGTTTTTTTTGCAACATTGCTCATATTCTCTTAAATCACAAAAAAATTAGGATTTAAATCCAGTTTTAATTCTTTATTAATATATACGAATGAATAAAAATATTACGCTATCGAACAGGAAGATAAAGAGGTTCGACACGTTTTGATTGTGTTTATGATAACAAATGCTATTAAAAAGCTCTATTTATATTTAAAATCTGGGTGTTTCCAATTAGAATATACAAATTATGTCTTCAGATACTGCCTTCCTACTTTATCTATAAACGAACGGTAAATAGAATAGAGAGTGTTTCCACATAGGTTATCTTTATCTACACCGCAAAACGTGAAAGATAGACGATTTCACTGTCAATAATGCGTGTTTGTTATAGCGTTGAGATATTTATTTGGCATAAAGCTTATCGGAGACACTTAAAAGGGTTATGTGGGCATAGCAGAGTCGACGTCTATATAATTTAAAAATTGAATGAGAATCTTATAACAATAGTATACATTGAAACTTTACAAAGACCTTCACGGCACAGTGCTTAATTTTAAACGTGATAATTGTGGGTTTGATTCCAACTTGGGGGAATGAATTATAAATATTTTAAATTTTGCACTACGGTAGACAAAGTACGGAAAAATATTTCTGCCATTTAACACGCAGTGAATAGAAGTGTCGAAAGTAGCAGTCGATGCGCGACGCGATAAAGCATCCAATCCAAGCAAGATATTTGTAATAACTCATGTTTAAATTTTATGGTGTATATGGATTCGATTTCCACTCGATCAAACTCTTGCTCCTGATCTGCAAGGCAGAAGCTCATTATTTATATCTATCTGCTTCCGTAGCATTTTAAAAGGTGTAGCTTTTCTAATATATTTATTTAACAAACATAAAAAAAAGTCCATTCATCACCTAGACCCGATTTCAATTAAGGTAAATATTTGGACGTATCCCGCCGCATCAAAACCCGGTCAGTTTGTGTATCCTCCTACCCTAGTTTATTTAATTGAAATTAAACTGTGAAATATTCAGTTACAAAATGTTAGAACACGTTTAACTTTTTTCATTTGAATTTATATTACTTTAAAGAAAGATTCAAAAGCAACGAACGACACCCGTCGTGTCACAGCGAATGACTGTAAACACGACAGTTGTGTGTTGTATTCCCACTTAGAAGACTGAGCTTACCGAAGCTTAAACTATAGGAAGCACACTGCTTTTACCCTAGCTTTATTCTGCCTACCCTGCTATATGCGTAATACAGCGTGAACCTAAAAAAAAATACACTTTCTCTGATAACGAAGGTAAACAGTCGTATTTAGCTTTAAATAGTCAGTCATTATCCATGACTGACCAAATTTGGCGTTTAAACTTGACCATAAAGAGGTCACTCCCCGCTCGACCGCGCGGAACACCATATGGTCGTGAGTGTGGCCATGTTTGATGTTAAATGTATGTACTATTATTATTTTAGTTGCTTAGTTATATGGATGTATATATGTATAAATCAATTAAAGTTTAAAAATAAAATAAAATTTTAATGGATTACTACTTCACTGTGGTAAGAAGAAAGCAAAAATATTTGTCTGTACGTGGGTGGTGGAATATTTTAACACTAGTTTCTAGGATAACGTGTGGCGTTAAAAAATATATATATTCACTACTACTTATATAATACTATAAAAACGCAATTCATCTATCTATCTCTACTTACCTAAGAAGTAGCTACTTTCATTTAAAGTACAACAAAGTATTTGAATCGCGTTCCATGAGTGGCATCGAGTGCTTGAAGTGATCTCAAGAGTAAAAATAATTAATGACTTCAATCATACAGTTTGCTCTCTTACAGAGATTAATTATAATTATTCTACAGTTGAGCAAATCATTGGAAAGTTGTGGGTTTAAATTTTATCTATTAAATAAAACGTGGCGTTGAGTTCCGCCACTGAATACGCAATATCTCAAAAAATACCAAAATGTGAAGTACGGAATTTCGTTGTCTTTTTGTGTAAAGTGAATAAAAAAAAATCAACTTCAGACTTACGCTTCAGCAAAAAAGTTGAAAATATCTACCCATACCATTGAAAAATTTTAATAAGATAATGAATTTTAAGTAAAACAAACTTTATATGGGACCGCCTCATTTTTAATATATTTTTAATTTATTTACAGGTAACATACTAGTTATTCTAATCCAGTTGAACATAAGGTAAAACAAAATTTAAATTAGTATAAAATTATTAAATTATTCTACGTAAACTCATATACAATTATAGCACACAACGTAGTTAAATACTACGACCAATGCCTTGAACTCCAGTACATACTTACATAATGATTTGTCTTATTCCTAATTAAAACCACTTTAATATGAGAATTGCTTTGTATCAGAGTTTAACCTTTTTTTAAAAGAAATTATTGCCCACTGCAGTGCTTTAAATGTAGAGTTTTTTAAACTCATAACTGAAATATACGCGATTAATCCTTGACTGTAAAGACGAAGGTGAGTTCAATTTCCAATCTAGGCAATTAATTTAATTTTGTCACTTTGCTAAAAAGAGCAAAGCAAAGCCTTGAAAATTGGGCGGTGGCTGCAACGAAGTGTCTAAACACTACCTACCTCTGCCTACAATGTTAAGCTAAAACAAAAAATATACATATCAAAATGATAGTCACACTATAACATCTTCATTTATATGATCGGTCACGGTGGTGGGTCGGGCGTGGCACAATCGCGGTGATCAGGCTGTGTTATACCCAGTATTCGACTTTACACGACCCCCCATGAATTAATTTGACCTTAAAGTCCAATTAAATTGGATATAACATAATAATTTGTTAATAGTAATTATTATATTTTGTAGAGGCTTTAGGCGTCTGGTTGTAAATGTAACGGTTTTGGGTTCGATTGCTACTCGGAATAATAAATCATATTAATTTTCTGCTCTGGCAAGTATCAAGACAAAGTGTGGAATTGTGTTCTATCACTCGTAACACAATCTCACAAAAAAATGTCGGAAATTGGGAAACGGAGAGTGTTAACACTGGTTTATAAAACAGAGTGAAGTTGAAGTTTTCAATAATATGAAAATAGAAAACATTCGTCAGCCCTTTTTTTTTTAGATTCACGCTGTATCCTATATATAGCAGGGTAGTAGAGGGAACCCTGAGAACCTAATGTTGAGACTCTCCCACTTTCCACAGAATTCTGGAGGCATTGCATGTTGAGTGGCAGAACTCAACGCCGCGCTTTGTCTCGCTACTAGTGCAAGCAAATTCAAAAATTTATTTAATATGTTATTTCTTCAAGTGGGAATCGAATCCACTACTTGCCATATTACAGTCACATGCTTATGTTACGGCTGGCATCAACGCCTGTGTCTACTTATTGCATCATTTTCTAGGAATTATTGAAATCACATGTAAGCGATTTTACAGCCCATATTTGGCACTGGAAATATTAGTAGCTTATTGATATTAATATGTACTTATATTTTATAGTGTCACAGTTGCCATCCTGTTGTAATGACGAAACATCGTGTGTGGCTTGTAGGCAGAGGGAACCTAGGAAGTTAAGACTAGTTAAGATATTCAATTCCTATTAAGACACATATTCCTCTACTTTTTACTGAATTCTGGAGACATTACATGTTGAGTGGCGAGATTCAACGCCACGCTTTGTCTCGTTACCAGAAAAAAATATATTACTAAATAAAAAAAAAATATAATAATTTAATATATTTATTTAGTAATAAAAATATATTTATTACTAAATAAATATTATTATGAGGAGTAAATTCAGTATAAACATGTGAGTGATGATATACTATGTGGGAAAATTCTCACCACAAACAACCGAACACTTAAGCGAACAGAGCGAACTTGTTAAAAAATGTAACAAATGTGCGCAGAATGCTTCCAGTGTGACCCATTTTGTGCCTGTTCTGGATGCTTGTTTCCATTCATTCACGATTTTTAATTCATTTTCGTTATTGGTCACTACAATGGTTGCTGGTTCGATTACTGGTTAGTATTTAATATGTAATATATAATATGTAATAGACTATATATATATATACATTCTGCGTTAAGTTTTAGCAAATTTTATTTGTATCATACAAATTTATTTGAAATTCCGTTATTTCCTCTCCCTTCCCTCTACTGTGAGGATTCTTCTTAGAATTTCTCGTATTGTCTCATACACTGACGAAGTCACTTGTACCGTGAAATGAAACTAACGAATGAAATTAGAGAAATGTAGATACTAATTAGAAAAAGGGTCTAATAGAATATGAGTTTTTAATGAATTAAGTAAAAAAAAATAAAAAAAACCTAAAAATACCGCCATAATAAAAAAAACACCGATATGAATTAGGAAAAGGCGAATGGAGATTCCTGGCACTAGGTTATTTCAATGTAACAAACCAACAATGGAAACGTGCCGACTTGCGCAACTCGCTTCAGTCTCACATGTGTGGAGGAATAGCGTATAAATTATTTCAGGATATGCTACAGTTGAGCTTTCAAGAGCTTTTCTTTTTGTATCAATTTAATATTGTATGCCACTAAATATTATATTATGCACTTCTGTTTTGAGTGATTGACATAACCATAAACTACAGGACTTAGGAGGTACTAACGGGAAAAAGTGGAATTTTCTATTTTACTTAAAGTCTAACCAAATAAATTTGTCGGCGACAACTACTGTATGAAAAAAATATATAAATTTTAAAAATTATCGCAGTAAATTTTTTGTTAAAGTCCTACTATTGTGGCTCAACTGCGATTATTATATTAATTGTTTTATTTTATTTACTTATTGCCATTTCTAAAATAAAATCATAATTTTTTTTCTCGATATATTCTCAAAATATTAGGTTTCAATCAATCAAAAATACACGAAAAACTGTATAGATATGTTTCAACTGGTTAATTTTTTTAATTTGTCAATAAACTTGAGTTAACTTTTATAGGACATTCAATTAGCTGTGTCTAGACCGAATTAAGCCTGGCAAATTATTGACTAACTGGGGCAAATAAATTTGGGATCAACAAATGGATATTTTGTTGTGATGAAAGGAAAAGTGCCTAACTAGGTTAATACACATAGATTAAGCTGAAACAAAATCAATAAAATTGATATTTAGAATTCTTACACAAAAAGAAAATCCATAAACAAATCATATCATGGAAGCAAACTAAATATGTTTAATCTAAATAATTATAAGTAATGAGCATGTCATTCTGTCTGTCAGATGACCTTTAACAAGTAGGTAATAAATTATAAATTATTTATTATAATTATAATAGTTTACTCTATATTTTTGTATTTTTGATGTGTTTAAAAGTGAATTTTGTGCTAAGAAAAGATAAATAATAATTATCGAAAATTAATGAAAAAATAATGTCAAATCTAAATCCGCATCACTTGAAGCCTCCAAGAGGCACAGGCCCATCTACACTTAATTATGAAAAAATCAAATCAAATCAAGCTGTATCCGAACAATTTTGATACTTTGCGTGTTGAATTGCGACACAACGCCGCGCTTTGTCTGGCAAAGCGGGGAGTTTAATATAATATTACCATTAACAAAAGTAGAGATCCCACAACCGTCAACATGACGGCCGCAAAAAATATCTTTATAATATTATATACAAAAACCATAATATATGCAACATATATTTTAAAAGTAAGCCGATTGATACTTGGCACATTTCGAAAATATATTTAAAACTGATTCATTGTTCGCGTTCGTCACAGCTACATTTAAAATTTAGGTCACTTTTGCATCAGCCTTGAATTTTCAAGATGTTGACAGTGAGTGTAGCTTTTCCTATAATATAATAATAGCCTGGCTTTATCCGGGTAACGCATATATTTTTAATTCAGAGTCCATTGGCACTGTAAACGTGATGGATATAGTCTAATCATGACTCGAAAATTATATTTAAGTTATTTTCATTTCTCCTTTCTCTTATCAAAAAGCGTGGCGTGAATTCCGCCATGTACCGGAACGGAGTGTCTTCACACCAGGTACCCTCTGCCTATCCTACTATATTGAAAAAAGCGTGAAACTTTAAACTTTTTACCTTCAAATGAACAAATATTTATTTTCCACAGAAAATTAATTTATGTAACCTTCAAAAATTATAATAAAAGTTTATGTTTTTCACGTCCATCGTGTACAGTAATAGCAGTATGACAGTATATTTGTTTATAATCATTTTAACTGCACCAGTGATGTAATGTAAGCTTGAAGACATGCCAAAATCTACTTCATACTTCAGTGTGCCTGAAAATCTATAATATATATATATATATACAATATCAGTCAAGTTATATACAATATTAGTTCAAGGATTAACATCGTTTAA
>JBAIZZ010000008.1:316521-351991 GCA_037355905.1 Heliconius aoede
CGATCTTGTAAATATTTTACGCTACTGCTGATTATTTCATTAATTTCTAATAACGTGTACCTAATACAAATCGACAAATAAATAAGTTGGTAGAAATCACAACATCACTTTTTTTTTCGAACTTGAGACACCAGGTGGGTAGGGAAGCGGGTGCTCTGTACCTGAAGAAAGACAAGCACTATGTGGCGGAAAGAACCCCCCGAGCGGAACTCGAGCCTCGGCTTGCAGCCATCGATAGGACTGGAAGAACATCACTAGCAAAGATTCCAAGATAAAGACAGATCTAAGTGATCTCCGTATATAGCGGCGACACGAGACTGACAGACGGAACGACAGTCTCGTACTTTTGGTTCGGTACTTTCTCTAATTGAGTCACGGTTTTCACTTTGTTTCTACTAATTTGATCGTAGCTTTCTGACATGTTTTTTATAAATACTCACGCTGTATCCCGCATAGCATAGGCAGGGAACCTAGGGTTACGATACTCCATTCCTTTTGTAATTGTCAGGATACTTTAATTGAGCCGTGCTTTGCTTTTTTCCAGAGAGAAAAAATAAAAATTATTAATTATTCTTATAAAAGTTATTGTTTATTATTGTGACGCTTAAAGTCGTTTTGTAGGTTTCTAGTCAAAACCTCTGCCTACCCTGTCATATGCAGTAAACAGTGTGAAGCAAGATTTTTTCATACAATCCATAGGAAATGTCTTCATAAAAATCCCATAATAAACCCCATAGCATTACACAATCTGCTCAGCTGCGCACGCGCTGTAACCTGAGACCTGAATGAGTTCTTTATGCCGCTTTATAACTGGAATGTACTTTAGGGATACCATTGGATACGTATATGTGGGATATATACTTAATTTAATTTAAATTATTTTTCATTTCTTGATCAACTTGAGAAAAATTAAACAAACCTTAGTAGTTTATTCTATGTTTGTTTTGTACATACACCATTTGTAGCTTTTTATCTTATTTTAATTACATTATCTCATTATAAATTATTAATCTATTACAAGCACTCTTGAATAATCAAGATAATATACATAGAAATGTAAGTAGTGTCATTCAACTTTCCAAGGAAATATAGTAATTTTGCTTAACAATATATTTTGTACTTTAACTTGTTAAATATTATACGTATACTATATTGTAATTAATGAAAAAGATTATAATATGGTAACTCTACACGACTTGAATCGTTGTTACAGTTAAGTCGGACTCAAGATGCAAAGCAATTTCACGTTGACATTTTTTTTATTTCCTTTTGCATAATTTATCCTGCGCAGGATCTCCGAGAATTTATAGTGGGTTAGTTTATTGACTTTCGGATCAAAGAAATAATTTATAAAATGAATTGAAACTGTTAATTGTTAATCGGATTGATTCTTTCATCTGATTAAGTATGCAATTATTATATTATGTCATGATTTTGGAAGAAGATAAAATCTAGAATACAATAGAACTTTACGCTCCTGCATAGCAGAGTAAACAGAAGGAACCTAGTGTTAAGATTCTCTGAAGATGTGAAATAATTAAACATATTTCTATTAAATATAACAAAATTTGCGCGCTAAATCATCAAATAAATTCCCAAAAGACTGTACAGTATAGATGACCATACTCATTTTTTTCTAAAGTACTTAAATAAATATTCGTTCAGATTCAGCGGTAAGCGGCAAAGCGGTAAGCAAGTCAAGTAATAAACGTCTTTAGACATCTTATAACTACAAATATTTATATTTCGAAATTTAAATCTATTTGTCTTTAAAACTTTGTTATAATAACAAAAACAAAAAATAGTTTTAATTTACTTAAAATTAAATAAAATATGTAAAACGACATAGTTATCCACAACTTCCTGCGTACACTTGCATAGTACAATGTATCACTGAAATAAAACATGACGGTGGATCCAGAAATAGTTGGATATAAAAACTGTAACCTGGTTACGTTGTATATAATGTTGGCGTATTACATGCGTATGCGCAATCAGTGGGTTTCATTAGGAAAAAGTTTATAATGACATAATGTATGGAATTGTGGCGCAGGTGGGATGTCTTTGCGTTGGCTTTGAATTAGAATTTTTAATAGGAATTTTTTTTAGCAAAGTTGACATAGTGTTAATATCTCCACCGTATTTTTAAGATATTCCGTGTTGACTGCGGAACTTAATGCCGCACTTTATCTTTTTACAAGAACGATGTAATGAAATAGTCCATTCCCCGAGAGGCAGTCAAAAGCACAACCGTCACGCTTACAGTCAGGAGAGATAGGAGATTTACCATTTAAAATTTGGAAGTGATTAAATCCTAGAAAATAATACCCTTAAAAGGGGAAAAATTTTGGTATTAAAGCCGCTAATTCAAGTGAGAAAAAAAACTCGAGACCTCTAATTTTTATACGGAACCCTCGGTGACTGTTGTCGACTCGCGTTTGTCGCATTTTTTATGCTATCATATAATATCAGTATCTGGTCTGGGTCGACATTGCATATTATTGAGTATTCTAGTATGAATTAGTATGTAGTTTCTGATTTCCTTTATGATTTATGTCGCGATGACTACCCTGGATGTTTGGAAAACAGAGGGGTAAGACTCAAGGAAAATGATAATATAGAAACAATAACTGCCGATATTACGTTGTATATAAATAATCATAAGTTATAACAGGCAAACCTGTTTGTTTGGAACGCGTCCAAAACGGACATCGCCGGCGGAAATAGATTCGGGCTACATTCTTTATAGTCTGTGGATACGGGATTTGTATGATGTACTTATTATATTTGCACGCTGTATCCCGTATATAGCAGGATAGACAGAGAGAAACTAGTGTAAGACACTCCGTTCGCCGCTTTGCGTTCCACAGGTAATTCTGGTACGCAGGTAAGGCTGGTCGTGGCGCAGCGGTACAAATTGTGCTGCACAATCGACTGGTTGCGGGTTCGATTCCCACTCGAGGAAAGAAAATATTTATTTATATTTTCATTTCTTCGCTCTGGTGAATTCAGCCGTGTGGTCCCGGCTTAGAACAGGATCACCCTGGTACTGTCGGTGTCGTAAGAGGCGACTAAAGTACGTGTGGAAGAGTCACGTCGCCAGTAATGGCAACACGCATGGGCAGACTCGACCGGATTTAATACCACCCCCGGCATCTTAAACCGGCGTGAAGTAGTGGCCCTTGCCACTGCGTTTCGCATTAGGTAATGCCGGGCCCCGGTGCCCTTCATCTCCACCTTAAAGGCTGGCAACGCACCTGTGGCTCCTCTGGTGTTGCATGGGGTCGTGGGCGGCGGTGATCACTTACCATCAGGTGACCCGAAAGCTCGTTTGCCTTGTCCTCTCCCATAAAAAAAAAAAAAGGTAATTGCACCTATAACCATAGCGTTTTCAATCAGAGGATATGGCGCTGCGCCAGAACGTTTTTAAGTGAAAACAAAAATGTTACCTTTGCATATGTTGTTTATCAGAAAAAAATATTAAATGTACAAATTGACCTAATTATTGTATAATAGAACAAGTTATGAAATTGAGACAGTTTAATAATATGGCACACGTATAGTTTTCTATAGGAATAAACGGTTGATTTTTCTCATCTCTCCGTTCTATTTATACGAATTGCATTATGAATGAACGTATTTTTATTAATTTTGAAGAATATACATTAAATCAAAATTATGATTAAACTCTCAGATATCAGAGCAGTCACCTTTATAAATTAAAGTCAGTTTATTTTTGTTAGTTAGTTAATTTAGTAGCTTTTTTATACACGGAACCTAGTGTTAAGATTTTCAGTTTCAAACTTTCCGCCCAATTTTGAGGCATAACTCAATGTTACATTTACAGGCGAACAGTGTGCCGGCCACTGATAAAATAACGTAATATACCAACTATAATACAAACGTATACGTTATATCACGTACTCGTATATAAGACGCGACAGACGTAAGCTATAAATAGAACCTGCATTGCATGAACTAGGCTATTTCAAGATTAGCTGAGTTTTCAGTGCACACCGGCTAACAGTTGTTCTAAATGTTTTGAAATCTTCTCTATCTCTAGAAAATTTGTGTTAAGACACTTCATTCTCCACTTTCTTTGTCTTTCTTCTTTGATATATTATACAGTAAATGGTGAGGACAAATAAAGTCAGTTTTCTTAATAAGAGAAATAATTGAAGAAGAGCGTCAGCAGCGTCAGTCAGCTATCAAACTTGTTACCCTTGTTATAATGAGGTGCCACTACCCACAAACTCTCAATATCCTTCCAAATGTGTAACGTAATCTTTGACAAGATGTCACATTTTCGTAATAAACAAACAAACTGACTTCTCACGTACATAAGTTGATGGTTACGTCACTAATGACCAAGTTATATTATGTTTAATGATTTCTACCGAAGTAAGCTTTTTAGGATATGCAAATAAGTAATATTTATAATTCAGTTTTTTTTTTATTAATATATTTTTTTCGGGCTCTAAAATTTACTAAAAGTGGAGAACTATACGTCATGGGAGTATTTAAAAATATTTTACCTAGATTGTAGTTATGAATAGTAGATCTGTATCTAGATCTATATCTGTATCTATGGCGTGCAAAGAGTTTTATTTTTCACCGAAAATGTTTAGTTAATAAAATTTTTGAGGTGGGCACAGACCCCATGCTACTTCTATTCTTATGCCCATTTCTACTAGGCTCTCTCTCTCTCTCCCTTTCCCACTGAACGTAAACTAACAATAGTAAACCATTGCACCATCTGAATTTTTCTATAACTCGTTACTTGCTGTATATACAGAATGTATCGAGAATTAAAATCGATTTTTATAGATTTTAGGTTAATAGGTAACTGTAAAAGAATTAGGTTTACTTCTATGGAGTGGTAAAATAGATTAATAGTGTGTTTATTTTTTAGAATGGTAATGGGTTTAATGGGTTGATTTAACCAGCTTCTACCTACATATGTTTCTAGTTTCACACTTACCTAATGTATCGTGGTGTTAGATATTTAATAATATACTTACTACTCAAGATGTTCTTTTTACTCGTATAGATAGATATATACATAAATATTTTCTTTTGAAATAATTTTATTTATTATATTTTTTTATAATATTGAATATAGTTTTGCTTTATTTTTTCTATAAGTTGTGCACATATGTGTATAGATCAAAAAAAAATATATAATATCTTATATAATGATATATTTTTTAACATTGTATTCTGGATTTAAATAATAGTAAATATATATTATAATATATTTTTTTATATATATCAATATTAATTTTTTTTTACTGCGACTTGGAGCTCCGCCCCTCTACATGTCTTGAAAGAGAAAAATTCTCTAAAAATTTTCGAAGTCTCGTGAAGCTAAAGAAATACATATAATCTTTGACTAATTGTCAAACAAATTATGTATTAGCTCTGCATATACAAATCTATATATTATAATAGATGGAGAAATACCTACTCAGAAGTACCTGCACACCACATACAGAAGTCAGATAATGACATACGTGACAAGTTACGAGTTGTGAATGAATGTGTTACACTAGCGTAAATACGCCTCTGAATTTCGTAATTTATATGTGGAAAAAATTGTTAAAATGTGATTAGAATAAAATTATGAATTTGTAAAGACCTTTACAACATATACAGTGTAGTAGTGTGTTACTCTGATATAATGTAAAAAAAGCCCGGCGTAGAGTTCTACCACTTAATTACGATATATTACGTATACGTATAAATATAATACAAACGTATTAATTATTACGTATTATTTGTTATTTTTATTAATTATTAATATACCTAAATGAAACACCCATCGTTATAACAAATATTGCGCAGAAGCAACCTTCAATTTGATTTCACAACAAAACATCAAACAAGAAATAATGATACGTGAAAAGCTAATATTTACTTTAAGCTCACTTGTATGTATTACTATTATTGTAATTTGCGAAGGAGGTTTTTTTTTATATATGGTAACTATGATTCATTTATGTATACTTATGTCTAAATTTTATATTTTATGTATTTATTCTATGTCCGATTTAGATTTTGTTTCATTCAAACTTTGTACTTAGGCCAGTGAGGTCAGATGTGGCGCAGAGGCACAAATTTAAACGCGACATTTTGTGGTTTCGGTTCCCACTCAATTTAAATTGTTGAGTTCCATCACCCAACACGCTAGGCCTCCGGGCAAAAAGAGTCTTATTGAGAACGGAGTGTTTTTACACTAGGTCCCCTGGTTCCTTCTGCCTACCTTGTTGTGTGCGAGATACACTGTGAAGGTAAAAAAAAGAGATAAGCAATGGAAGCATATGAATGTGAAAATCCCGTTTTGATTAATTAATATTTTGTCGTATTAACTAAAGATAGAAACTATTTATTATTATTATTTATAATAGAGAAACTAAAATGATTCCAGGATTCATATAACAGATGATTACAATTCCAAGATAATAATAACAAAATAACCTACATAAATATTTTGAACATATATATACCAACCAATATGTTGAATATATACCAACAATTATGTTGAATATGTATGTTAAACATATACAAATAACATTACATTAATAGACACGGCACGCCGCATTGTGTAGCGTAGGACTGTTCACGGTAGTCCCTTTGCTGGAATATTAATTACGTATATAAGTACTCAATGAATACCTTAGAATAACCAGAAATGTTACACACTTGTGCTTTATTCGAATTAAATTGTTTAAAATTATAATAATTGATACATATCCAGATATAAACGTGAATTAATTAAAATATGTAAAAAAAAATAGGCCGTCGTGGCGCAGTGGCACAAGGGTGCCGCCCGCAAACGCGACGGTTGTGGGTTCGATTCCCACTCGAGGAAGTGAAATATTTCTTTACGTTTATATTGCCATTTTTCTTCGCTCTGGTGTCGAGGCAAAAGCGCGGCGTTGAGTTCTGTCACTCAACACGCAATGCCTCCAGAATTCGGTAGAAAGTGGGGAACGGAGTGTCTTAACACCGAGGTTCCCTCTGTCTATCTACTATCAAATTTTGTAAAAAAAAATATATATATATTTAACGCAGCTGCGAGTATAAATATATTGGCATTATACATTAAAACTTCGATATATTATATATTATTTTGTGTTAGATTGTCTCTTATTAACCGAGGGATGCTATGAAGCTATATTCCATCATGCTAGTCTTCAATATTAATTTCTAATAAGTACCATATATAATACACAATCTTTTCTATGGAAACGTAATTTGTTATTCTATATAACGCTCAACTGACTAATTTGTTTGAACTTCTTCTGAATAGTTCGTTTAAGGTACTGCAGGTCTTTGTTCACCGGATGTGAGATTTAGTTATGCCCCTATGGCTCAACCACTAAAGGAAGACAAGGTCGTAGGTTTTATATCTTTATTTGATAATAAGTTTATATAGCCCATATAGCAACAGTGAACATACTGCCTACTGTTTGGATGGAGGAACTCAGCGTCGCACTTTGCTTTACTTTGCTTACTTAAATAAAGATAGATAATATAAGTAACACCTTAAAAAAACTTTTAAGGAAGGATCTCTTAACCAAAATCAAAAGAATCTTATTAAAATACATTATACTTACGACAGCGACTCACGTGATATCGGTCCCTTTGTAAAAGCCGACCACATTATATAGAACTATAATGAAATAGCAAATCTAGGCTACAATAGGTCTATTTAATTTCGTATTATTAGCGTAGATAGCTATCTATAGGAGGTGTGACAGGCGTGTTAGTAATAATTATGATTGTATCGGTCTTCTTTGAGAATATCAATTTCTTTACGTTATATTCATACATCGATGTTGAATGAATGGGTTTTGAATAAATAATATAAAAGGAAGAGTCATTATTATTGATTTTATAGAAACATGTTCTCTATAGTGTAAAGTGAACGAATGAAAGTGAATGTAGGAAATAATTGAGTGAAATTTATTGATTTTTTGTTATATTGAAAAAAATAATAACTATAATTTATAAAAGTTTCTTTATTAAACAATAAACTTGTTTTTATATACTTATATACAGTGTCCATTAGAATACAAAATACCACAAAAATGATTTCTTCCCATGAACAGTGATACAGCACAAAATTCCCACTGTGAAAACACGTTGCATCTGTAAAATCAATTATATTAATTGATTCGACAAAAATAAATGGCTTCCGTAGTCAACGATTGACAGCGTTTTTGGTGTTTCCCGCTTTTAGTTTGACAATTTAACTTCTTTTTCACTTGAAAAAGCAAAGGATGGATGATTTTGAGCTTTACTTCAATGTGAAAAAGGCCAGTGTAAATTAAATGAACAATTTTAAACGTATTTCCTTTGTAAATTGGAAGCGTGCGCGACGCGGTGACGCCTTTGTGAGTGATGTTACTAAAAACACATTTGATCGTATCGAGAGATCTATCGATTTTATTTTATATTCTATCCGCACTTTGTATGTAGAATTTTTATTATGTATATCTTTACCGTCTGCTGACGAGTTGGTGATAGACAGATGCGATAAAAGGATGTCAAATTAAAGTCCGTACACGTTTCTATATCACGGAGTCGTAAATATTTATATTTATATGTGATAATTTGATAAATATAAAATTTTGTGCTTTTTTTTGAAAAAAAGGACAATTATCTTATTTTTTATACATATTAATTGTTATTTTTAGTTATAAATGAAAAAAAAAACACTTATAATAAATTCTTAGTTGCATTTTTTTTTAAATAAACCTAAACACATTTCGATACAGCACAGCCCTAGCATAAGGTTAATAACCCTACTAAAACAAGGCGCAGGGAATTCGGTAATTGTTGCCAAACGTAACGCTAGTGGCATACCGAGCTACTGCACCTTTGTTGTTTCAAAAATCTGTTCTAATACGTGTAATATGAAAGATTCAAATACATATTATTTTATTATTATATTTTAACTTCACGCTGTACCTCACGTATATCAGAGTAAGCAGAGGGAATCAGGGAACTTATTGTTGATCTAACCCAGTTTGAGTTATGACAAAAAACTACAAATAAATTCAAAATAATAATATTTTATATTATCCGTTTATTACATTCACTTAAATAAAATTTTGGATAGAGTTTCTGCTTAAAACTATTAATAAGAAATTTCCTCATTTCTTTGTCTCATTAAATAAAGGAAATATTTAATAAAAAAAAATAAAACGGCATATTTATATTATGTAATCAGTCAAAATATGAAACTTATTACACTACTCTATGCAAATTATTTATATTCTACACAATAAATGTGATAAATGTGGACGTATAGTATACGAATGGTGAATTTAATGTGCGTAGGATTTGAATGATGTTATTTGATTACATACATTTATGTTCAATTAAATGATTTACAACTGGATTTAGAGTCATCCAAATCAATTAAATTGTAACATTTATAAACAATACATTTATTGAAAGAAATTGTGTTTTATTATTTATGTGTTCGTTTTATGTAGAAAAGACTTAAGGAGACTGTACGTCTTTCTTTGTGTTTATCCTTTTCAACAATCATATTCAACGAGTCTAATGAAAAAAAACCTCGGTGCGTTCTGTCTACCCTTCTAAATGCATAATACAATATAAGAAGCCTTAACACTATATACCTATTACAAATGGGATCTTTACCCACAAATAACGACCTAAAGCCTATTTCTTGTACAAGCCAATTGGTTTTGTTAGTACAAAAATAATATAACATGTAATTGTACAATGTTTTTTGGCTTACGTAACTCGTCTATAATATATCTAATATATTTTCATTATTTTCGAGACCATTAAGCAGAAATGTGATAACAAACAGTAAAAAAAGACATTCTACTATTCCAGAGATTGAAATACCTACGTTAGTTTATGTAATAAACCCAAAACTAAGTTAAGTTAGTAAAAAAATACATTTCATTCTTTTCTTAATCTATACAATCTATACAACTATTATTATACTTCAAATTTCGTTTCGTGTAAATTATATATAAAAATTATATTGAAAATAGAGACATGTGTATACTAATTAAAGGTAGTGTACTCGCTATGTCATTCGCTTTACGTATTCGAAACAAGAACGTGGTTAGTTCCATTTAGTGAATTTGAATTTGGAATCGGGTGGTCCACTTTTTTTTAATTAAACCAAGCCATAGACTATTTTCTTTTAATTAGATTCCGGAACATTCGGTCCCACTTATTTTAACCTGAGGATTGATTGACGTTAGATTTTGTTTTGATTAAATTAACGAAAATATATATATTTTTATTATTTATTTATTAAATATGTACGCTGTGTGTATGGACTTTTGTTTTAATCAGATATGTTCATATTATTAATTTTTTTGTTTGATATTGTATACTAGGTTTATATGAGTTTTGTTTATTGTATGAGAGAAACATCGGAATGTTGTTACAATCTAAGTGTAACCCGAGGTAACTCTACGCTCTTGTTCATTGGGAGTATTGAATAGAGTACGGTAATGTAATTTCCTAATATTTGAAGCCGAAGTTACTGAGATTAGTGTGTCAAACAAAATCTTGAGCTTTATAATATAAACATCTATAGATGTATAGATTTAGCTAAAATAGATGAAATATCAGAGAATGAAATCATATATCACACGATTCTCTCTACCTACCCTCACAAAACGCGGGGAATGCGGGAAGATATACCACGACAGAGAGCTTCGTAATTTTATTTTATGCGTAAGATTAGATCTATACGTGGGTGTAAGATTCCTTTTATGGCATTATGAATTATTCTCCTTTATCTGCTTTAGGCATCAGGAATTCTTAGGTTTGTTACTACTGACAGTGTGCGCCTCACTAGCATACATACTTCTAAACATACTTCTAGCTGTTAAGGCTGTGTGATCTATGATTTGGGCCTTTTGTAAAAGATAGTTTATACTTTTTTATATAACGAAGATAGTCAATGAATATGGAATCTAAAATATAGAAGAATCTTGGATTTCATTTTTTAATATTATAGTTGAAAAGAGTTCCAAATCTTGGAAATTTCGAAGATTTTATATATTATAACCTTAAATACATTCATCATTATTTAAATAAATTATTCGTTATTATTGATTATCTACAGTACTTAAAATAATATATATTGTGTATAAAATTAGGTGTACATATATAAATATTTTCCATGAAAAATTATATTGTGCCTCTGCTTTACTTTTTCCGTTTTATTCGTCACCATTCTGTTAGAGTAGTTTATAGTCCTAATGTTAAATTATCGAATGTCGTAACATCAAAGCACAAGGTAAAGTAATTAACATTTTTAACACCTACAGGTCACTGGAGTGTGAAAAGATACTTTATTTACACTATAATTGAGAAACAAGTAATATATATCGTTCGAGATTATTTTACAAATTACCATAAGTGTTTGAATTTGGTGACTTACAATTGGTTTTTTTATTTAGTGCTTCAGCAAGACAAAGCACGGCGTTGAGCTCCGCCTCTCACCAGATAAAGGGGAAACCGGGGAAACGTATCTCTTAACTAAAAATATGAACATTAAAAAAAATCTTAATTCATTTACCTAGAAATAATTGAGAAATAAATGATTTAACTAAAAGCGAAGCCGTCATGTCGAACTAGTATATTTATTTCAATGGACGTACAAAGTTTTCGAGGCGTAAATTTAATTGTTATGTTTATTGAGTATTGTTGTTTAATTGAATACGCCATTGTGATATTATCAACTCGGTGTTGAAATTTGTAACAGTTTGTTGAAAAGTTTATATTTATTATATATGGAAGCTTTTAAAATTCTTTCGATTGATAGATAAAATAAAATGTCAACATAATATTATTATTTTGACATTTATTTATATATTTATATATATAAATATAAATTATATTATGCTTGTTTTTTCATGCAAAAATTTAAATAAGAAAATCGAAATCATACGAAATTCAACGTAACCAATATTATTGTAAGTACATACAATGTGGAAATATCCTAACTGCGCTACAATTTACATATTAATATGTGTTAAGTTAAATTTAACTGTGATTCTGATTAGTGTATTACTTTAATCGAACCCACGACCTAAATAAAATAAAATACACACTATCGACGTTCTTCAGATGTTGTTATATAAAAACTAACAAATAAGGCATTTTTTCTAACCTAAATTAGATTTTTAGTCTAAAACAGATCTAATTTATGTGAATTTCGCACAAATATGCTATGCTAAGCACAGACTTTAGCCACTTGAGCTAAATTTTTTATAGGTCAAGTACGTTTTCCATCAAATATACAGATAATTTGGCACACGACGAGTTTATTGTGGATTTAGGCCGAGCGGATATACGAATATTGTAAACATTGTATGATATATGACGTAAAAATATATTCTATAATATAATATAATATTTTTATTGTTTATTTTTTTGGATTTTAAACGATTTTTAAACGTCTGTATTTAAGTCTGTATAATATTATTTTCATTCAGTATGTTTTAAAATTGTATTTCTCAATATATATATTTTTATAATTATAATTCTAATAATTATTTATTGAATAACATGAGTATGTTTGCCATACGTATAATATGTGTTATTTTATATTATCAATAACGAATGTTATAATTACACTTGGAGGAGTAAATTATTTTCATTTTCCTGTCTTATACCAAGACACTGCACGATGTTGAGTTCCACCAATCGACACGCTACCTCGAAAAATAGTATGGAACGAAATGTCTTAACTCTAATACCCTATTCCCTCTGTCTATCCTGTTATATGTGGGAAGCAGCGTGAAGTACTACAACCAGCATAAACAGAACCCACGACCTCCTCTCCACGCCGCTGGGCATTTAAACCCAAAAAATTTGATTTATTATAACAAGACACTCAACGCTAACTCATAATATGAGTGTGACAATAAAAAACCCGCATACACGTAATACAAAGTTGAAATTCTTTCATTATGCCAATTGAGAGTTTTTTGACCTGAAGGGTTGGTTTTAATCGTTACAATCGAATGAAATGATTTATTGACCGACATTTAACAATCATTGAATGACTAGATACACGTAAGTAGTGGATTCGATTCCCACTCAGGGTAATATATTATTTTCTTTTATTCACTCTTCCATCAATCAACATTGAGGATTCAAAAATTTGACAATGCGTAGAGATGCGAGTGCCTTATTGTGCCCATACGAGTATATGTGGTAGACACTTGACAAATGCACTAATAAATACCAAAAAAGTACGTAAGAGAAATATACTAGCGTTAGCTTGTGTTTGCGTGTTTCTAATTCAATACTTATTTTTTCTTAAGAATTTAGAAATGTTTTTATAATTATTTGATCGACTATCCCGACTTTCTAAGTCGAGAAAATAATGTTAGATTTATTAGTTCTATTACATTATTAATAAGAATGTAAGAATAGAAACATTATGATGATTAAAAGATTATTTTAAACGGTGTAAGGAACAGCCATCTTAATAATTACAAATCTGTTCTAATTAACGATCACTTAATGATAATAAAAAGAGCTGTAACTCAAAATTATAAAGACGCTATAAAACAAAATAGATGTTAATCACAGTTATGTCGTAAAAAATATTGATTTGTTTTGGTAAACATACTTACTTAAAAATTGGGAGCACTAATTAAATATGTATATTCTTTATAAATTAAGTAAAGAAATAAAGAGATACTTTTTTTAAATTTATTGGTAAATATAACATATATTTCTTAATTTATATACTGTACAATTTATACCATAGATAATACTCACGACATAATAATCACGTGTTGATTTCATAGTATATTAAAGACATTAAAATTTTATTATTTATTGGTATGGTTATATTTTATTTACATTTTGAAAGTCATTCATAAAAAGGCATTCTACAATTCTATTAGACGCATACTCGTATATTTAGAAAACCTCAGGCTGAGTCACAACCTTTGGCAGACACCTTGGTGATAGTAGATCTGATCTTCTCGTTCAGATAAAACGTCTGCCAGTCATTGGCCTGTAGTATGTAGATCAGCGTGCATTAAATGTTAAAATTGCCATTTCTCAGGACTAAAAAGGAAAAAATCTTCAGTGCTTTTAGCAAACCACCAAGAGTTAATATCAAAACGCTTTTATGAAAAAGTTTAAGATTTTTGTGCAATAAAAGATGTCTTTCAAAAATTTTATTTATTTACTTATAAATTTTTTTTTGCTTAAATTCTTTGTCGTATTGAACTGTTACTTCAAAAGACTTATAAAAAAAATTTTTTTTATGTAAATTACATTATTTTCATTAAAAAATATTTTTAAAAAGTTAAACCTACAAATAAATAAGAGATTAATATTTTACAATAATCTATGTCTAATATCTCTTTTATAGTGTAAATAAATAATAAATTTTATTATTATCTGTGGCGAAACGTGCGCGGCGCGAGTTCAACGCTCCCAATATGGCGCTAAAATAGATCGAAAGAAATTCCCGCCATTTCATTTAACATGAGATTGTTTCTCGAAGTTAACACTTTAAACGTGTTATAAATTGTAAATTTTCTGTTAAAAAATGGTATATTATTGGTATGGTAATGTGAATTATGGTTATTTCTTTGTTAAATATCACTTTTTTACATTTATTTGAACAAAAATAAAAATATCAATGTCAATAATTGTTGTTTCAAATAACTCTGTAATTAATAATTTATTTCTCTGATAAAATGAAAACAAAAATACATACTTATTACTCAGGTTTTCATATGAATCACTTTTATATTTCATAATTTGTATAATTTTAAACTGACGCGTGTATGTTTTTCTTTAGTTAGTTTATCCTGAAAGGAAATCAAACCCGCTAGCTATCTACATTAACTACATTCAATAATGAGTAGACTACAATCCAAATTTCAACAAGTAATTTTATATTTATTATCGCCATTGAAAGCTCTATAATGAAACTTTAAAAGCTTTTTTTAAAACCATGTGCTTCAATTATCGTTCCGCATGTGTGCTGAAATATATGGAATATCTGTTTTACATGTGCTTATAATTTCAAGGCTAGTTTCAAATGTATTATAATAAAATAATAAGAAAGACACGTGTTCTTATGGAATTCTGTGTAAATGTTCAGTTAAAATTTTTACCAAATAACAATTAAAAGTTGATTTATTTTTTATATTTCATCATAATATGGAGAACAATGTTTTTGTATCATCGAAGGAATATGAAGATATTGATAAGAACCGGCGAAAAACTGTATAGGCAAACTTTTAACATAAATGTCACAATTTTATTATTACAACTTGGTAACTGGTATCCTGTTTGAGATCCACTAGACATTAAATAAATATGTTAATAGACTTTAATTGTTAGTATTGTTTTTATAAATTTCTTTTTCCTTTACGGCAAACTTTGAATGGTTTGAATAACTTTGAATAGTGCGTATTTAGATCCCGGAGATTTGGGAAATACATTAATTACATTAAAAAAAATATTTTTAAATGATAAATATCAATTCATTTATTCAAAATATTATGTACAATATTTAACTTAATGACAACATATTTGTCTATCTATTAATACGTTTTATAAAGTATGAAACACTTACATATTATCTAAAATTGCGTGAATCCTTGAAATCCTATTGAGACTAGCAAAGTAGGTGATAAAATTATAATAAACTGTGTAAAATTGTGTGTCATGAATATAATTTCCTAGGAGACCTGTCTAACCTAGGTCTGTGACATAAGCACTAGAAGTACTTATTTATAAAAGAGACCTAACTATAATTTTATATATTTTGTTAAATTTATCGTCCTCGCTATAACAAACTGAAGAGCGGATTGTCGTGGTAAGTTTCCCCTGTCTACCCTGCTAAGTGAAGATACAGCGTGAAGGGAAAAAATCCATAGATGGTATCGTGGCACAGTGTAACAGTGTTTGACTGTAATCGCTGGTTTCGACTTTCAATATTCGATTTTCAACATTCTTCTTCTAGTAAAACTTCCGCAACATATAATTATTGTTTAAAAATTTAAGAAAATGGAGAGCAGTGGAAAAGTGTAGAAAGTGAAATAATAGAAACTCAAACGCGGCTTCGCCCGCTTAAAGTTATTTGCCAAATATACAAAATATTTATACAAAATGTAGCCTACGTGGTATTCAAATTATTTAACTGTAAAGTGTCATTGAAGTCACTAGTTTTCGCTAGTTTTTGTGTGAGTGTGATACAAACATCCATCCTTACAGACTTTTACATTTATAATATAAGTAGTATAGTATTAGATTAATATATTTTATTAATTTTCATTTTAGCACTTTGTTCTTAGACTAGTTAATCCTGAAAACAGGTCAAGTTATAAAGCTCTCATAATAATAATAACACAGAGCCTCCCTTATGAATAATAATATACATAAACTATGAAGGTTAGACATTTAATTAAGTACTAAATACATCATAATATGATATCATCGTCTAGACAAAAGCCTATTTTAATAATGAAAAGCCTAATTTAATAAAATACAACTGTCACGATGTCGAGACATTGATTCTACTTTACTTTAAAAGAAGGATTAATATTATAATTTCAATGGTGTGTATATGATCACTGATATAATAAATGCGTAAGTTGTTTTTATTTTCCCACTCTGGTAGAAGGCGCGGCGCTTAGTTCTGCCATTCAACCCACAATGCCTTGAAAGTTAGGCGATGCGAGGTGAAAAAAAAATCTTAATACCTTGCTAAATACAAAATTACAAAACGAGAAGCTTTATAAATCATTTTTACAATGTTCATACAAAAAGACAGCAACAATTCATTATTAATCTTCAGGATTTAGGAGATAAAATTATAAGCATTCAATAAAACTAATTAAGATATAAGATCTTATTTTTACATCACACTGACACATAATTAAGATAATCTTAATTATCTTCTAAACAATATTTTAATCGATTAGATAGAAAGATCACACTAATCGATTTTTGAAAGCGTCAAAAAACTAATGAATTTCAATGAACTGTTTAAATGAACTTGTGTCTATTACCGGACCACGGGATTTTTTTGAGAAATCAGGTGTTGAGAAATATATGAAAATTAAGATCACTAAGTTATCTTCGCCAATTAATAGTTGTGAAAAATTAATTAGACATAAACAATAGAAAAAAATATCCTATATAAAAATAAAAATCAATCTTTCAACACTGAATATGAAAATTTTCAATATACTTAATATTTTGTTATATTATAATATATTTTGTTATGTATAATAAATATTTAAGCTCCTCTTCTAGAGAAATTAAAAAAAAATCCACCTATCTTTATGACACTGGATGAACTTGTTACAGCCTTATCAAACAACTGTATATATATACCGATCAAAGAGTTCCGAAACAATTAATAAGGACAATCCAGTCCTTTGATATCGAAAATAATAAAAAAAAAAAAACAAAAAAGAGCCAAAAAAGTATAAAAGAGGTTTGAATCTTGAAACTCGTCCTTTATACTAAGCTCTACTTGACCTCGTGTCGTTTCATTCGCTCGTACGTATTTTGTATGTGAGTGAAGAAGATAGAAGATTCGTAAAACAGACTATAGTGTTCATTCACATACAGAGTTACTGGGCTGCATTCTGGAGTAGTGTTGTATAGATTTCTAAATATTTTTTTTGTAACGTCGATAAATATATATTATAACTTATTATTAACGACATTTGATTTAAGGTAAGATATTTTATTTATTGCATCAAAAAGTTCATTTATATTGGTGAATATAAATTTCATTGTCATTTTTAAGTCGACAACTTCAAATCATGAAATAGACAAAACAAACATGCTTATTATTTTTAAAATTAAAGAAAACCCACCATTTGTGTAATTAAACATTTGCATTTCAATTGTGACTGTGGCCAAAAATCACGTATGTCGCAGTTTTACTAATTCTAAAGAGGATCTGGTAATACTCTTGAATGTGTATTCACGTGTTCAGTGCCTATTTTTTAAAAAATATTTTTTAAAAATGTAGGATTTGAATCCACAACTACAGCGTTCTCGTTCGTATAAAAAGAATACATGAATTAAACATACAAAAACAAAAAAAAAATATTTATTGAAATTTTACGATATTTTATTTATTTCATCAATAGCACGCAATCGACATCACTGTAAAAGATCCAGACCGGTTAACAGATTTGCACAGCTTTTTCTCTGGATGGTCAGTTTGTGTAATTTTCTATGTATGGAGCTTTCATTCATTGTTGACGCAAAGTCTCGTCTGAAAAGGGCCCAACGGACACCTGCTTACATAATTATTATATACTTGTTTAAATATAGTTGATAACAGTTAGAACTAAGTTATTATAAAAACGTAATCAAAATTTTTGTTACTATTTGATCAAAAATTAATATTAAACACTGATTTGTATAAATAAATTATAATTTTAGCATGTAGGTCATATTAGATCAACACGCAAACATCTTTTAAGTGTTTCCTGAGGGTGGTCCTGCTATGTACGGAATACAGCGTGAATATTTAAATTATTTTTAATCAGTTTATTGATGAGATCGTTGTGATACAGCGGCGTAGGCTGTGATTGTAAACGTGACGATAGGAGATTCGATTCCCAATCAATATTTTCAATTCGTTGCTCTGGTAAAAACACAGTACGGCCTTCCACCACACAACATATAATGTCTCGAATGTCGGGTGGTGCGTGGGGAACGTAATGTATGATTCAAAACTAGTTTATTTTATTTTATTAGAAATATTACATTATATATAATATTTAATAAAAAAAGGCATAAAACTAAGTATCGCTATATAACAGGCAACGGCATTTGGGAATTAAGTTCTCGTACGATTTACACAGATAATATTTTTAAACCAACCAACTAATAATATTCAACCTATTTAGTTATTTGATATCCAATTTAAAGGATAAAAATACATATTTTTATAGCATTACTTAATAATACTTTACAAAACGCTTCTCTAGATACATTCCGTGATATCAGACTCAGTGTTATTTCGAAGCTTATCTTGATAAACTTCCCATAAAACTTCCATAGCGTGAAAGCTCTACAAACATACGAGATGTTATTGTTTAGTATGTATAAAGTACTTATATTGAGAAATTTGTACGGAACTTTCGAGATTATTTAGATGAATATTTAAAATATAAAAATAAATATATAGATTATTATCATTCTTATTTTTTATGATTTATATTAACTATTTTCCTAAATGCTTCAGATCAGGAGCTAGAACCTAGAGTATTCGGAAAAATAAACATACCGCGTTGTTGATATCCGCCAATTGATACGAAATGCGTAGAGCTTGGAGTCGAGTGTTTCAATACTACTTGAAGTTGTATAGTAATTATTACAATTTTGTAGGTACTCCAATGTGCAAATAAACTTAAAAAAATATTTATAGCAAGCCTTTACCTTTTATTTTTACTTGTAAGAATGTAAACTGTTAAGTAATTATACTACAATTAACATTACTATAAAAAGTCAGCCAATTCCGAGTAGTATTGCAACGTGAATGGTTCCGTACAGTATATTTGTTTTAAGTTTTAAAATTATTTAAGGACCCAGAAAAAAATACAATTATGATATTCTTATCATCTAACATATGTATACATACAATTCTAATTATCTGTGAGGGTGGTAGAACACAATTGCCTTTAATTAAAGTGGATTCTAGTAACGGAACTCAACACTGCACTTTGTCTTGTTAGAACGGAGAAATAAAAAATGGGGGTAAAAATCAAACCCAGAACTTGTTGCGTGTGCTTCAGACGTTATTCCAATATGGCACGATGAGCAGCGTTAAACGCCAATTATATTTACACTTTATATCTTATATATCCGGACAGAGTACGAAACTATAATAAAATATACTTGACGGTAGTTTTACGAGTATGTCAGTAATGTCAAAAGTGGTGAAAGTTGTATATTAAATGCATCCTAAATACTTACAGCTTTTTGTAAAGAGCTTCTCAGAAAACTTTCCCACGTTGGAACGTCCTCTCAAAGGCCACGAAAAAATATAACCTTGTAATGAGGTCAATCGTTTAATAGGTCTTTGTGTTATTGTCAATTTTTATGTGATTGTAATAATAAAAATGTTTAAGTACTTTTTTTTAGTTTAGCACTGTACCACGCACATGGTAGGGTAGGTAGAAGGAACCTGGGAGTGTTAAGAGTGTTAAGATACTCCGTTTCAAATTAAGATAATTTCGTTCCCCACTATCTGCTGAATTCTTGAGGCATTGTGTGTTGAGTGGCGGAACTACACACCGGGCTTTGCGTTTTACCCCCGAATCGGAATCGAATCGACAGCATCAATTATCTTGAAGTGTTGATTTTTTAACCGACTTAAAAAAGAGGAAGTCGGTGGTGGCCAACCAAAATGATATTAAAGACTAAAACCTCTAATTAGTTAGTTAATACTTTTTTCCTTTGAATTTACATTTGAATTTACAAGTACGTTCAAGACACATAATACGTCATGTCGTCACAGTCATTTTATTACTGGAACAAGGAGTCTTTGAAATTAATTATTATTACTATTAATAATTTTATTCTTTTATAACAAAAAATTACGATAATTTAATACGTTTAGATATGAGTAAGTATTAAACAAGTATATGATTTTAGCTATTTAGTAAATACTTAGCTTTATATAATTACAGCCGTAAAATTTCATATATTTTACGTGGGTACTAATATTTTATAGCTTTTTAATATTTTTGTATAAAATTTTTACAGTTTTCAATTTCATTATAAAGAATGATGTTTTAACGTTGTATTTAAGGCGTCGTGGCGCAGTAGTACAGCGACGGTTATATATTCGAATCCCAGACTGAGATGAACTCTGATATGTGCCCCTGCACCACGATCGTCCTGCTGGTTTTGAGGGGACTTGAGTGTCCTAGCACTAGGTTATCTGATTCCCACTGCCTACACTGAATCATAGAGTATATCTATTAATTAAATTCGGCGATAGTGCTTAAAATATATCAAATATTATTTACACTGGAACTCGATACACACGACATATGGTCTGACTTGTGCCAATCGACTCAAATCGAGTATTTCTCAGGTCAGCCAAAAATTATATTCACAAAAAACACTTGTCATTGACATCTTGAAAACCTTGAATGTCCCATTCACTGAAGATCAATAAAAAGTAGCAAAATATTTTATTGAATTGTAAATTATTTCACATACATTATTATGTACCTCGCCATAAAAAAAGTATGTTTCTCGCATCCGGGAGACGTAACTTTTTTTTTAAATATTGACATTTTAGGCGTCGCGTCGATCAGAAAATTAAATAAATATATAGATGAGCTTTAATATAATAAATTACCATATAGGTACTTCGATAGCCATCTTTGAATGGCAGAATCTATTACTAATTTTCTTTTACTTACTTAACTACTTCTAAGTAACTTGGCCAAATAAATAAAAAAAAAGATAATTTTTTAAAAGATTATCTTTTTCTTTTTACTTAATAAATATAAAAAATATATACTACCTAAGTATAAATTGAGCGTCTTAATAAACATACTTAGTAGAGGTGTCCAACTGCAAACAGCGATTGTTGTAAGCTCGATCCCCTCTCTGGAGAACGATTTTACTTTTTACACAAGGTTTTCTTTTCTTTTCCTGCTATATGCGGGATACAGTGTGAAACAAACAATACTATAAGTATAATAGCGCATTTTTCTATCATCTGAAATTGATGTCACGGCCTCCATAATGATTTTCATGACCTCAGTTTAAAGCCGCACCCAATATTTGGAGACTTCGTTATAACAATGACGATAGATGACTACTTATGTGTTTACATCCATAAAACTATCTGACGTAAGCTTTTATATGGAAAATTCTATAGATATTTCATAATTGCCGTTAAGGCACACAGAGAAATTTGTGATGAAAATGTTTATATTTATAATATCAATTATATTATCAACTATTACTTTTTATTTTTGAACTCAGCTTGCTAATAGATAAATTTTGTCACTTATCTTTCTTTACTTTTTAGTTTCACGCCCTATCCCGCATATAGCAGGATAGGCAGTGTAAGTGCTCTGATACAAAAATTAAAGTGTTTTTATATACCACCTACAAAATTTGATAGTTGTGGGTTAAAATCCTATTCCCATTTATATCCCATGAGCATATTCTATATGCTATATGTATTTATTTACTAGTTAAATTATCATTACAATATTAGATTATTATTATAAAAATGTTATGAAACATCTATTTAGCCCAAAGAGCGTTTAAAAGGTAAAAGATTAAAAACGAAGTAACTTACATCAGGGAGCAAGGAGTTTCTCTACATAGAAAATAAATACATGTACAATTTGATTAATTAATTTTAAATGAATCCGAATGAATAAATAATAATAACGATGCAATTAATCTTGGCAAATTAAACTTGACATTCAATCTGAAATATAAAAATGACATATCAAATAAACATGCGAACAAAATATCGCGTTTCAACGTATTATAAAAATCTGTCACGTCAACATCTCTGGTTACAGAGCGTAAGGCTAATTAGATTTAGACTGTCTTGCGATTTTTTTGTTCTAGAAATATATTATTTTTGTTTACTTTTTTTTCTTTTAAGACGGTGTAGGCAGAGGGAACCCAGTATCAGGACTAACGTAAAAGTTATTGGAATTAAATGTAAAAAAATCCAGGCTTTTAATACATTTGTATGTGGATGTGGATTCGATCCCCACTCAAGGAAATGAAATATTTATTTCAATTTATACTTCCATTTCTTCGCTCTGGCGTCGAGGAAAAGCGCAGCGTTGAGTTCCGCCAATCATCACGTAATGCCTCCAGAATTAAGCGGATAGTGGGAAATGAAATGTCTTAATACTATATTCCCTTTTCTTACTCAGCTGTGTGCGGGATACAGCGTGAAGCTGATAAGAAAAAATATATAAAAAGAGCTTTAAGTAATCCACGGTATAAGTAAAGGCTCTATGACAGCCACAAGTGGATACCTCGTCAATGATTCAGCCATGTAACATGATGAGAGGCAATTGAATGCGTTACTGCATGAGTCGGCGTTTGAATTTGATTTGGTGTAAGTTGGGATAGTTTTACGGTTTTGTATTTAAAATATATATACAAATATATATTATAAAATGATAAACATTTGTATATAAATGTGTCAGCGATTCGAATCATAACCGCCGAGCTGTGCCATATATCATTAATCTTGTGTTTAAAGTTGCGGTATATGACTGAAAATCATTAAAGAAAAAAATATAATCTATGTTTTACTTTTCACTAATATCTCTGGAGGATGAGTGACGAAACTGAGCTTATAATTTTTTTGATTCACACTTTATATCCCACATAAATAGATTAGACAGAGGGAACACAGTGTTAAGACACTCTACCTACACCGTCCAATTTTGAAGACATTATATGAAATGAATTATTTATAGAAAACAAAATTAAATCATTTCCCCGAATGGAAATCGAACGTGCAATCATCGTGTCTAACACGACGAATTGTAGGTAGACTAAGTAAAATATGTATAATATTCTAGAGAAAGGTTTCTTATAGAAATTTGTTAAAAATATACATAAAGTAGACCTGCTCGTCACTTGTACCCTACTAAATGCACTTCACGGAGTCACGCGTCAATATTAAAGTTAAATTGTTTGAATAAAGTGCATCAGATACGAAGCGCAGCGACATCTCAGATGTTAATGTACACATCGATATAAATCAACTGATTATTTTTAATCCTGCTTTTGTTTTTCTTTGTTAAAGAAGAATTGGTTACTCTTTCAGATTACATTTAGGGCTTGAAAATCTTGCAGATGAGGTTTAGGAGATATAGCGACTGTTTCGTCGTGTGTTTGGTGATAACCAAAATTCCTTTTAGTCTCAATAAATGAATTCTTATTATAAATTATTTTTTAATTTAAACATGTATAATAATAACATGTAATTAAATGTTGTATTTTTTTTTATATTTAGATACGAAGAAAGATATAGTTATAACTATATACACAAATACAATATAAAAATAAACTTTCTATCTTGGATAAAACTAATTCAGCTTTAGGCAGTATTCTGCAAAGTGTCTATTCTAGTGACTCAGTTCTACCTTCTACGCGAACTAGAGACATTGCGCCTCGATTGCGTAATTCAACGTTTTTATTCGACTTGCCAAAGCGGGGAAATGGTAATAATACATACACATGTGTGAAACTGAACCCACAACCATCGCATACTGAGACGCTGAACCACTGAGCCTATATTCATCTTAATTTAATTTGGCCAACACACCGCTAAACTAAAAGATATGTAAATAAATATAGCCTTACCTAATTTCTAAGAAAACTCACAAGGCCTCCAGTCTCCATCGCGCTTACAATGCGTAACGGAAGTACGTCAATCATAATTGTAAAGTTGTTATTTGGTATTCTTGATACTAACGGTGTGCACACTTTAATTAGTTTTGTTCTGCGCTTGTACTAGTAGACGGTGGTATACGGTGGTCTACTAGTACTAGAATTATATGCTATTGAAATATTATAAAACTACCCACCAAGTGAGAAATTTCATATAAATTTCAAAAAATCTTACAGACTCTCGTCGACAGTTATTTTTGTAGTTACACTATAATTTCGTATGTATACGATATTAATGTTATTTTTTTTCGGTTACAGGTAAGCCAGTACAAGAATTAAGATTCGACGAGGCCGATTCTGGAAAGGTTTACAAGATCTATTACAGATAGGTACATGACAGTAATTTCTAAAGTAGTTTCTCGTTGGGTCGTCGACGCACAGAAACACAAGCGTACGACAGTAAACGCGATAGTTGTTGGTTTGATTCTCACTCGAAGTAATAAAGTACTTATTTAATATTTCATTCTCCGAAGTGGGAATCGAATCCAAAACTGTCAATTACAATTGCTTGCATTTTATAATAGGCTGACGAGGCGTAGGAGTACGCCTCGTCAGCCTATAATAAAATGTTGAACAAATAAAATACACGTAGGTTATTTTGTAATTCCCTTCACATACAGTCTAGGTCATGCGTGCGTGACTAAGACCCATCTAAGATATATTTGTAGAGAATTTAACAAAATGCCTATAGAATGTGAATTTTTACAAGTATCTATAGAATTGTGCGAACGTCATGTAAATTTATATACTGACTTATATTACATCTCTTATTGCGTATTACTTTTTAATTTTAAACTATACCCGGCAAATAGCTTTCGAGACAACGGAAGCAAACTGAACGAGAAAAAGAAAATATGTAATTAATAGCTCTGAGTGAGAATCGAATCCAGAACAAGAACCTTTTTTTTCACCACGGCCCCAATTCAACCGTAATAATTGTAAGAAAAGAATATTTATTTTCTTGATTAATTAAGGCCAGTCGTGGCGCAGTAGCCCAAGGTGTGACTGTAAAATCGATTCGTTCGATCCGCATTCGATTCATTTAAATATTTATTTAAATTTACATTTTTATTTGTTCGCTCTGGTGTCGAGGCAAAGCGCGGAGTTGTGTTCCGCCAATCAACACGCAAAGCCTCCAAAATTTGGCAGAAAGTGGGGAACGGAGTGTCTTAATACTAAGTTCCCTCTGCCTATCCTGCTGTGTACGGGATGCAGCGTGAAGCTAAATAATATATCCTTTAATCAAGTTTATATAACGTATCTTAACAATATAGAATCGTACACATAATAATCACGAACAGTCGTCGCCATGGCAACTAAGCTTCGATAGCTTTAAGTAGTTGGACTTTTGTCTTGAAGGAAAATGAAGTAAATTATATATAAAAATAAAATTTATATCAATCATACTCATATCATATCGTAAAATGAAAATGGACAGTGAAGACAGTGGACAATTAAGCTATCATTTACAATACGTATTTCCCCGCCTTCGCCTAACGAGCTTAAATTCTAGCACTTATACTATTATAAATACTAGAATTTACTTTCCTTGTCTTTATTAAGTATTATATAAAATGAACTGAATTGCTCATACAAATTGAATATGGAGCCTAAATCAGATACAGTCCAGCTCATTGCTAATCTATATTTTTTTGTTTGATTTTGTGATCAGGGCAGAGATGACCTAGTGTTAAGACGCTCTGTTCTTCATTTTATGCTATATATCAAGTAATCTAGTGTCACATATCTGCTCAACGGACCGCGAAAATACTCTTAGCAATATTATAAATGCAAAGTTTGCAAGGATCGATGTTTGTCTAACTTAAATGCAAAAAAATATTGAAACGATCTGACGAAATTTTACAGCAATATAGCTTATATGTAAGAAAAATGCATAGGCTAAGCAATGCAGCTTTACCCGCTTACACACAATATTTTAGCGGGCGAAGCTGCATTTCTGTCGCTTGTAATAATTTAAACATAAGGATTATCTCAAATCGACATTGAACCCACAACTATCGTTTACAGCTAGAATGGAAATATCTCACTGCACTACTAGGATAGCTGTCCTGATATACAAGCTCCAATAAACACTTTTACTAGAAAGCTATCATATATTTCCTCCACCATTAGTCCAAATCTGACCCAAATCAAATATTGTCATGTCTCTACACTCAAGGTTTCTTTGCTCTGACTCGTATCATATTGCTTTTGGACAAACATACCCTCGCCTCGAAATTAGGTCACATGTTAGTATTAGACAATTAATTATGCAAATGATTTTTTTGTATGAATCGTTATTATTTAATTATTTACATATTTCCACACTATAAGATAAAGTGCGGCGTTGAATTCTGCCACTCGAATATGTCTCGAAAGTAAAGTGGGAGAACAAAGTCTTTTAACATTAATTCCCCTGTGACTACCTTGCTATTTCTAGCAAGGTACAATGTAATTTATCACTATATACTTGTACATCTATTATGACTTAGTCTTAAAACATCATTAATAGTGATGTACAAACATAAAGTGCATTATCTTCATATAAATATGGCGATATTTTACTATAGAAAGCAATTGCAATAGGTCGAGTGCTGTTGCATCACATAAAATGATCGATTAAAAATAATCGTTCAAGTAATATATTTAATCGAATATTTATTTCTACGTTATCGATTTGACGAATAAAACCAGATCGGTTTTATTATGCCATTAAAATTATATTTATGTTTGGATGCAACTTAGTTGTTGTAGCTTGGTAGTTAATCTAGAACAAAATATAACTATTTAGGTGATCTTCAGCCTAGAATAGCTTAGGGTGTGGGTTTGATACCCACTGAGGGTATGATTAAATTTAAGCTACGCGACTTGGAGTACTTGTCTCACGTTGTCTTGGAAATTGGAAAGAACATATGGAATGGAGTGTCTTATCACTACGTTCCCTTTGTTTATGTTGCTGTGCTTTTATTTGTTTGCTTATTATTTTATTATATATTATATTATTGTTCCAGCAAAGTGAAAAATCTATCAATTTAAAAAGCTTTAAAAACAAAGGTAATGAAAAGGAAACTAAAAACAATAGATAATATATGGTAATATATGGATGATTTATTTCGGCTTCCCACCTGGGCTGTAAATTTCCTAAAAACTAAAAATCATCTGCAAAATATTTGTATGTCAATCTACTAATTTCTCGAAAACTAAAACCATATCGAGATGACCTCTTTTGATTGGTTTCTTTTAATTTAAGAAAAAGTCCAAGTTTGATCAAAATGTTCAGTTCAATATTTAAAATAACTTTTTTATAAAAAAAAATTAGTATTTTAATTTAAAGAAATAAAAGCGTGCCTATAGCGTTGTGCATTTATATTAAAGAGCCAACAAGGCACCCCATGAGAGTGTACTTATCCGTGACCTAGATGCCTGAAGCTACACGTGCAACCGCTAAGGCTATTGTTTTACTAAAGTTAGATAGATTAATTTATGTAAATCAATGTAAATATTTCATTTATGTATGGATATGATGAAGATGATGATGAAGAGGCCGTCATAGCACAGTGGGATACATTTTAACTGTAAACATGATTGTTTGGGTTTCAATTTCCACTCGGGGTGATAAATTATTTTCAAGTCTTCGCTCTATCAATAAAACAGAAACGGAAAACAGAGTGCATTAACTCTTGCTTTGCTTACCTTCTATCTACAGAATATAGCGTAAAACTAAAAAAAATGTACGAGCCCATTTAAAAATATTAAATTTTATATATATACTCGGCCATGGCACTTTTTACCGATATATTAAAATACTGTATCAAATTAAAATGTGTTATCCAATTACTTTCTGATATTACAAGCAAGTGATTAAGCTCTCCTATTCATTATATCTGTTTTGCTTCTCTTTTTTTTCTTAGCGAAACAAAATGCTTACTTAATTTTATCGAATAAACCATCATAGACTAAGCTTTAGTCAATGATGTCATTTATAGGGCCATAACGGTAATGTCATTTGCCGTTTGTTTTCTCCTTGTTACAGGATACTCAGCACAAATATTTTACTTTGAGGCCAGTCGCGGCGCAGGGATTAAACCGACTGGTTGTGGGTTCGATCCCCATTCGATGAGATGAAATATTCACTTAAATGTATGTTTCCATTTCCTCACTCTGGTTTCGAGGCAAGCGGGGAATGGAGTGTCTTAAATAGGTTCCTCCTGCCTACCCTGCTGTGTGCGGGATACAGCGTGTAGCTAATTATTTTTTGATATTTTACTTTTGCTAACTATTTTACACCATCGTGGCACAGTGGTACAGCTTTTGTAAATGTGATAGTTGTGGATTCGATCTCCATTCGGAATAATGGTAATTTTGATTATTTTTCTTTCTCTCGTTCGAATACTATGATCCTTTAATTCCATCACTCAATACTTTGAAATTAGGCGGCAAGTGTGACTCGCTGACTCAAATCCAAATAGCAAATAAGAACCTTAGATAATGTTGTGTATGTGTAACACAATGTAATGTGATTCACCAGTGTTGCCATATTAGAAAAGAACTCACGCCAAAAATGTATTTACGATATATTTAATTTAACTACTGTAACAGTTAAAAGAGAATAAAACTTTAAAGGAATGGAGGTCCATAAAATCTATTATTATCTCTCGATATGGCGTCAAAGAGCCATGTGCATGACTATGATGGAAGTATGAAAGGATTTAGATAGTCTCGGTTACCTTTTGATAATTTTACATGTGATATTTTTTCATATTTATTTAGAAGAATTATTAAGAAGAAGAATTAAAAAGAATTAAAAGGGAAACCAAATGGATAAAATGGTTAGCACTTTTATCATATTTTGCGCAAATGAGCAAACGCAATTATATAAACGATTTTTCATAATATCGCGTGATCAAGAAGCTATAGCCTAAACGTCAAAATCGCGCGCCTAAATGAAATACATCAAATTACAGTGTTGCCAACCCATAAATTCTAGCTTCCAATAAACGTTCATTTGCGCATAATTTTATTATTCCACGCCCTCTGACCTGTTAACCGTAATAAGTGTAAGTACATCTGCATTTTGTTTCTTTTTTTTATATTCATACAGTTTCCACATGAAATTTTTTCATCAAACGCTGGCCAATTATGTATTTAAAACTTTTTAAGTATAAAATTGTTTTTGTATGTTCGTCACAAGTGTAAAAAAAAACAAGTTTATTTAGAAATAATATTTTTCTATATAATTTTATCTGTCCCTTGGCTACAAAGTCACGGTCACAGCCATAAATTAATTGATGTTAAGCGTCAACTTGTTCAACATCAAAAGAATGCTCAATTGGAACATTTGAAACACCATAAAATAGAACAAAAAGAGTGCGGTAGCGTAAAGGAAGCATCTATTTTTTTAACACTTTTCAGGTTGATTAGAGGGAACGGTGCGTTAAGCGTTACGGTCTCTGCAAACCTCTTTTGTCAACCTCGCCCTCATCAACCTCTTTATATATCATGGGGTTTCTCTGCCTCTCCTACCACTCACTAGCGTTTCACAAATCTTATTACCCGTTCTATAGTAACTCGTTCTTTCAATGTACTGAAACAAAATTTTCCAAAAAGGATCTTTTAGTGTAGAGAACGGTACATTCTCTTTAGTTACTCTGTTTAATGTAGGAAATATTAAGATAAAGAAAAATAGTGTAACTTAGCTTTTTATTACACAGATAACGTAAGTTTTTATTAATTTCAATGGTGTCAGGCAGAAAGGCGCAACATCAGTAATAACTATTATTTAGAAGATAAAATCTTACCTAACGGGAAACAGTAATGGCCACGTAATCTTACTTTAATGAATACACACTAGTGACGGCCAAGTAGCTTATGGAACGAAACATGATTATTTAATAAAAAAAGATTCTCACGTACATCGAGTACAACTCGATTAATGTATATCGAATAAAGTGTTAGTTTTTTTTGTGTCGTTTTGCAAGATAGATAACAAAAAATGGGAGTTTCAGTACTTTTACGTACTGAAATTATTTACGTGATTATTTTTTTACAACACTTATTTTTTTATTATATATAAAAATATCTTTCGATATTTTTCGGTGCATATCAACTGCTTGAGAATAATTTTTATAATATGATTCAATATTACATAATATACATAATACGCCCATATACAATAATACAGAGATAGTTATTAAAACGGAGAATTTAGTGAAAAATGATTCCCTTCTCTATTTTCTATATAAATTTTTACTTATGGTTACAACTACTCGTATATGTGGTAAAGTTAAACAAATTGAAAAATTATTTTTTTCTCAATTTTTTCAAACAATATTTTACGTTACGTGACTGAATATCGAAAAAGTCACAATTTGTCTAACAAAGCTCAGTTGGATGATGGAAGATCAAAATAGAAATTTTCTCGTCATTTGAACCCACAACCACTACCTAAGTTAACCGCCCTAAGCGATTTTTAACTACTGCTTAATTCGCCAGATTCAAGATAACAAGTTGCTAAACGCTAACGACTTATCTTATCAGTGAAATTCTATGAAAGTATGACTCACGCGAGTTAAATAAAAACACAGCATCCGCTCCCACAGTGATCTCACTGGTAATAACATATTTAATAGCGGTGTCGGTAATGCGGCCGTCATTGCGTATTCGAAGGCTGTAAAATATGACATACATACCTACATACATCACTATAATATGTATGCCAATAGATGATTGATATGTCTATTTGAGATTAGTAATAATTACATAATGATGAAGTTTAATAAAAGAAAATAATATAATTATATTTACGGTGAAAGAAATAGTACCTTTACACTGAGTTCTCTCTTCCTACCCCTTTCATTTAATGATCCATGAAAAAAAGCTTTAAAAATAAATTTCTATATAATCAATTAAATTCAGAAATTTAAAAAAACAAGCTAATTGCTCCTAAAACTAGATTATTATATATTTATTTATCGTAATTTATGGCTCGGTTACTTGGCTGTGCGTCTGGACTATTACCGAGAAATGGAGATTCGACTCCCGCTCTGTGCAAGTTTTTATTTTTATCAGGAAGGTCTCATCTCTACAGCATCATCAGCAGGAAACCAAAGTAGTATTCCTACTATATCTTATTTACATATAGACATATTGTTACGGTTGGATTTCCTTTAAAATTCTACCAAAACCATAACATTTGACCTATATAGTAAAAAGCGAGACGGTTCCCCATTTTGAACAGGTTTATGAGTTTTATACGACGATGTTTAATGTACTGGAGAAAATTATAACATAAAATATTAATACTCTGCTTAGTCCATAATGTTGTATTAGAAAGGGTAGAATCTTTTTCACTCGATGTATAATGATTTATTTCCATTTACCCGTTCTGGGAGGACAAATCGCGGCGTTGAGTTCCGCCACTCAACACGCGATGTCTCATTTAACTTTTTCCATAACGCTTCCATACATAAAATATTTTAAAAATATTATTATTATAGAACGAATCTTCATAATATGTGTCAAGAACAACTCTGTGTTTATTTTATCTATAGTAATAAGCATTCGACCAATACGATGTCCACCTGTTGCTTGGAAATGAAATAAAAATAAGAAACAAATAAAAATATAAATATACGAGATTTCGATAGGTTTATAAATTTGAATGCATATAAATAAATTTGTTGAAATGAAATAATGTTAAAAATATGGAAAAAGTAAGTAAGCAGTATCGTCTCTTTTTCAAGGATTACACATTTTTTGATATATCAATATTTTAGTAGAGTAGTTTTATAAAAAATCTGTCTAATAGATACAACTTAAATTCTGTTTTTAAATAATTTTAATAAGATTATAAGTTATTTCTATTATTACTCTGTCAGGCACATTAAGCTATCTTGGCGCAACCGCACAAGGGTGTGATTGGAACGTGACGGTTGTGGGTTCGATCCCCACTCGTTGAAGTGAAATATTTATTTACGTTTATATTTCCATTTCTTCGCTCTGATGTCGAGGCTTAGCACGGCTTTGATTTCTACCAGTCAATACGCAATGCCTCCAAGAAAACATCAGAAAGTGGAGGACGGAGTGTCTTAACACTGGCTCTCTGCTGTGTGCGGGATACAGCGGAAAGCTGAATTTTTTTTAAATATAAATAACATATCTTACAGATATTTAATAACATTGTAGAATTATTCATATTGAATAGATTTTAGTAAAGTGTCTATAAATCGATATAAGAATGCAAACATTTCCATAAAAGCACTCAGTGTTATTGAACTCGATTTATTTTTGATTTCGAGTGTAGCCCTTACCCTTACATTTATAGATGACCGTTCATACTTCGACGTATTCAAATTTTACAATCTGGAGATAGCTTAGAAACGCTTTTACACAGCTTTAAGCTTTAAATTTAGCTTAAATTTATGTTTCGGAGAAAAAAATAGTGTAATAAAGTAATAACTTCCCTTTTAGCCGTTCTCGATTATCGAACAAAAATGTTTTTTTTCGACTTGAACTACTAATTCTTGAGATTAGTATCATCAACCAAATATTTTTTTAACTTTATAATATTAGTATTGAAGTATAGATAAATATTCAATGATAAACAGATATAAAATCACATTTGTAAATGCAAAGTGGTCACACATAAATCATTTTGTTTCTGTTATTATAATAACGTCCAATGCATAAAGACACCGCCGCCGCACGACGAGTAGCGCGTGAATGCTTGTTTTCCACTTAATTTACTTGGCTTGTAAAGAGATATTTTTAATATTAACACAGTTTAAAGCTAAGCTAGAAACAACTACAAATATTATTTGATTACCCCGTTCTCAGATTTCTTCTGTTTAAACACGCTGTTATGTTCGATGGCCAAGCCAAAAAAAATATCTTAGCATATTATATTGTAGCGTCTTAATATGTTATATTATAAACGTGTTAATGTAAACACTCAGGGATATGAAATATTTTTATTTCTTCGCACAAAACGCGGCGTTCAGCTCCTCCACTAACATACACTGCACCGAGAATTCAGCCTATGCGGGATACAGCGGGTAGCTAAAAAAAATATAACATAGTACGTAAAGCTTTTAACGTCAGCTAGACAAGGATTAGCATATACATAATCGAATAAGAAAGAAAGAAACAGCTATACAAAAGTCGCACGGAAGAAAGCTCAACTTGTCGTTTTATACATGATTTATATATTCTATTCACAGTAGTGACGTAGATTGATGTAGAAACATTTACTGTTGAACCTTACAAAAGATAAATATATATAAAATTAGTTTGTCTATCCTCATTGTCGTTTGGTTATATGTTGAAAAAACTACTTGGAAAGATAAGTGTCTCACGCTTTAGGTCCCATGACGTAACCTAGTGTACTCCCTTCTCGCTCTTCATCCGAATTCGAGACTTCACGGAAATATTCTGAATGTATTCCCTCGAGTTGGTTTCAAATCCAAGCTTTGTGGATATAATCAGACACTTTCCCGCTGCACCACGATGTCCTTTAACATATGTTTATTACTAGAATTTACCTACTGTATAGTCGGATCGATGATATAATATAGCCTTCCTCGATAAAAGAACATGATATTTTTTTCAATTTCAAACAATAGTTCCCGAGATTGGCGCATTCAACAGTACAAACTATTTAGTTTAAAAATAGAAGTGTAGATTACCCGCAACTTCTCTCTTTTTACAGTGCAACGATGAAATTTAAATACAAAGTATAATATGAAAATCTCGTCAGTCTGTAAGTTCCAATAATATCTAATAAGAAATATTTGATCAGCTGCATTGGTGAGTCATCTCTTCCTATTAATAAGAGTATCCTCACATGTTTATTTAAAAATGAACTTTATATTCAAGTGATAAAATTTATTTTAATATTAAAAGTTTAGAAATTCCACTCATATGAAGGATTATAGCTTTTTTTGTTTTAAAAATGTACGGAGACCATATTTTTAGTTTGTTGTAATATTTATTTAAGCTTCCTCCATCTTCCGCATTTCGAAAGTTAAGTAGACAGAATGTAGCACAAAGTGAGAATGTAAACGCGACAGGCTATGGGATCGATTCCCACTCGTAGAAAATGAACTATTTAATATTTCCATTTTCTTTGTTCTGGTGTCGGGGCAAAGCGCGGTGATGAGTGCCACAATACCTCCAGAATTCGACGGAAAATGGGGAACGGAATGTCTTAACGCTAGGTTCCCTCTGTCTACCCTGTTGTGTGCGGGAAACAGTGTGAAGCTGAAAAAATAAATATTTGCTTAAACTTCGCACTATCCAATTACTTTATGTATGTAGGAGCATCCGGAAATAAAGTTAGAGTAATTAATTAGTTAAAGGACAGTCCATGGCCCACATTGTCAGGTCACTTCTAGGTCGCATAGAATATTAAGTCTAGATTAAATAGCCATTACTGAGTATGTCTAGATTAAATAGCAATTAATGATATATATAGAATAATGAGTAGTGTCATTACATTGTAAAGTAATTGGTTTTTTACTGATTTTGACGCTATTTTGGTGCAGTATGTATTTGATGAACCCTTAATACATGGATTAATACATGGTAGATAATTTTTTTAATAATTCTTCGTTATTATTATTTATTATTATTATATTATTTTTCAATTCAAACCCGCAGTTCCTCAGATTATCGTTTTAAAACAAACAAACTTTATTTTCCTAATATTATTATAGAATCCAATGCCAATAGGTCTTTATAATAATTTTCCTTCAAAACTTACATAGCTCTCATACAAATTGTCTATATCTATTATATTACGTATACATACTGCATAGCTCTCATACAAATTGTCTATATCTATTATATTACGTATACATACTGCATAGCTGTATGTCCGTCTGTTAATTAAAGTTAATTGAAATGACCCGTTTCTGTCCGTTCATCACTTTACTTCCTTATACGGTTACATTGAACCAAATTATATGTGATGCGCTTTTTTATTAGTTGT
>JBAIZZ010000008.1:352091-385272 GCA_037355905.1 Heliconius aoede
CAAAAGACCTTTGAAGCCGAGCTACTTAAAATTCTGCGTTTTTAGTTTCGTAAAAAAAATACTAACTGACTTTCAATATTATATTATATTTATATTTAATTATTATATTGTAAATATTATTATACAATTATTTTTTAATTTAATTAATTAAGTTTTATTAATGAAACAATTGTATGTCTCACATAACTTTAGTTGTATTAAAAATATAGGTAGTTATTACCAAAGTATAAGTTTAATCGCGTTAAGTGTTTATTTTTCCGTTTTTTTTTAAATAATTAATTATTCACTTTTTTATTTACTCAGGTGATTAATTTGGTTTTTTTTAAATATTTGTATCTGTGAGAAGTACAGCTGTAATTACATTTATTAATGTCAATAATACCATTAAAATATAGATTAAAATAATGTGCCTAACTAATACAATAGTTCCAAAAGGTGCTTTACCTTTTTTTTTAATATAAACGTATTCTTCCAATAATAACGTGTTTTAATAGTTTAAAGATGTTGCACTTTCAAAAACTTTTTCTTTTTTTTTTTTTAATAAAAAAATTCAAATGATCAAATTTTAAATAAACAACCTTTTTGAATATATTTCTAGCTTACAATTTTTATAACAAAATAATTGTTCAACAAATATTAAATGCAATACAGATTATAAATTAAATTGAGATTTTAAAAAGTTTTGACAGTACAACAATATAATTATTACCAGCTAGTCTTTAATATTAAAATCGCTTTTAATTAATAAGTGAAATGTATGAATCAATGCTTCTTACGTCTATTGTGTCATTTATAATATATTATATATTTACATATATCATGCTTAATAATATAGAAAAATAATATTAAAAGTTTTTGAAAATTTGTTATTGATATGTCATTATTAGTAACTAAATCAATAAATTCAATTCGACTTCGCACACTTAAATACATCTACTATCTAATATTATTCAATTGATAATATGTTTATCGAAAATAAATAAATAATTTTTTACCGACATGTAAAATAAGTACAAAAAAAGAGTACAATTTTCCTTAACAGGCAGACCTTTAATTTATTTCTTTATATTATTAAACAAATAATGCATAGACAAGTACAATTTTAAAGTTTAAAAAAATCCTATCATGGGTTAATGGTTCTAGGTTTTTGTAAATTAACACTATATTCCCATAATATAATAATATAAAATTTTAACTTTATTCATGATTTTTGTCAATAAATGTATAAATGGAAGATTTTAATGTAACTGAAGTGTCAGTGACGAAAATAAGAATTACAAGTTTAGTTTGTGCTAGACGGTTTTTCGGCACATATAAAATGGATTTATATAAAAAAAATATATTTTTCGATTCGGTAGCAGCATTTTATTATATTTAAATTCTTCCGAATATTTGTAATCATATTTATAAAATATTACTTATTTAAATTCGTGTGTACCATTAGCCTATGATTATGAAATGTTACTAAAATATGTAAAAGTTTTAATCGAATTTTAAAATATGCAAAAATTTTCATAGAAACAATAAATTTAAGTTTAAAAATGCTTAAAACTTCAAAATTGTTAAAATGGATTAACACTCGTACATGTAGTGTTCAATTGTAATCGAGCAAGAATATTTTATATAAAAAACCTTTTGTTAAAAAGTTATTTCATTAAATCATTAATTTATTACCTTCACATTAAATAATTAATTGCAGAATCATTAATTACAATCATCATAATAATCATTATTCCATAATTATTGTATTACTATATGATGGTTGGAGCTATTTGTGCCTTCTTCGAACGCAGAAGGTGATATTTTGGTCTTAAATAAACGATTAATGTTTGTAAATAATTATACACATACAATTTGTTTTATTTATTTCATTTATCCTTTAAATTGGAAATTATTATTAATTAAAAATATAAGTGGTTATATCTTTCCCGAGTGAGAATAGAACTACCGACCGTCGCATCTTCGGTTGGCCGTCGTAGCGCCTCAATAAATACGTTAATATTAGGACACGGTTCTCAGTGATATTCAAGAGGTAATTTGAGTGATGATATTCTACACTGCGTGTTGTCTTTGGCCATTAAAACTATCCACCTATTAACTAAACACTACGCAGATCATTTATTATGATTATCCATGGTGGGATTCGATCCCACAGCCATAATTTGTAAAGTCAGACGCCGCCCGATTGTACCACGAAGGCTATTTATTATATATCATGGCCATGTTTTTCATAAAGTATATATAAAGAAGCTAAGAATAATTCAATTACACAAGCTAATTTAAGAAGAAAATTTATTAAAATCTATATTGGCACAGTACTGATGGTGCTTGAAAGAGTCTTTACTATAGTTCAAAATTTCTTCTTTTCTCACGTCATTGTAGAAGTCAACCAGTTTCTAACCTATATTAAATTGCTGTATATATCATTATTTTTGTAGAAGTGTAAATTTGTTGTTATTTTTGTTATGTGATTCTTTTAAAAAATGGTCCGAACACCGGTAAGTGAGATACTCTTAATATTTAAACATGTGAATAGTTGAATTTTTTTGTCATACTGTTTCATATATTTTGTATATTCTCTTCGCGTCATCTGTCGCGAGAAACTTCGCATGGTTTTATAATTTATTCTTTTGTAATTTGTAGAATTTTCCCTAATAGTAATCAACATAACTATCGTTACATAGTAAATTATTAGTATCGTTGACGTTATCAAGGGTAAAATATTTCAAACCCATACTTAAAGAAATTATCCAGGATTCCTCAACCATTTCATGATGTTCATCCATACAAAAAAAACCTGTGTGACTCAATTACGTAAAGATACCAATATCGTTAACACTTACTACTACAAAACTACTACTATGGCATAACTTTAAGCTTTATCGCCAACATCTACGGCTCCACTTCGGAATGAGGCGAGTGCGAATGGGATTTTTTTTGTGCTTTTTTACAATTTTATTATATACATTTACAAACATAAATATAAATATTACCTTCGATGATTTCACCAACTAATACGTATATGGGATTTTGGGACACAGGAGAAGAAACGTAGTGTCAAGAAGTGTCTTGACATATTGAACGGAGTGCTATTTGTCTACCAGAGCGGGAAAAAGGAAATAATTATAATCATTTCCACGAGTTGGGATCGAATTCACAAGCTTCTCATTCATTGTTGAACAGTGTTTGCCCTCTCCCACGGCGCTGCCACGAGGAGAAATAAATGTCTTATTTCTATAACATAATATCTTCTACACCTAATGCTATGTTTTTATTTTAGGATAGAAGATACAGCGAGGTGAGTTTCGGAACAATCATTTAACATAAGAGTCCCAATTATAATTTATATTATAAAATGGTATAACAAAAATAGTATATCCCAAATTCAAATTGAATTTCAAAAAAATATGATTATAGATAGTCTACTCTAAGATTGAACTGACGAACACCTTCAAATAGGTTCTCAATTGTGATTAGTTATAACACACTTATTGTAATATATTAACTTATATGAAATAAAAAATAAATCTAATAAATCAGCATCCCGCTGCATCCTCCACACAGCAAAGTAAACAGAGTGAACCTAGTGTTAAAACACTCCGTTCCATACTTTCCGCCAACTTTTTCCAAGCATTACGTGTTGAGTGGTGGAACTCAACGCCGGGCATTAGCGTATCTAGAGATATGTCCTGGGGAGGGCACCAGACTACTCTGGGGTAGGCAACGCCCGCCCAGCTCCCCTCCTTCCTACGCCCATAGCACCGAGAATTTACATTGGTGCCAGAGCAAAGAAATGAAAATATTCATAAGTAATTATCCTTCGAGTGTGGGAGAGCGACACATTTTTTCATAAGAGCAAAAATTCAGTCTATATGTCAATTAAATTGTATGTAACTCCAAAACATTCTCGATTGAAGGACATGTTCATAAGAGACAATGCAGTTCAATTTTTTCAATTAAATTACTCGGAAAGGCATCAAAATTATTTTTTTCGGACAAAAGTTGCATATTTTTTTAATGTTCGCATTCAATTGAATTCTGGTTAAAATACAAGATACAAATCGAAATCGTCTAATGTCGTTTTCAGATAAATTTGTCCCGTTCTAAAAGTCAATGTAGAATTATAATATTTATTTATCATTTTTTATTTATGCATTTTATTAATATGTCAAATATATATTATATTTTTAATTTATATTTATGATGATTTCCTAAATTTATTTATTTCCTTTAAGCAGAATGCTGACTTAGGGTCTCCGCAGGATAATCTACAAATCAGCTCAGTAAGTTCGATTTAAATTCTTTTTTGTTTAATTTTTTTGGGTTGAGTGAAACTCAACGCCGCGCTTTGTATTATCAGACCGAAGATAAATGTAATTAATTTAAATATAAACATATTTTGAAACGAAAATCTAAAACAATATCTAGCGGCTCGTCCAGACGACGTTGATGACAAATATGTACCTATTGTTCAATTAATTGGCAATTTGCCCTACTTGTAAGTTGTTCGATATATAACGACGATAGACAAGTAAAAATATATTTATGTCAAAATTTTACAATAATATTATTAATAATTATTTTTAAAAAGTAGGAACAAAATGTATCTGTTTTATTTATTTTTATAAATATGTATTTTTGTGTGGATTAAAATAATACTTACGCGAGGAGTCGTGATAGAGTATTTTCTAAAAGCTTCCCGCACATATCGGATTAGGCACAGGGAACCTGGGAACTCAGTGTTCAGACAGTTCGTTTCCCGCTTTTGAATCGAATTTTGGTGGCATAGAGAATATTTGTATTTATAATATTATACTTACTACTTGTAGTCCTTAATTCCGCCTGTGCCAGTGAAATTAGTAACGAAATTTTAGACATTTGTCTTTAGAGGCTAGTTGTGCCCAAAAACTTCTGGGCTCGATTCCCATCCCATAGATTATTGTATGCATATATAAGTTTCTCATTAATGTTGTGTTATACTGGCAAACCAATAATATTATAGTCAAGAGACCAAATATTTCTTTCCTTTATTTTTCTAGAGTAATATCTTCCTTAGTTACGTCTAACCTATTAAAATTATTAATTAAATACATCCTTTTAAGAGTGATGAAAATAGAAATCGAGTGTCGAGGTACCGAGGACACCATAAATATGAAATTAAAGCGACAGGAGACGTAGCGAAGAATTATGACTTTATCAGTGCGAGACCTCCTGGGAAAAAAACCAAGTACCCACAGTTCCATATTTTTTATACTATACAAAATATTTTATATACTATAAAAAATCAAAACCCTGTTCAGATTGTTAATAAGAGGTAAGAGGGGTAGGGGAAGACCTGAGGACTCCCCGAAGAGTATATGATGAGGTTGATAACGGTGGACGAGGCGAAAGAGATATGAATAGAGGCAAGCTTTTGGCACTCTTTTCTTTTAGCTTTCTCGCTAGGGATAGGGCTTGAAAAGTATAAAAGACATTAAATACAAAAAAAGAAATAGGTGAGATACAGTATATGTAGTTAGTTTATTGATGAAGCTAGCCTATTCAATATATTGAGTCTTTTATGAAATTTTATCAGCTTCACGCAGTTTCTCGCACACAGCAGGGTAGGCAGAGGGAACCTAGTGTTAAGACACTTCGTTCTCCACTCTCCGCTAAACTCTGGAGGCTCTGGAAACTCTTGCGTGTTGAGTTAATTTTATTGGACATTAAATAAAGACCACGTTGTATCGTTCATCGTGATCGTGTTCAGTTTGTACCTTGAACTTGACTAAAGCGACTATAAATTAATAAAATTTATCGAAGTGCAGATTTAACTTGTCTGACCTCGCAATGGTTGCAGGTGTACGTCTGATCAAAATTGTAAATCAATTGCTCTGGTCTTGTTACATGAAGATTTTTCGATTTAAGAAGCCCATCCATGGTTTTCACTTATAATAAATGATTTATTTATTTAAAATTTATATTTCCACTTCTTCGCTCTGGTGTCGAGGCTAGAGCCATTGTTGCGTGGTGACTCGGCACAGCAATTTAAAACATTTTTTTTTCACCTTCACGCTGTATCCCGCACACAGCAAGGTCCTGCAACCTCGTTTTATAAAACACTCCGTTCTCCACTTTCCGCCGAATTCTGCAAGCATTGCGTGTTGAGCGGCGGAAATCAACGCCGCACTTTGCCTCGACACCAGAACGAAGAAATATAAATATAAAAATATGTAAATATTTTCTTTCCTCGAGTGGGGATCGAACCCACAACCAGTCGATTTAGCAGCACACATTGTGCACCTGCATCACGACTGACCACAATTTAATACATTTTTTATATTTTTTAGTGTTGTAGAATCCATCGGGCATTTGGTGAAAAGCTGTCTCGGTGGTGGTGTGATGGCCATACACGAAACGTATAAACAATGCGGACTGTGGACTTCTGTCGTCTTGACTATAATGTTAGGCATGTTCGTCAGTTATTGTATGCTTGTAAGTTATTTTCCTGTTTTATTCTTAATTAATAAGTATTTGTTTAGATACTAGTAAAAATAATATAGGTATCATAATTAATGTATAAAAATAATTAAAATAAATTGTGCTATTTTTTGGAAAAGGCTGTCTGATTGCAAGCGCGACTGTTGTGGGTCGAGGGAATGAGGGTACCACTAGAGGGAAGAGGATGTGAAAATAATTCACTCCTTTAAGTGGAAATCGAACCCGTTCTACTGTCGCGTTCTGTTTACTGTCATAAGTGACACACTGCGCCACCATGGTCAAACTAATAATCTCGTTTTTTGAATTAATTTATTAATTAATGTGTAGAATATAAGTATTGTACAATATATGAAGCATATATTACAGATTTTAGCTCAATCAGCCCAAAAAATCTACGGTAGAGTGCAAGTACCCGCCATGTCATACCCCGATTTAGCTCAGGCGGCTCTGGAGACGAGTCCGTTTGTTCGTCTCAGGAAGTATAGTAGATGTTTTCGGTAAGTTAAAAGGAATTTTATCTATTGCTTATATAATTTGAGTATGATAACTATATGTAGCGTATGACTTGATAATATTTAAAGAAAAATACAAAATTATTTAGGTATAAAAATCTTGTCATTAATTTAACGTCAAAGTCATCATTATCGCTAGCTTTTGTGTGCGACTTTGTGCGCCTCCAACCAAGCATAACCCTCAGCGTCATAAGATTAATACTATCGTATTTTCTAGATACGCAGTGGACTTTACAATATGTGTAGATCTTTTTGGGTCTTGTTGTGTCTACCAAATTATGATTTCGCGTACGATTAAGCAGCTAGTGGAAAACACTGACGAGATAACCGCAGAGGGAAATCCACCGCTCAGAGTGTATGTGGCGTCACTCCTGATACCTTGTGTGCTCATCTGCATGATAACTTCCTTGAAATATCTGGCGCCGTTCTCTATAGTTGCTGATATATTCATAGGTAAACGTTGTTAAGCTCTAGAATGTTTGTGTTCTATTGATTTTTGACAGAAATGATTCGTAAATAGGTTGTGTTATTTATAATAAGAAACAAAGAAGCTCAGTTGTTTGAAAGCACTCTGTTTTCCACTCTCGGCCAAAGGAGGAATGTAAATAGTTTTTAATTTAATTATTAATCCGATTCAGAATCGAACCCATAACGATCTGCGTGCTACTTACTGTTTACCCAAATAAATGACGCACACTCATCGCTTTCATAGTCAAACGCTGTCTTATTTCACAACAATTGGCTTGTTTCATGAGGAATAACTTTATTGAAAAAGCTTAAAGTTTAAAAATATAATACTGTTGTCATTTTGTCCTTGAGACGTGTTTGAGTGACAGTTATGCTATAATTTTTTAATCTACGCCAGTAACGTTGAAATTTATTTTGGTGGAAATTTAGGGCTGAGTTTTGGTATTATATATATTATAATAAATATAAGAGAAACAAGTAAAAACTAGTGCAATGGTAATGCAACTAGTAGGCAGAGGGAACCTACTCATAAGACATTCCGTTCCCCACGCACCGTTCCGTTTGTGAGAGATTGCTTGTTGGGTGGCGAACCGACCACGAAGAACGGGGAAATGAAAATGAATAAAGTGATCTTTTTCTTGGTTTTTTTATTTGCTTCTCCACTTATTTTGACGTAAATTAAAATTTTTAGTGACGGTCGCTGGAGCAACAATATACTACGCAGTAAAAACATCAGTAGTTTCGCCCTTTGATTTTCCAATATTTAAAACTGTGGCTGGTCTCTTCGAGTTTGTTGGTGTGTGCGTGTTCAGTATGGAGGGGGTAGGCGTTACGTTGGCCATTGAGAATACTATGGCGGAACCGAAGAAAATACCTATAGTGTTGGCTGGAGGTAGGTTACTTCCTCTTCTTTTTCCCTCCCTCTCTCTCTCCCTCTCTCTGCCTACCTTGCTACATTCCCAAGTGGGCAGGGGAACCTAGTGTTAAGGCACTCTGTTCTCCATTTTCCGTCTCTATCTAGTATGTAGGTTCTTTGAAGTTTTTGCGGACCTTCGTGTACCTACTCTGGGCACTATAACTCGTAAAAAATGAAAATATTTATGCGTACATGGCACTCATTATCATATAAGAAATAAGGATGAATAGAATAATTAAATATAAGTCTGTTTATTTCTCAAGATCTATAAAACCTGTATCGTGGATGCTATTTAGATAATTTTCATTGCAGGAATGTCAATTGTGGTTAGTATAGTATTGACGGTAGGTTTCTTCGGCTACTGGGGTTTTGGTGAGAAATCAAGATCACCGGTCACTGTGAACTTTCCTTTGGAGCCGTAAGCGATTTGTATTTTTTTTTATATTGTAAAAAAAATCTAATTCAATTTCTTTTTTTTTTGAGTTTTATGATAAGAACATTACCAAGATTTTGTAGTTTTTTTCTATAGAAAATTTTCAACTAAAGTATTCATTTCAAATTAACAAATTATAAGATATAAATATACTCGTAGTTAGTTGCCTTTGAATCAATTTCCTCCTTCGTAACGTTTACATAAAACGAAACTGAAGTTTTCATTCAAATAGATCTTTTATAAATCTTCTAGATTTCCAATAGCATTAAAAGTGATGATGGCTTTAATGATCTACATAACGTTTGCCCTGAATTTCTGGATACCATTCGACCTGGTCTGGTACTACATAAAGCAGAGGTACGACCCGTCCAAATATTGGCTTTGGGAGAGGGTCTACAGAGCGTCATTCGTTATCGTTATCACGATTATTGCCATTACTTTTCCGGCGGTCACCAAGTTTATTGGTTTGGTAAGACATATTTTTTTTGGTAAATTTCAGTAATAATAAGAGTTGTTTGATTATTGTGGTGAAATCAGACTGAGCGATAGTTGTGGGATTTTATATCTTTTTATTTCCCTGCTCTTGATAGACAAAGCGCGGCGTTGAGTTCCGCCGCCAGAGAATCAATATCTTGAAAATAGGGCAACGTGAAGCTGCTTTTTGGCTTTGATAAGATCTTTTTTGTTTTAACTGATATTGAACCTGCTATCTCGTTTGTGCCGCATAAGTAACCTAACCTTTAGTTTTCCAATACTATATAAGGTTAGAGTATGTTTATTTTAACTGTTCCCCTCATTTTATATACGAGTACATAATATATTATGTAGAATTGAAGACAGGAAATTTAATATTTGTATAAACAGATCGCTTATTGACTGGTTTACAGCACGCATTACATAATGCAACGTGACAATACACTGTACAGGAAATAGGATGACTGTCAGTTAATTTCAAATACTATAAGCTACCGGAAGTTCAGTATTTTGTTTCCATAAGCATGAATTACACGTATAATATCATATTTACTATGAAAATTACCATTAAATATTAAACACACAGCTAGCTAACGCAGTTCTACGGGTTCTTGTAAAATAAAAAAAACTCTATAACATTTTAGAAAATAATAATAACAATATTTAATTATTTTTTTTTTATGGGAGAGGACAAGGCAAACGAGCGTTCGGGTCACCTGATGGTAAGTGATCACCGCCGCCCACGACCCCATGCAACACCAGAGGAGCCACAGGTGCGTTGCCAGCCTTTAAGGTGGAGATGAAAGGCACCGGGGCCCGGCATTACCTAATGCGAAACGCAGTGGCAAGGGCCACTACTTCACGCTGGTTTTAAATGCCGGGGGTGGTATTAAATCCGGTCGAGTCTGCCCATGCGTGTTGCCATTACTGGCGACGTGACTCTACCACACGTACTTTAGTCGCCTCTTACGACACCGACAGTACCAGGGTGATCCTATTCTAAGCCACACACACACACGGCATTGAAGGCATCGTGGCGCAGGGGCACAAGCGAATGACTTTTGTGGTTTCGAAATTGAGCGAAAATTGGGAAGCAGACTGTCTTAACATTAGGTTCCCTCAGTTTACCCTACTATGAGTGAAAAAAAAGTAAAGATTTTATTTTTTAAATATATTTTTTTATAATATTCTAAACAATTTACAGCTTGGTTCCTTCTGTCTATCAAACATGGGCTTCATCTATCCAGCCTTTATAGAACTCTGTTTGGATTGGCACGACCCAGGATTAGGGGTCTTAAGGTGGCGGCTCTGGAAGTTTGTGCTTATATTAATTTTTGGCACCGTTTTATGTATCGTCGGCACCTACAGCAACGCTAAAGAACTTATTCGAGAAGTATTTTAAGATGTACATTATTTGATCTTGAATCATTGTTTTTTATTTATGGTGTATCTGTTTTATTTGTTTTGTGGTTATTATAGTATTTTTTTTATAAATTTTCTTGTTTTTTTTTATTTATTCTTGTTTTATAAATTGGCTTAAACTCTTTAAGAAAAATTTTTACTTAGTTTTAAATTCTTCGTGTCTGAAATACGACATGTATGTGTTAATTTTTATGAAATAGCTCTGATAGCTGTGAATTGAATTAGGAGTTTATATCATTTTCAAGGGCAATATGTGGTTGATGCAAGGTTCCACCATTTGAAATATACCAAATGGTTTAAATAGTTGCAAGAAGACCTTTCTTTGCTTGCTCTACAAAAGCTCTAAAAAAACAATATATCGCATATTGGTTAAAAAAATAAAAAAAAATTACAAATTATGCAAGTTAAAAACTACTCCTTGAACATTTCAAAAACTACAAATACACTGTAATAATAAACGAGGCAAGTCGTGACGCAGGGTATAAAGTGTGCTGCAAAATCACTGGCTGTGGGTTCGATCCCCACTCGAGGAATGGAAGTATTTATTTAAATTTATATTTTCGTTTATTCACTCTGGTGTCGAGGCAAAGCGCTGTGTTGAATCCCTCCACTCAAAACGCAATACCTCCAAAATCCGGCGGAACGTGGGGAACAGAGTGGTACGAGATTCCTTCTGCCCACCCTGCTGTGTGAGGGATACAGCGTGAAGCTGATTTGATTTAACTTACAAATACACGGTGAAGTGAATGAATATTTTCAAGACAAAAGCGCGTCATTGACTTCCACCACTCAACATACATTGCCTCGAAAATTCGGCAGAAAGAGGGAAAAGGATTGTCTTATCACTAGATTCTTTTTGCCTACCCTACATACGAGATACAGCTTAAAGCTGGAAAGAGAAACACCATAATCAATGTTATACCAAATAAAAAATACATACATACGTATCTTTTTAGATAGATATACAGATAGAAAAAAAATCATCCCCCCATCTCCATTATCCAAGCGTACGACACTCTAGAAGTTCACATATATATTCAGTTGAAATACCAAGCCGATCCCCGCCACTGTCTAAATTTATCCCAATGAAATTAGCCTTTTGGGCGAACCAACAGCAGTTATTAATAAAGACAAACTTTTTGCTCCTCTATTCAATTGCTGGTCACAACAATATAGTGCTGTGGTTGACGTGCGTTTTAGTTGTAAATTTGCCGTCACTTTAGCGACGTTTGGACTCGATTCGCTTTATATTTTAAGTGTTTTATTATGTGATTATGATTTTACATTGTTATTTTGTATATAGGTGTTTGTTTCGACGTTTCAAATTGAAATATTAATATAATGGAGACGACAGTGAGTATGTCAGTAAATATATGATTGTCAATATAAGATTTATTGTCTTGAAAATAAAGGAATATATTATTTTAGGATTGATAGGATTGGATATAAAATATTTATTCTTTGTACGTTTTACACGGTAAGAGAAAGCCTATATGTTATTGCTGTCTTATATTCTCCTATTTAGAATATTTCAATCGTAGCGTTTTTTGGGTAAACCGAGCAGGAACCGAACTTAATTTAATAACATTGTAACTGATTGCTGTCTGTACATGGAATTTAATACTATTTTTGAGGGTCCAAATATTTGTACTTTTTATATTTATGTCCGTTTATCGGCTTATCTGAGCGTTTGTACAATCTGAAACGGCTTTACCAATTTAAATGCAGTTTGCACTATTGCATTTAGCAAGCTTCCCTTTTATTTATTTTATTTCAGTAAGTTCGACAAAATTGCTACAAAATAAGTGTTTTATTGTATTGGCGCTAACTTTCGTTATTTATGTATACATATTGTCTATAATGAATTTTATTGTTTAATAGACAGTATCTATAAATTACTGATTATTTTTTTTTCAGCTTCATGCTGTATCTCGCACACAGCAGGGTAGGCAGTGGGCACCTAGTGTTAAGACACTCCATTCCCCACTTATTGCCGAATTTTGGAGGCTCTTCGTGTTGAGTGGCAGAACTCAACGCCGCTCATTGCCTGAGTTCTAATATCAACTCATATTTCTAAATTAAAGAGATCCTCAGAAAATACAACAAGTAGACGTGGAAGTAGAGGTTCGGCGCACCGCGGTCATCACAAGTTCGAAACCAAGGCGACCGGTGAGGCCGCTAAGAGCTATGACTTCAAAGCAGCTAGACCACCTAAAAAGACAACTAAGTAACATATATTTTTCGACATATATATATATATAGTTTTAGTAATATTATAAACCTAATATTTTTGGTTACTAATAAGATACTTTCCGTTAGATTCTGGATGAATTGCGTGCTGAGTTCACTAAACATAATGTCCCCCAGCCTCGTTACAAGAGCAAGGATATGAAAATAATAAATATTTCATTTCATGTGCTCGAGTGAGAATCGAACCCACAGCCTAGAAAAACAATAGAAATGTCTTATAGAAAAAATATTTTTCATATTTCAGTATAATAGAAACAATCGGTAACTTAGCAAAGAGCTGTCTGGGCGGTGGTGTGGTGGCCATACACGAGTCATACAAAATGTGCGGCCTTTGGACTTCCTTCGTTCTAACAATTGTCTTTGGCTTTTGCATAAGCTATGCCATGTATGTAAGTGTACATATAAATAAAGGTTTTTGTTTTTAAACAGACAGAATCAGTTAAGACCGAATGGACGGAAGGCGGGGCATGATGGCCCCACTACTGTCGCTGCTTACGGAAGAATCCTTTTGAATCCGTGGCCTCAACCAGTTATGATCCAGTATAAAATCAGACTCTACATTATGTAGAATAGTCTTCAAAAACATACATTCAAATAACCCCAGAAACAAACAACGCCAGAAAATAACACACTAAAAGCTATTTTACGTATCTGCATCTGATGTTACATTTTTATACATTTATTTTAGATGATAGCACATTCCGCACAAAGAATATACGGTAGAGTGCAAGTGCCGGCGATGAGCTACCCTGATCTCGCTGAGGCCACATTGGAAACTGGACCATTCGAGTCTATGAGGAAGTACAGCAAGTGTTTTAGGTAATTATTGCGTTTAAATTGGACACACGGAGAAGGTTTTTTGACTGTCCATCAAAACAAGAAAGTTTAATTTAACTGTTTTTAGCCATAGATAGCTATTTATGTATTTTATCCACGATGACGGATGATGAATTACTACTGAATTCTATTCATTAACCATTTTTTATAATTTTTCAATGATTATATTTTTATTACTATTACAGGCATCTTGTAGATTTTACAATATGTTTCAACCTTTTCGGTTCCTGCTGTGTTTATCAAATAGTGATGGCTCGCACGCTGAAGCAGTTGGTGGAGGGTACGAACGAAGTCACCTTGGAAGGGAATCCTCCATTAAGAGTATATATTGCTTTACTCGTCTTTCCTTGTGTTTTAATTGGAATGATTACTACATTGAAGTACTTAGCTCCTTTTTCGATTGTTGCCGATTTCATTATAGGTCAGTTTTTATTTTTTCGTTTAGTGATAATAATGTTTGTAGTAGCAAGGCTTGTATTTGTTTTTATATATTTTTTTCTGCTTCACGCATTGTCCTATTTATAATAACATAGACGGAACTTAACGCAGTGGTTTGTCTTGCGAGAGCAGGAAAATTTAAATTAGCATTAATTTTCATTTTTTTTTTTAGTAGTATTAATTTTCATAGTATGTCGTGAAACTAGAAATGCTTGATTCCGTTTGAATTAAAGTATACTGCACGCTGATTGTCGGAACCTAACGCCACGTATTGTATTGCAAGAATTCAGAAATAAAAATAATTTATACAATGTATAACTTTGACATGTATGTAACTATATGTAGAAACATGTTTCCAGTATCTGTGGCGATAGCAACCATCTATTACGCGGTTAAGATGACAGATGTTAGTCCTTTAGACAGGCCTGTATTTAAAACTGTCGCTGGCCTCTTCGAGTTCATGGGGGTGTGCACCTTCAGTATGGAAGGCATAGGAGCTGTGATGGCAATAGAAAATAATATGGAGGAACCAAAGAAAATGGCATTGGCGCTTTTTGGCGGTAATTTTGTTCTATTTTTTGAATTTTTTTAACTTTGGAAATAGAGCGAAAAACCAAACAAAAGTATATTAAAAAATCTCGATATTTAATTTTGATCTAAGAATCGAGATATTTCTTTTTTATCTGAGGCAAACTTCCAAAAGGGGGAAAGTATGATTAAACTCGGTTTAATAGATTTCTTGAGGATATTAGTACATTAGAGGAAGCTGAATGATAGATAACTTGAATTTGAATTATTTCTTTATATTATAATATTATTTTCAGGTATGTCCGTTGTAGTTAGTATTGTAGTGACAATAGGATTCTTTGGATATTGGGGTTTCGGTGAAGAGTCTAGATCACCAGTTACTTTAAATTTTCCTTTAGAACCGTGAGTACATCTTAATATATTTAAATATTATCTTAAAGTAACAAGAATGGAAGGCTTGTCAAAAACAGAGTAACAAGTACTTACTAGGTGTGTACTACCACCACCACCACCACAATTTACGTTACATTAAAGGCGTAACGGAATTTTTGCCGTATATGTCTGAAAATGTGATGGTTCTGAGTTCGATTCACACTCGACGTATTGAATTTATTTTCATAACCCCGCTCTGACAATACAATACAGCTTTGAGTCTGGCCACGCAATGTCTCGAATTTGAGCGGAAATTCTAGAGCGGCTTGTATTCTGTAATACTAAATTAGAACTACATTCGCGGGATACTGCGTGAAGCTGATAAAAAAATATTTCATCCACTTTGAACTGTTAATATTTTCTAGAAGTTCTTAATAAGCTTAATAAGCTAGTGTTACTGTTTTTCTCCGTTCTCGCAAAAACTAATGAACAAACTAAGATGAAACTTTTTAGTAATATAATGTAAAGATTATGTATAACTTGGCTATAATATAACAAAATTCTTTTTTTTTTCAGATTTCCAATAGTACTAAAAGTGTTGCTTGGAATAATGATTTACGTGACGTTTGCCTTAAATTTTTGGTTCCCCTTCGACTTAATGTGGTACTACATACGCAGACGCTACGATCCGTCCAAGTACTGGCTTTGGGAACGAGTGTACAGAGCCGTCTTCATTTGTGCCATAACGGCTATCGCTGTCACATTTCCTAATGTTTCCAAGTTCATTGGAGTGGTATGTGACCTTTTCTATATTATTTATATTTTATTAAATGATATACTAAGACAATTATTTAATAATTAATTTACATGTAATAAATTATTGTAAGTCACCTATGCTTGGGTGCATTAATCATTGAATTACAACCCAAAACAATATTTTTTGTCTGTTTGTCTGTGCGCTGGTGCATGCTTATCTCAGAAACAGCTAAACTGATATAAATAAAATATTATTTTTATTCGGCAATTTTATTTAAACATTTAGTTACTTGTGTTTTAATCGCTTTATCAATTAATGCTTAAATAAGTAGTTTTAAATAAAAATTATCTTTTGTCCGCAGTTAGGTTCCTTCTGTATATCCAACATGGGATTCATTTATCCAGCTTTCATCGAGCTATGCTTGGACTGGACAGATCCAGGACTAGGGTTTATGAAGTGGAGGTTATGGAGATCCGTATTTATTATTATGTTCGGTTTAATTTTATGCATTGTGGGTACTTACACAAACGTCAAAGGACTTATTAAGGAATCATTTTAGTTTTTTTTTAATCTAACGCAGAGAGAACGTAGGGTTAAGATATTCCGTTCTCCGCTTTTAGATTTCATGCACCAATTCATTGTTCTGGTTTACAATATTCGTATTGTAATAGGCCCTAATAGGGTTTTTTTTTTTGAGCTGAACTTTCATAAGTTGTGTAAAAGTGTGCCTAATAAATATATTTTAAGTTAGACAATCATTTTACTTGTTTTATTTTAGTTTTTTATAATTTTATCATCTCACTACATTTAATTTGCAATATACAACAGTACAGTTTAAAATAACTTCACTATTACGACGTGAAATAAAAATAATATAAAAAAATAATATTTTATTATACGTTTTGAAGGCACACAGCGGGATAGGAACTGCACCACGCCGGCCATATCGGCGCAACGCTTATACCGCGACGAAGCATGCGCGACCTTTTATTGGAAATACATATAAAATATGAGATTTAAAAAAAAACATTAAAGAAATAATACAAATATTTTTTTCATTAAAATCATGCATTTGATGCGTTTTGTCGGAAATCTATACTTCTATGATATACTAATGTTGTAAAAGAGTTTCTTCGATTGAAATATCCAAAGTAGACTTAAACTACAGAGGTGTGAATGAACTAAATCTTTGTTTTGTATGGTACAGACGTACCACGTAGATCACATAGATCAATCACTTCGATGATGTAAGCCTCCTATATAAATAAATCCAAAAAATCTAAAATGTATTCGAAAATGTATAAATATAACATGCTAATATACCTGTGAGCGTCTAAACGTGCATAAACAAATTTGTCAGGTTTTGAACTAGCGACCACGTCCGACCACAGTCGTTCTGCTACAGTAGCGGCGCGAGGCCACAAGTGATAATCTAGGTTACCTGTAATTAATTACCTTTACTTAAATAACCTTTTAATTGTTCAAGATATTAAATCTTCTTTTGAAATTTTAATCTTATTGAAATATGAGATAATATGATCGCGTCGTACGCGCATACCTATCCCGCATAGTAGGTTAAACAGTAAAAGTTATTTAAGCAATGTTATAATTTCTGTAAGGCCGTCCTGGCGCAACGGTGCAGCGTCTACTTGTAAGCGCGATGATCGTGATTACAATTTTTATCTTACCAGAATCGACAAAATCAGTCCAAAGCGTGGCTTCTCCCCCTTCTATCTTAAAAGCTTCCATACTGCTCCACGACATCCAAGAATACATTTGTTGCCAAGTTCTGAATGCATTATAACAAAACACAATTTATTTCAATTATCAATCAGATACGCAATTGTTTTGAGATTCGATAGTCAAATTGATAGTCGATGACGTTTTGTTAACAAAAAAATACTTTTCTATTCATATTTTTTTACTCCATGCTGTATCCTACACTTGACAGAGAGACCCTAGAATTGAGACAATCTTTTCCACACGCAGCGTTTGATTCACGAGACATTTTTAGTGGCTGAACCCAATGCCTTACTGTTTTTTTTTTTGTTGAAATGAAAATAACTCATTGCCCGAATGGGAAAAAACTGTGGCGCTGTGTCAAAACATCAAAGTAATTCGTAAGAGTTAACTGTTAGACAAAATGTACAAGGAACTAATTGATTCCGATTAAAAGAAGATACATAAATACCTATATTCAATGCACCTTGGCCCTTTCGTCTCACAAGACAGACCCCATTTCATTGATACAACCACTTTATATTTACTATAATTTTTATATGCCAAAGAATCACACTGGACACCAAATCTCAGCCACGTGTCAAAGTGATTTAAAAAACGATCATTATACCAAATGATGGGTAATCTTGGTAAAAATCCTTTATTCGCCAGCTTCAAATGCTGTAAGGCTTTTTCAAAATAATCCAAGTCGGATATTTCATAACAATTGAGCATGGGAAAAATATTTCGGCCTAAATGAAATACATCATCCACTTTGGTTATTGCTAATATTAAAGTATACATACTTTGTAAACAATTAAATATATCTTGTATAGATATTAGGTTTGTGGGTGCATCGTTGTCTTTGGGGCATGACGACATAGCGAACCAATCCCACGGCGCACCCATACGGCCTGGCACATCAGCTTCTATCAAAACTCTAATTCCTCGTACTCCCGCCCGCTTTACCACAAATGCAATATCCTCCTTTGAATAAATCGCTGATCTATCACACGGCCCAAATTGAATAACATTCTGTTCTACTGGGAAACTAGTAATACCTATTCGCCAATGAAAAGTATTTAATTTAGAATACGACATAGCGTCGAGTGTTCTGATAACATCCATTGTTGGTATAAAATTCGTTACAGAGTCGATCATGAGTCCTCTATATTTGTATGTAGGATTATCAGTTATTTGTATATCTGATAGGATTATTAAATATCCCGTACTTTGATCCGAAAGAAATAACTGGCTTAAAGTTTCAAGACCATGACGTGAACCACAAAAAGATAATGAAGAAATATTAATGAAAATGCTACTATTAATTGATTTTACATTTAGGTTATAGGACTCGTCTGTGTTCAAACGTAATCTAGCATCAGTGTCACTTTCTATATCAATTTGTATAATCATCTTGTTTACTATTACATTTTGACTGCGTTGTAGTTTTCCGTTATATTTTTCTAATTTCGCCAAATCTTTGATAAATAGTTTAAAAGCTTCAGCTAAATACTGTCTGACTTCTTCAGATGGTATAGAATTAAATTTATATTCCATCTTTTTTGTAGACAAATAAACGATAGTTTCACTAAAAATAGTTTTGCCAATTGGAAGGGGCCATAGCTGAGGACCTGTACACAATAGCGTACATTCACTGATAGAATTATAAGAGCTTTCATTCAACGAAGAGCTTAACACTTTATGGCAAAATCTATTGTTGCAGTGCCAACTCCAATACAGTAGTTTTTCACTAAAAAAATATTTATTTGTTTACTTTCATAAGTTTTGAGGCCTCAGTTGCGAATCTGACAAAAGGGACTTAGTGTTAAAACACTTGTCCCCAACAACACATAGCCCAGCGTGTTGAGTTGTGGAACTCAACGCCGCGATTTGTATACCAGATAGAGGAAATGAAAACAATTATTAATCTCTCCGGCTGGAAATCGAACTTACGACCGCTGTTTACAGAATGTCCAACTGAACAACGGGAATCTTTTTTTTTATTTATATTGTATTTATACTTTTTAGGACAACGTTAAGAGTAACCAAAACTTTTAATATTTACCTTCTTTCAGCCCGTCTTTCAACTTCAATCAACGTGTTTTGCGTTGTTGTGTTTTTTCTTAACCAAAGATGCATAGTGGATAAAAATATTACTAAGACCAATGTAAAAGTTATAAACGCTGTATAGTATGCCCACCTATGATTAGTAGATCTAAGATCAAAAATTAAAACTATTTTGAATTACTAATAGTTAATTGCTGTATTAATAGGGAGTAATAAATAGTAAGGGAAGGCTGATTCGAGAGGCTGATGGATCCATGAAATTGCCCATTACTCAGCAGCATATTGTCTTCTTACCAGATCGAGGTAATGAAAATAATCGATATTGCAACCATCGCGTTTGTATATAAAAAAAGACAAACGTTAAATAAGTATAACTGAAATGTTCAATAAATTAAGGAAAACTAACATAAAGTTTGTAATTTTACTATCATCACACAACTCTCTGCTGCCTTTCGGATTTCCACAGCACGGTCCACTTGGACTACATCTGTTACATGCACAGTCGGCTTGGCAGAATGGATTTGAAGTACTTTCTTTTAAGCCACCGTCTACATCTTTTAATATAAACACACAATTACTTCGTCAGAAATAAACACCTAAGCAAACTCTCAGGAGAGGCAAAAAAATTATAGGTTAATTTCATTTTTATTTCCTACTATGAAATAAAATAAGGATCGATTTCGTTTATTGTTACACTTTTGAATAGTATCAAGATGTAAGTTTATAAGAAAAAATCAGCTTCACGCTGTATCCCGCACACTGCAGTAGCAGGTAGGTAGAGAGAACCGAGTGTTAAGACACTCCATTTAACAAATTCTGCCGAATTCTGCCGAATTCTGGAGGCATTGCGTGTTGAGTGGCAAAGATATGAAAATAAATAGAAATATGATAAAAATAGCAATAAATAAATAATTTACTTCCTCGAGTGGATATCGCATCCACAACCATCGCGTTACAGTCATACCCTTGTGCCGTATTTATAATATAATAATAATAATATAAATTATATAATATATATAATTTATATTTTATTATATATTTATAATTATATAATATATATAATTTATATTTTCTAACACAATAAAATTGTAATTTTAAGGATATCCAACCAAAACGCTTGTGCACCTTTAATCTATATAATTATATATAAAGGTTTGTATACCTTTAACATTGTCGTCTAATACATCTGTGGGTTTTAAGAAATCATCGTGATTTACGAGCATATATGCATTCGAAGAACAACGATCGGAATAATCAAGAGATCTAGAAGTGTCGTTCACAGCTGACGGCAGGACGGTTATTGAGGATTTAAATTGTATTGTTCCTGGTGTTGTATTCTTTTTCAATTTCACTAGAGAATTAAACTTCTCAGATTCTGTAATTTCAGAATCAGACCATTCCGTCTCGGCTGATTCTTCTATGATATTGTTTTCTTTATCTCCATGTATAAATGTATGTGCTCCTACAATTGTATTATGATCAGATACTTATATTTTATATAAATAATAAACAATTTTTTTTTAATTTACTTAAGTTTAAATGTTGCAAGTTTACTTTTTTAGATAAGTTTTTTAAATTTTTGCATGTTATTTTATATCATAGATTACGATAAGATGGTGGAGATATTACGATATCTCTACCATGATATCTTATATTATGAGAAATTAAGTATTAAATTAAGTAAACAAAACTTATTTAAAAGTTTTCTTTACGTTATATCTCATCATATGCAATGTGATAAGTAGGGTAAATCGCGTCGCTTTGACTTACCAGACCAAATATTGTCAAGACAATTTTAGCAATGTCACGAGTGAATCATTAAGTTTAATTATCCTTGAAATATAAGTTATCATCAGTTACTCAAGATGGAATATTCTTCGAATATATCCCTTAGTTTGACAAAATAATGTATTTTGTAGCTTCATCCTGTATTCCGCATATAACAGGGTAGGCAGAGGGAACTCTCTATTCTAGATACTACGTGTTGAGTGGTGGAACTCAACGCTGCGTTATGTCGTGTTACTAGAACGTACATTTTTCTTAGAAAAACGAAATCGAACCCATAACCGTCAGGCGGTGCTCGTCACGCCAATCTATTAATCTATTAATACATAAACGGGAGTTTGAAAATAAAATATTTACCCTCGATAGCATTTTTTATATTATATATAGTTACTTCCATAGAAGACATTATTTCACAGAACTTTATAATCAAAATCTGTTCAGCTTTACTCAAGTTGTTGCATATATCACAACTGACTTTCCCTTTCGTGTTTGTACAGCAGTAGTACAGTAGTGCTGACATAAGTAGGTAAAATATTTCACTATCATCATCTATAGAACTATAAAAGTTACAAAATACGTGAAAAAAAAACTACTGAAAAAATATATATTAACTAAGAAAAAAAATAGTTGAATTTGTTATCGCTCAAGAGCCAGACCAAGCCAGATCTTCTTTATGCTATAAAATCTGAAAGTTTAAGTACTCCTTCCAGCCCTTTAAGTACTGTCAGGGAATATGAAATTTAGACGGTGAATACTTTGGCAGTTACTTGGTAAATTAGGTACATAAAATAGTAAAAATCATCTTCACGATGTATCTCGCACACAGCAGGATAGGCAGGGCGAGCCTAGTATTAAGACCCTCCGCTCCTAACATTCCGCTGAATTTTGATGGCATTGCGTGTTGAGTGGCGGATTTCAGAGCGAAGATATGGAAATATCTAATATTATATTCTAATAAATATAAATATTTCCTCGAGTGGGGATCGAACTCACAACCAATCGCGTTTACAGTCACACTATGTGCTCCTGCATCACGACCACGGGGTAATATTAGATATGACGTTATCCATTGCCTGATACTTATCACAGTTTCAAAGCACTGCCAGAGACACTGCTAAATCTTAATAAGTTTATAGCGCCTACATATATTTATCCTCAACCATCTCATATACAGACTCTGTGCACTAGAAAGGCACTCGTCACTTTGCTTACCCAAGACGAAATATTGGAAATTTGTTTCGAAAAAATGTATCCAAATCAGACTCTAGAAGAGTACGATCAAAATTATCATTGCAAATGTCATCTTTATATTTAATTAGAACTTCTTGTAAACATTTTATATTTATTTGCTCTTCTTCGCTACCAACACAATTGTTCAACTAAAAATTAATGTTAGTTAGAATATGTATTTTTCTTTTTTTTTCTACCCGCAAACTCAATGTACCTACTTATAACACAACACGGGTTCCATTTCCTACCTATAGAAACTTATAGTAGCTTCAAATAGCAAAATAACAGTATAAGTATGTAGTGTAAGATAAACCAACATACAGCGACAATTAAAAATAATAAGATAATAAAAATATATGCAATCAATTTTATCACATTTAACGTAAAGGATTCTTAAAAAGGATATTTTGTTATTTAATTTAACTAGATAGTGTTATTTTTACACTGAATTTTTGGGTCATATAAACAGTAAAGTGACAATTTGCTATCTTTACTTTGTAGGCGGCAGGGCAAGATGACGTCTTCGGAGTTTGCTATATTAAAATTTACACATTTTAATTCTTTTTATATCTATAAAGTACTGCAATTTGGATTTTTTTTATTAATTATAGCTACAGTCACTATTGCAACTTACAGCATGGCAAGCTTAAATTTCAATTCTGGCCAAAAAATGTTTAATACTTAAGTATCTGCTTATGTTTTTGTATGATATTTTTCATACATTATTTACAATCATTTTGTATTTAGTTATATATTTTTCGAATACGTAATGCGCTCTCTACAGAAAGAGTATTTGAAAAAGAAAACAACCTCTCGAAAATCTTTATAATTAGTTCAGTTTACATTTACAAATACAAACTTATAATAATTTAAGATTAAGTTGCTGTGACAAAAATAGTAAATTTTGTACTTACTTAACACATTGTTAATAATTATCGCGAACATATTTAGCCAATTGAAATTTAAATGTGTTAAATGAGTTAACATTTTTTATAAGTGATGGTACTTTATTGTACCATCACTTATAAAAAATGGTAATTAACTTAAATATATGTATGTATTTACCCAGTGTAGTAATATTTCAGTCCACGACTTTTTTATAATTTCAAGTTTACAATCAGAGCACGATTCCTCGTCGGTCATTATAATAATTTCTTCGTAATAATTCCATATAAATTAATTTTATCTTCTCATTTTTAACTGTCTAAATTGAAGTTTAAATATAGTATAAAAAAGTTATTTATTATGTTATAAATATATTAGTTGATTTATAACCTGTTTACTTTAGTTTATATGTTGTCAATATTTAAGTTAAATTATTTTTATTTATAAATACACAATTCCTCCTCCAGCTCTTAGCTGGAGGGTTATGGTCTCTTTCCCCCACGGGGACCAGCTGGCTTGTGGGATTTTCAGTTGTGTTTATGTCTTGTGAGTTACTCATATTATCGTTTTTGTTTTTTCGGTTGCCGGTGCTTCTTAATTTCTAGATATTACTTTTTTCTAAGGAAAGTTTTTTCTTTTTCTACAACTGTTTGCTTCTCCATTTGGTCTTGAGTTTTTTCCATTAGGATTTGCATTTGGGCATCCATTTCTAGCAGGTACAGTTCAAAATATGCGCAAAGAGGTTTTCAGATTTGATACTTTAGTGTTGTAGATGAATAGAAGTTGTAGTGGTAGTTGTAGTATTTAAAATATTTATATGGCAACACTTTATTTGTTAATTTAGGTTGGTTGGTTGGCACTACTATCGAGTGTGCATTTTGCACTTGCACTCACTTCAACTTCACTATGATCACTGTGTTTTTAGGTTATATAGTGTGGATGTTTTTCACAGGAAATTTCACAGTTTCGAAATATTATTCTCGAGTCAGTTACAGTACGTCTAATGTTTACTGTGACGGAACCGATAGACACAAAATATTAATACTAAAAACAAAATCGTGTAAACGTAATATTAAAAAGACAGGAAACGCATGCAGGGTAGTTAGTCTATCCTGTTCATAGCTTATGGCGCTCTTAGCGTACCAGTAAGTACTAATCGATAGACGATGAAGGAAAGTCATTTAATAATGTCACTTCATTTTTCATTTTCCCGCATTTCAAGACTAAAAAGTGAAAACAATGATAAATATATTTTTGAATTATACATTTTTTCCATAAGCAAGACCTTCTATGGTTTGCAATGGGACAGATTGTCCCATATGCCACGATATATAAATAATTTCCACTGGTAGACAAAGCGCGGTGTTGAGTTCCGTCGCTGAGCATGGAATGTCTCGAAAATTCAGCGAAAAGAGGTCACTGAGTGTCTATATATAACTATTTCCATTTCTCCGTGCTTTGTCTTATAACAAGACTACAAGGCTTTAATATCCATATCCAGTAGAATTCAAAACTGCATCAATCGCGTAAATTAGACAAATCGTAATTGCGCCATAAGGATATTATAGAGGCAATAGTGGAGTAGAGGCAAGTCGTCAGACTGTATGGTCGATAGTATTGGGTTCAATTCTCACTTTTCCTTTTATCAGTTTTTTTAGCTAAATGACATAAAGTCAAGAAAATTCGTTAGATAGTGAGCTATGAACAGACAATAAGAAACAATATTTAGATATGATACAAATATATACATCTAATAATGAATAAATTTATGAAATTTTAAGCACGGCGCTCTTGCACTACAATCCGACAAGCGTGCTGCTCCTGGAATATGGAATATATATTTTAAGACTAGCTTGTCTCTTCGTTACGTCCTGATTGCCTGAGGTGTGTCAACATCAATTAACTTGGTATCCTTACAGCAACGTAGATAGAGAGAACCTGATCTGAACTCTTAGTTTGTATACCAAAGCTATACACACTGCCCCGAGTGGAAATCGACCATCGATCGCACATATACCTAATTACACAATATATTATAATGTTTTGTAATCCAATCGATTTATTAATGTATGTAATAAATGGAAACCATTTACCCCACTCGATGCAATTATAAGTTCATTAAAATGTAATTATGATTATCATTCAGAGATTCATGTAGTTAAGTAGAGATCTTTAAGCTATAAATGTATAGTCGCTTAGATGAACCTTAGTTTTTTAAGTTTCTACTGTGTTGAATGCTTATTTTTTCTATAGTAAAAACCGGCCAAGTGTGAGTTGGACACGCGCACGAAGGTTTTCGTACCACAGTATCTATAAAAAAAGGCAAAAATACGATTGTTCTATGGGAGCTTTCCCAAGAAAACAGAGAAATAAATATATAATATATATATATATGTATTATATACATTATATATATGTGAAATATAGCCTGAAGACAGACGGACAGACAAACAGAGAGTTTAAGTAACACGGTCCCGTTTTGCCCTTTGAGTACGGAGCCCTAAAAACTAATCGTCACGCTTATGTAGACTTTAAGACGTAATACGGAATTCTGTATGCATTGCATGTTGAGTGGCGGAACTCAACGCCGCGCTTTTATTAATGGTACCGTGTTTGATCCGTGTGTTCAAATGGTAGTAACTAATGGAATTGAAATTTGACTCATTCTAAGCCAACGAATTAATTTCGACCTCGAATAGAGCGTGTTTCATATTAAAGTTTATAAACGATTGTTATGATGTAATACAGCTTCACAGCCTTTCTCGACAAATGATACATATAGATTATTTCAATTCCAAACAGTTTCTGAGATTAATACATTGAATCAAATTCCTGATTTTTTTTTTTATGGAAAAGGACAAGGCAAACGAGCGCACGGGTCACCTGATGGTAAGTGATCACCGCCGCCCACGACCCCATGCAACACCAGAGGAGCTGCAGGTGCGTTGCCGGCCTTTAAGGAGGAGGTAAACGCGCTTTTTGAAGGTACCCATGTCGTATCGACCTGGAAATACCGCCGCGGGTAGGCCATTCCACAGTTCCGTGGCGCGTGGAAGGAAGTTCCTACGAAACCGTACAGTAGTGGAGTGCCACGTATCCAGGTGGAGTGGAGATGATATTTGAGCTTATGACGTATTGTACGGTTAGAAAATTCGGCGGCAGGTAACAGGTCAAATAGTTCTTCAGAACACTCCCCATGATAAATGCGGTAGAGAACGCACAATATTAATGGAAATAAATACATATAAATAATTCATATACAAATACATTATTTGAGTATTATAGTTTACATATAATGTAATTTTAAATATGGCAATAAAAGTACACTGAAATTAATCTCTAACATTTTTGCTCGACAAGGTCACGTGACCTCAAGCGAGGTCTATCATTACATAACTCGTTCTCGACGGCGGCGGCACAATCACACTCACTTTTTGTATTGCTTAGTTGCCACGGTCAGTTATATTTTATTTTTAGAGGTCAAACAAATGTTTTAACTAACATACATAGATAATCACAGGGTTATCGGTTATATATTAGGTGATATAAATGTTAACATCACATTTCTATCAAATGCCTATATGTAGATAATATGTGAAGTAGCAGCTGGCGCTCCGTTCACCAAGGCTACCCTGCCGGGGATAGGGCATGAACCAAAAATTATTTAAAATTATTGCTTATTTTTTGTCCGCTTCACGCTGTACAGCAGGGTAGGCAGAGAGAACATAGTATTAAAACACTCCGTCCCCAGCTCTCCGACGAATTTCGAATCGGACAACCACTTTATTAAATTTGATGTATCTCCAATTTGTAGTGAATTTTATGTATAACTCGAATAACTTTTAGCTTAATATGATGGGAATTAAGCTTTATTAAAATAAATTTTTGTTCGTATTTTTGAGTCAGTCCTATCTCAGAAACGAGTTCTGCTGTGAAGAGTTAGCTAGTAAGCTCACTAATAGTTGTTGTTTTCAATATAAATTTGCAATTCTATTGTTTTATAGAACAATTTATATTGTTCATTAAATTAGTAATTGATCTAGGTGGTTTGTAATTGATCTACTTTTTCGAAAGCGCGCTCCTTAATAGGTCAGTGTCTACATATAACTATACTTTTTAAGCCCATTCTCCTCTGAATTTTGGAGATATTGCGCGTTCAGTAGAGGAACTCAACGCCACGCTTTACCTCGACACACGTTTATGTATATGTATACTGATATTATTAAGTAAAAGAATTATTTTGGTTGAACGAGCTAATCTCAGGAACTAATGTTTAGAATTCAACAAATCTTTTTGTGACGGATAGCCACTTTCTGGAAAAATGCTGTGAATGAAGCAGTAAGTAAAAGTGTACATAAGCAAATATTGCTTAAAATTTTATCAGATATTTACCTCAATGATGTTTTAAATATAAGGAAAATATCTTACTACAAATAACATACTCCCACTAGCAAAAATTTAAGTCAGTCAGGCAATTCCCCGCTGCACGACAATGACGTCGGTATACGTATATGCATGTAAAAAGGAAAAGGTAATTTATAATATTTACTTATATAATATATACGTCTTAATTGCAACTATGACAAATTTTTAACTATCGTGGCCTAGGATTTGACTAAAAACGCGACATATGTAGGTTCGATTCTCACTCGTAGGAATATACTTTTTTTGTTAATTTTTTCACTGTTACAAAACCCGTCGTTCTCTAGAATATTTGACAGTGCGCGAGGGACTGAGTGTCTTAACACTAGGTTCTGCCTAAATATATAAATATCAAAATATTTTCACAGTAGTGATTCGAATATAAATCCAATCTAATCCAGCAAAACACTTTTCTTTTTTTCTTTAAACAATAAGTCACTAACACACTCAAAAGTCATGTCAGTTCTGTATCTCATTTCCTCTTTCACTGTCTATTTTTCACTATAATTTTCGCAATAATTTCCACGACAGCCAAGTTCCAAGAAGCAGGTGACATAGACCCCAATAAGTCAATAGCGTTAACCCAAATCGACGATAATTAATTCTCACAAACAAAGACACCTTTCATTTAAAAGTTAAATGATTGCGGTTTTCCTTTGAATTATGATTCAAATATAATTGATTTTCTCAGAACCAAATAAGTCCCGACAGCGTGGAATTTTTATTGTGAGTCTAGTATCTTGTAAACTGGGAAGTTTTCGTTTTCGCGTTTTTTTTTTGAGTCAGGTTTACCAGTAATCGAAATGTCAAATTACGACGACATATTTAGTCACCTTGTAAATGACACAAAATTTTAACTAATTACTACTGGTATCTTATACATCTGTCTATCTCACGTTATTCAACTAAATGCATAATCTAAATAGGTTCGTGATAATAAAATCCAGATATATTTGAAAATAATTTAAATTAAATTTTAATATAAAGCATAATATTATGTACGGTTAGTCCACACAATTAAAGTAAAAAAAAACTGTCATGTTACATAAATTAGTAGTTAAAAAAAGTAAAAAATAAAACAGAACACATTAATAAGATTAATATTATGTCCAAAGTTCCACCAGCCATCATCAAAATCCATCATTTTAACCATATTTTAACAAAACAGAAAAATTCTCACTTTGCTTAAAAATTTTCTAAATTATGAAATATTTTAATTATTTAGGAACGACTGACATTAAAATTAATCAGATATCGTACCGATGGACAAATGGCGATAGTAAATCAAAAACCTCTAAAAATCTAACTACGAGGCCGTCGCGGTTGTTTTTTTGAAATCGACTCGAACCGGAGAAAATTATTATTTTTTATATTCCCATTTCCTCGCTTAATGGGAACGGAGAGTTATAACACTAAATTTCCGGGTTCCCTCTGCCTACCCTGCTATGAGTGGGATGCAACGTGAAGTATCTTAAAGTGTTTGAAAAAACTAGCTCTTATTCACAAAATGACTTTAGTTTTTTTTCTCATTCAGATGATTTGCGACTTAGCATGAAACACGTGCGTGTCATCATATTCCGATAACACTTCTCCGATAAGCTTAGTTACTACTAAATTAGAAAATATTTACGTATAGTAGATAATAAAATAATAGTATGTATTTATATAATAAGTTTTTTCTCGCAACTTTGCCTACGTAGTATATAAAAAGACTGATTGTTTTTTTTTCACGCTGTATCCCGCGTTATGGCTCCTGCTATAGTAGTCATTCATTCAGCAGTAGTAAACTGCTGCTCGGTACAATTTCCGAATATTATTTTAAGAATTTCATTTTTATAATCTCTTTACTATTTCAATTTTCACTTTTCACACTCAAGGAAAAATTTAATTTCCCTTTAAATGTAGAACATAGGTAAATCTACAATTAATAAACAATAGAAATTTCTACTGATAATACTCTAATTGTTCTCCTGCGCTTCTTAGGCAAACTGCATGCGAAACAACGTTCTACCTCATTATATTGTCTCTGCGTTGTCTGTCTGTCAGTCACTCAGTGACGGAAGAGCTCCTTATATACATATAAGATAAATTTGCAGTTTATTATTTATATAAATACTTACATAGTATATTTATTCTACAGACATACAAACCTACATCAAACATATGTGAATGAACTGCAATTTTAAATACTGTTGCTGTTGCTCTAGACAATTAAGATATAGGTAGCGTATAAATGTAACTTTATAGTAATCTATATGTATATTATCTATATATACTATATATACTATATAAGTTGAAGAGTATGTTTGATTGAACGCGTTAATCTCAGGAACTACTAGTATAATAATCATGTTACTAAATCATGTTAATATGTCAGACACATTTGTTACATATTTCGAATCGAGCGTGCTGGCGAAGCCACAAGTAAAAACTTGTTCTTTTTAGTTTTAAGGTCATTTCCTCGAAAGGGAACCAAACCCACAGTCTGTCGCGTTTACAGTACCTGTCGCACCCTTGTGTCCCCGGGCCACGACCGGTCTAAAAGGTAGTGATTATAGTAATTAGAATGTCTTATATGGTTTCATCATGCTGAGGATACAAGATATTCGCAAATTTTAATTTATACCAAAATATCTATAGAACATTTTTATCATAATTTTGGCTGCAAATGTAATAACGCGTAATATCTAAGTTGAAATGTTATCTTTTTATATTTTATAAATGTATAATAACATATATATTTTCAAGCCTATTATGTTATATAACGGCGTGTTTGGAAATTATTAGATGTGTATATTTTATTGTTAGGATTTTGTAAAGTTTTTAATAAAATTAAAAAAAATTAATATATTTGGATTTATAAAAATAAAGTTACAGCTTATTAGATATCCAATTGCCGGACTCATTTATTTTGGTTTTCTTGCTCTGGTAAAGTGATGTAACGAGCCAAAATGAATTTACCTGCAGTTTACAATACAAATATCATAATATATTTGTATATTTATTTACTATTATATATTTTAGATGCTTAGAAAAACATATTGAGATCGTGACCTCCGGTGACACTACTGTCATTTATTTTTTCCAAAAAATTATGCAATATTTGATTGCAATTTTGACCCCGATTTTATTATGTATAGATTACAATTGCATTTAAAATGAACGTCTGAGTTCATATAATTTTACAATACACTTCAAGGCTCCGTTTGGTCGCTGCGCTGCCAATAACGATTTATGCAGCTACTCTGTTAATGATTTAATGACATACGTAATAATATTTTTAGATGAACTTTGTAGTGTCACACAGTGTCCCATTTATAGCAGGGCTAACAAAGGGACACTATTGTTTCCGTAAGATTTCCGTTCACTGGTCACTGGTGCCGTAGGAACCGCATACTGTAATCGTTCTCATTAGTCCATAGGGCCCGCATGCGGACCGAACGAGAAAATGCCCGTTTACGTAGCAACTGAGAATTTTCATTTCATTGATTGTTAGGCCACGTGCCGTTTATAAAAAGACTATTTTTATTGATCCATAGCTGGTTTCGAAGATTCGAAGACTTCCCAGATGTTGTATAGCGAATGAGTAAACGACAAATAAAAATGAGCTCTCAAACTGTAAAAAAAAATATTTAGTAAAAAAAAACAATACAAATCATCAATATTCATAGACTTATAGAGGAAAATATTTAAAAAAAATGAACATTAACTGTCGGTATTATTTTCTTTAACGATTATCGCCCACGCCGCTTATTTGCAATAATGACATTTATTGGTCACATAATGACGGTTGTGGGTTCGATCGCCACATTATATTTAGTTGTTGTTAATAAATAGTAGCTGAATGTTTTTCCAAGGCAATCGTGGTGTATCTACGCTATTGTATCTATCATTTATAAAAATATTTTCATTTAAAAAATCAGACACCTACAGATTTTTGCAGCGGGATCTTATTTCTAGGTAAATAACGATTTAGTATTTTTTTTTTTTCATAAAGTAGCAATAACGTAAATGCAAAAATATCCGACTAGAACCCACGACCCTTATGCTCTGTCGCTGTGCCACTACGGATTCTTAAACATGAAACATTTATCACGTAAGTTCAATCTGTCCTCAATGACAAAAATAATCTATACCAATTACGCGAAATATTTTTATTTTAAAAGTTTAAAAGAAAAATCCATTCTTCATTTAATTACCTACACAGAAATTTTGTCCTCAGGAGTTATAGGGAAAAACCATTCTAGAGTATACCTACATAATTTCGTGATTAATTATAGTAAGAATAAAAGAAAATAATTGTCACCTTCACGATGTGTACGAGATAGAGTCCTAAATTCTATATAAATTTGTTTAAGTCATTGTTATCTACATTATCGTTGCATTATTATTTGCAATATTATTTGTTTTTACCAAAGAACATAATTTGAATATTGGAATTGCAATATTGGAATACAAATTCAAATGGGCAGTTATTTTGTAATTGGAGGCATTGCGGGTTGAGTGGCGAAACTCAACGGTACGCTTTGCTTCGTCGGAAGAATCGAACCCACACCTTCCTTCTTAATTTCATAAATATTTTACGTTAAAAGTTAATAAATATTTCACACAACAATACAAGTAAATATTGCAAAGCCATCGTAGTTCAGCGTCACAGCATCTCGCCGGCAAATGCAAAGATTTGGGCTTCGATTCGATATTTCACATTTGATCGTATAATCTAATCATAAAAACCTTAACAGCCTTAAAGAATTTTTATTTACATCTATATTAACATGAACTTAAACCATACTGATTAATTTAAACTATAGTTATCTATTATCTACAATTTTGTAAGAAATTGGTTATGCAATCTTACATGTATTTTCTTAAAGTGTTATCTTCTAATAACTATTACAATTAGTAATGTTAAATTTAAATAGATTTATAAAACTATTATTACACAATATTAAACAACATAAATCACAACGTCTCTATATATATGTATATAAATAAATAATAACGCGGTGTACGTGCCATTTTTATTCCGACCGCTGTCATAGACGCTGTGTAAAAAAAAATATAAGCGAAGACTATAAATTCGTTCAGCCAAGTAAATTTTATTTCAGTTACAAATCGGCTGAGCGTAGTTGAGTCAAAGATTAGTTGTACTTTTTTTTTCTTTATTCTTTATAAAAATATTT
>JBAIZZ010000008.1:390294-404296 GCA_037355905.1 Heliconius aoede
TGACATGCGATCGTAATTCTATAAACATATTTTCAAACATATCTTTTTATCAAACAAAGAGGTTGAGTTACATTTTTATAATAAATTACTGCGAATATAAAAACTCATTACACAAAATCATTACACTTAATAATTACAAAAAATTAACAAATATTCATCTGACAGTACATACTACAATAACATTGCCAAATCGACCCCGATAACAAAAATATATGTAACAAAAAATCATAAACGGTATTAAATATTTTTTTTTAAATCAAAACTACCTGCTATTGACGTCACAAGCGTGCGTAGCTTGGTGCGTGACCTCTTAAACCTGTCAAACCTGTAACGTTCAACTTTAATTGAATTGTGGCGCAGTTAAACAAATACGATTTACACGTCGTAGAACGTTTACTAATTATTTTTTTTAGCTTCACACTTTGTATCTAGCGGGAATCCTCATGCCCTTTAAATAACCTTTTCCCAGCGTCATTCATACAGTGTTCTCCCAATTTTTTAATATGTGGGTGAAACCGCAGGTAAAAGCTAGTATTATATCTATAATTACAGATATCTATGAACATGCACATAAGAAATACTGATATAAAAACCTTGCAAGAAATAATTAGTTCCTTTCTTAAGATAACAATCTTCCGATTTAATTTTTGAAACGTGCAAGGTTGTTTTGAAAATTACCTGTATCTTGTAAATTCTCACTCGACCTCTAAGTTTATGTTCATTCAATTATTTGACATATTACGGCCGTCGTGGCGCAGCGGCATAAAGGTGCGACTGTAAAAGCGACGGTTGAGATTTCGATTCCCATTCGGAGGTGTGAAATATTATATATTTTTATTTTTCTCGCTCTGGTATAGAGGAAAAAAAGAGGTTGATAAACGGTACTCAAAATGCAATGCCTTAAGGGGGAACGGAAATATTTTTGTGAGAAACGAAGTGTCATAACACTAGGTGTCCAGATTCAATCTCATTTTCCTTATCATTTTCCTTAAGATCAATCCAATATCCAGGTACATATACGATATTTTAAGCACGAACGCAATTATCTTTTAATGCGACTTGACGAGATTTTACAAGAGATATGTCTGAGGTCAGTTGTGGCGCAGGGGCACAAATTAGAAGTATAAGTGCCACAGGTTGAGCCAGGTGGCCGTCGTGGCGTAGTGGAACAGTATATTATGTAATTGAAATTCTTGTGATTTCGATCGCAAGTAATGATTCTACTTTAAATGATTTTCATTTCTCCGCTCTGATAGATAAAATGCGGCGTTGACTTCCACCACTCAACATACAATGTGTCAAAATTTCACCGGAAGGTGGTGAACGGAGTGTCTTAACACTAAGTTACCACTTCCCAGCCTGCTATGTTCGCAGCAGCGTAAATACGCCGAATATCCTTGAACCCAAGTTAAGTGGTCGCACTATTGTACTTAACCGTCAGTTCGTAAAACGGCCATAATTATTTTAAAATTAACAACTTTATTGTGTAAAATATCGTGAACAATCTTCATTGTTTGTACTTATTAGTTCAAAATAATAACTTTATGCCATAAATAAGTACAAGGATATGTTATTTTTTTTTATACATTTTATATATTTAACCACACATTTTGTATTGTATCATACTCACTTGTTTTTTTTTTTCGTTAATGAAGATTATACTGCTAAATATTTATTTCTGTCCTTCATTTCATAATTCTGCTTGATTTACAATCAAGCATACTGCAGTTTGATTAACTCACAAATCGCTCAACTTAAATCTAAACTTAAAACGCTGAAATTAAATCTAAACTTAAAACCCTCAACTTAAAACAAAGCTTCTCGAAAATTAGGCAAAAATTAAAGAACGTCTAAGTTAGTAAAGAATGTTTTAACACTTGGTCGCTGTGCGTGAAAAAACGGGAAACTGTTTTGTTTTGGAAAAAAATTGCATGACTCTTATTACCAAAAATTATTTTTTTCATATTCTATTCAAGCTACTGCTTTTGCTACTTCAGTTGCATCATACAGAGAAACTAAAAATATATTAATTATTCCCCACTGGGATTTAAATATCATTTATCGTATATATCGTCGTATATAAGAGTGTATGACACAGTTGCGTGTCATATGTGTCAAAATGTAATAAGCAACTAAACACAATATGGTGTTAAATATTGACCGCAAACTGAAATATCCATTGCTTATATTATATTATATGTATTTGTTGCGTTGTATTTGAACCGCAAACATTGTGAGTGTCACTTTGAAACCACTACGAAGGTGTCAACCTAATTAAAACTAATTAATGTTATGAAGTAGTCTGAGACCGTTGTGGCGCAGTGGCACAGCGCATGACTGTGAGCGCGACGGTTGTGGGTTCGACCTCACTCGAGAAAATAAAATATTTAATCGCTCTGGTAACGAGGCAAAGCGTTACGGCGCACGGCTTAGTATTTCTCGCGTCTCTTCTTATATGCGTCGAATATTATTATTATAATATTTTTTTAGAAAACGTATAAAAATCTGAACGTTTCAGAGTTCAACCCTGCTCGACCTCCCGTAAAACCGTTGTTCTTCTACTTATAATATTTATATTTGAAGAAGAGTATGAAACAAAACTAAGTAGGTAACTTATCCCTTGTTACTTGTTATAGCTTACAGGTCAACCATGCAGGCAAAACAGGATGTAAAGTATAGTTTTATAATAAGCTTATATGCAAGTAAATTCTAGTGTCGCATTCCACTTAAAACTTTGCCAAACTATAAAATATGATTAAAAATATTATTAATACTTTTGACATTTTAAATACATAACATGATATAAATAATAAGTAACCAGTATTTAAATAATCATAATTGGTATATTAATAATTTTATTTTAATTGTAAAACAACAGAGGCTAGTGGTACAGAGGTACTATTATGTGACTGTAAACGAGACTGGTTGTGGGTTCGATCCCCACTCGAGAAAATGAGATATTTATTTAAATTTATATTTTCTTTTCTTCGCTCTCTTGTCAAGTTGGAACTCGACACGCAATGCCTCCATAGTTCGGCGCAAAAGAAAGGGGAACGGAATGTCTTAATATTAGGGTTCCCACTGCCTACCCTGATGTGTGCGGGATATAGCGTAAAGCTTATTAATTTGATTTAATTATAAAATAACTTTTATATTATTTGACATAGGAGAAAACGTTGTAACACCTAGACTCAACTCAACACCGAACTTTGCCTACCCAGAGAAAAGCTATTTTCTTAACTTCACTGTATTCCATATAAAGCAAGTTAGTCCGGGAGATGTCGTGTTAAGACACTCTACTCTCCACTTTCCGCCAAATTTCAGTAACGTTTCTTGATATTCTTGCCAATACAGATATTTCATCATTTAATTTGAGGAGAATGAACCCGTAACTATTTTGTGTAACACTGCTACATTACAATAGCGTTAAATCTAAATAGTCGTATTCAATAGCACTTCAAAGTACTATCTAGTGGAAAGCAATCTTATCACTTTACGTTGAAGTGGCTCAAAAGCCTTCGTGTGTAATTTCATCCAACTTCTAGTACTATTCTAGGTTTCAAGAGACCTTACAGTGCTTTTATAGGCTTAAAGTAAAGGCGTTGAGTTCCGCCACTCAACACGCAATGTCTCCAGAATTTGGCGGAAAGTGGAAAAAAAAGGGGACAGAATGTGTTAATATTCCCACTGGTTTTTTATGTATTTTTACATACTTATTTATTTTATTTTTATATATTTCATTATTTTCAAATGGAAAAGATAAAAATGGAACAATGGACGATCCTGTGGTGTAATAAAACCATATACTACAATTGAAATAATGGAAATTTCGATCACGTAACGTGTTGTACGCGTAGAAGTCGCCTAAATAAAACATAACTACGTATTATCTTAAATCTTCTTGATTGACATTGTATGTTGGGTGGCGGAATTCACCGCTGCGTAATAAAAAATATGAATTGAGGTCATTCGTCACGCCCTACCGTGCAATTGTAAACGCAACAGGATGTGGATTCGATTCCCCTTCGAAAAAATTAGATATTTAATATTTACATTTTTTCGTTTGCTTTTCCAATAATGAATTACAGTCCTACAATTGGAGCAGCTTTAAATTAAATATGCCCTTTTATTAAACATAATATTAATCAAATAATTTAAGAAACTAAGCAGTAAATAAAATAACTATATAAAACAAAAACCAAATAATGTACGTAATGTAGACGTCATTATAGTCTTATGTATAAATTTAATGTATAATTAAAAACCTATCAATATTACATTTGCCAACCGGAAGATTTCCGCTGTAATTAACTATATAAGATACAATTTAATTAAAGGGATGGCTGAAAGGTCCAAGGTTCAATTTTATTAATGCAATTTTCAGATTTTTAATAAATTAAATTAAATTTAATAGATACAGCGTGAAGTAGATTTTTTTTTTAATTATGAACCAAAGTGTGGATAAATGGTAGTATTAAATACAAATTCTGTATATTCATACTTAAGTAGTCTTTTAAAAACGCGTAATATGATTTTTTTTTTTTATGTCACCACATATCAAATACCAGAATCGTTAGAAATAAGTTGACGTTGTGCTGACGATGTCAAACAACGGCGCAAGCGCAGGTAATTACGTCAAACTATAATGTACTCGGGGATTTTTTTAGTATGACGATGGCATTTTGTATATGGAAATAATTTAGTGACTAATTATTACTACTAGGTGTTGAACTTAAAAATTTAAATTTGGCATGCAGATAGGTTAGAGAGTGTAAAAAGAAAGATTCACGCTGTATCGCAGTATCGGAGGGCACCTAATGTTAAGACACTCCGTTCTTTCCACAAAATTCTGGAGATATTACGTGTTGAGTGTGTCGCTTTTCCTCGGCATCAGAGCGAAAAAATGAAAAGATACATTTAAATAAATTTTTCATTTCCTCGAATGGGGATCGAACCCACAACTAGTCGACTTAAAAGTCACACTTTGTGCCCTTGCGCCACGACTCAAATCTTTTAAGTTAAAATATAAATTACAATGACGTTACGAAGTTTGATCTTATGTCCTATAAATGATAAATACAACTTTCTTCGTGCCATGGGTTTTTACCCGTCCGTTTTGTCCCGTTACCTCAGGGGATTTCCATACCAGGATATATTAACTAACTTGAAATAACCCACACTGCGACACTATCGTTGTTAGATTATTTATAAATAACGTTCTAAAAAAGCACAAAGTATTTACGTAATAATGTGAAACGGTGATTGTCACGAGTCATTCATTAAAATCCTGTTACAAGCGAATTGTTTATAATTGCTTTCTTACCAAGATTTTGTGGTTTCAGCGTTAAGTCCCGCCACTGGACACACAGTGTCTCACATAGTATCAAGTAGTTTTTTTTTAATTTTTATATAGCACCCAATCACTATCGGTAAAATATAAATGCAAAATTTATACCTATATATATAATAATATTAATATAGAGAATATTCTTTTTGCGTTGGAAAAAATATAATATATATATAGCTTAATTAATGTGATATATTAACACTGTTTAGAGGCCGCCATGGCGCAGCGGCACAAGAGTGTAACTATAACGCGACGGTTGTGTGTTCGATCCCCATTCGAGGAAACGAAATATTTACGTTTATATTTCCATTTCTTCGCTTTCGTGTCAGTGCAAAGGGCGGCGTTGAGTTCTGGCACTCAACACGCAATGCCTACTCTGCTGTGTGCGGGATACAGCGTGAAGCTGTAAAACAATTAAAAAATCTATTATAATTAAGAAGAATTAAAAAAACCACATGACATTTTAAAGTAAAATAACAAGTATTGTATATAATTACTCTTGTCACTACACGGAAACTCCATTAGAATAGATATCTAAATAGTATTTTTTTCCTTAATGATTTAACCATTATAATTTTTCCATTAGAATTATTGACGAGCTCAGAAACATTAATTAGAGCTAATTGACATTAAGTCGATGCAAATATGTATCTCTGAGGCCAGTCGTGGCGCAGGGGTAGGAGCGACAGGTTATGGATTGGATTTCCGCTCGAGGAAATGGAATATTTAATGTTTTAATTCCTCTATGCTCTGGTGTCGCGGTAAATTGCAGCGTTGAGTTCCGCCACTCAACACGAAATATCTCCAGAATTCCTTTGCTCCAAAAATTTGCCTTATTACCAAAATAAGGGATGAACCCACAACCTTCGCATTTTTAGCCAAATGTTTTGCCTCTGCTCCACGTTGGTCTCATATAAGTACGTACAGTGTACACTGTATAGTTAAAATATTTACTTTTGTAATGACTAAATTTAAGTTAAGAGCGGATATAAATTCTTCTAGCAGAATGCTTATACTAATATAGGCTATATTGAGGCGATTAGAAAAACAATGATATTAAATAATAAATAAGACCAAAGAAGAGCTATGAGAAAAAAAGAATTTTGAAAAAATAAACAAAACAATTATAAGTTATTACAAACAGTTAACTCTTTGGTAAAAAGCTGAACTTGCATAACTTAATTTAAGATTCTCTTTTTGTAAAAAGAGATTCAGATTCACGCACCTTTATAAAATTTTGTTCATTTTATAATTCACTAATTTTATAATTCATAATTTTAATTTTATAATTCAATTATTTTATAATTTATTTATTTTATAATTAATTAATATTTATTAATTTATTTTATAATTTTATAATACACTTTTGATAATTCAAAACACAACAAGTATTTACTCATAAGCAGCATAATAATTTATTGAATGTATTGTACTATTCTTTAATTTCACGGAGAGAGCCTAGAGTTGAGTCACTTGCCCAAATTCTAAACGACGTCAAACTCAACGACGCGCAGCCCAAAAATTTGACAGGAAAAGAAAAAAAACCGCGAAACTCAACAGGTTATATTGATTTTCAAGTTTTCACATGCGCAACGTGTCTATAGTAATCTGTTGCTCGATTCACTCTCAGTCAGCCACAACCCGTTTTAGCGTACGCACGTATATTATATTAATAATAATTTATTTATTATTTACTTAAATTTGTTTATTTAAATCAGTGGATTGCGGTTATTTAATTTGAGACAAGTGCTTGAAGTAAGTAGGAAAGCCTTCGTTTTTTATACACTTAGGACTTTTGTTAATTTAATAGTATTAACTTTGACATATTCAAATTGATTTTGTTTTTGTTATGATCGTGACTATAAATACATGCATTATATGCTAATAATTATTGAAAAAAGTAAATTGAATTTAAGTTTTTTTTCTTATATTTGTTATTATTGCTTGATTAACGATTGTTGGTCCATTGTTTTTAAGGCCCTGCCAAGGCCAATTCATTTATAAAAGAAATTATGATTTAACTATTATACATACAATAGAATACTACAAGAAACTTAATATACTAATTATAGTAAATATTTTAACAATAACAATAGGTGCGTATGTATATATCTTACATTGTGTGTTGGGTAGCGAATTTTAGCTTTAAAAAGCTTTTGGTATAAAAATTGCCAGTAGGATTTATATTGTTTTCAAAATTTTGATGCTCTACCTTTTTGAAATAAATATTTGTACCAAAGCCGTAGCGCAGCGGTTTGATGATAAACGCAAAGGTTGTGGGTTCGATTTGCAGTCGGGAAAATAAATTATTTTCATTTAACAGCCACGCAATGTTTCGAATATCTAGTGATACGTGAAGCGGGATATAGTGTATTTTTTTTAATTAATTAATTTCACAACATTGCATAAATCGATAGACGAATCTTTAGAATCTTTGCTTAGTCGGAGATATAACGCTAGAGCAGCCTCTATAATATATATTCTTTCAAATATTGTTATTTTTTTTATTATTTTCATTCTCTTATTATTATTTTCATACAACATTAGAATCTGGGCACACACTCAACTAGACGGCCTGTCCTTTTAAGCATCACGCTTTATTATGGATTTAGCAGAATAGGCAAAGAGAACCGAGAGTTCAGTGATTGAATAGATAGATTCAAGACATTTCGTGTTGACCAACGAAACTTAACACCGCACAGATTTACTTGAGAGATAAAAATAATTCACATTATCTCATTGCTATTAACGTAACCACCGTACCCGTAACCATTAAATTTAACTTATCTTATACTTATCTAGCCTTAGATAAGAATAGTGAGGTGGATAGATACATAGATATCCAACTTTATTGTTATCATAAAGTCCTGTAGGCTTTACTATTACATAATATTATGGCGAGGACCTCAACACTTGGTTCCCTCTGCTCATCCTGCTATATGCGGGTTACAGCGTGAAACTAAAAAACATTGAGGCCATGCACAGTAGGACAGTAGGAAAGCTTCTTCTAAGCTTTTCTTTTCTTGTTCTTGTCTTGTTGTCAATCGAGACATTAAGATTTTGATCGAAAGTCGACAAAGTTTTCTCTGCTTACATGTAGAATCACCGTTAAGCTGAAAACAAAATATGCCATGTCTTGAAATTGAATCTACAACTATCACGAGAAAATATGTTTCTAAATACACAAGTAATAATGTTTTCATGTACTCTTTTTCTTACCGCATACAAAAACTCGCCTAAAATTTTATATTTCGATTTGACTTACATATTTTTTTAGTACCTATAATTTTTTATTCGGTTCTTTAACAAACTGTGATTGAACCGACGAAGAACACAGTGATAGTGTTAATCTTCCCTTACTAAGTTCTCCTTTCCAAAATTTGCTTGTCAGTCAAACCTTTTATATAAATATATAGTTTTTTGAGTTATTTGTATTAGAATCAATTAACTTTTATTTAACGTAGCATTTTTCTATAATATAAAATAAAATCCATTTCTTTAGTAAGGAAAGGGAAAAATTTTATATGAAATGCATCTCTTATAAGTATTAATATTCGTTGACAATTATTGAAATAGTTAACATTATTCTAATAACATTAGTTTTGTAGCTTCACGTAGTATTCTGCAAATAGTGTAAAACCAACGCATGTGGCTTTTGTTGTCCACTACTTAGGTTAAGATTCGTTTATCGGTTTATACCGTTTTTTTTATATTTTTGATTTATCTATCACAATATTTGACTAGATTTTTTTTTAAATTTTTAATGAGTAGTTTTAATGATATTTAATTGTTTTTAAACTATCGATTTAATATCATTAATTATATATTTCCTCCCAATCATTTCCTTATATACAACAAAATAAAGACAAAAACAAAAATACAGGTTTCGCAAGTTACAAATATGTTTATAATATTTATTATTATAGTAGTTTTTAAAAAAAAACACACGTTACACCTTGTATTAACAAACTTTCAAGGTTTGACAAAGTTTATATAACTACTCCATATTCCAGCTACATATTTAATATTTTAGTAAATAGATGTGGCAAACGAAAAATGTCCAGAATATAACGTCGTGCTAAAAAAATGGAACGAATGGAAATCAAACCCACACTCACTCGTTTACGTTCCATATTTACAAGCAGTCACGTAATGGTGTATATAAAGAAATATTTAGTTTAAAGCCATAATTTAATACAATAGTTAAAAGCCTGGCCCAAAGTTAGAATTAGGACAAGCATTCACTTGAGCTAAGGTCGTTTGATACTTAGAATTGACACCAATTACAATATAACTAATATATTCATCTGTGCATAAGTTTAAAATTCTTCAGATCTCGCTCAATTTTTGAGACATTGCAATGGTGGAAGTTAACGCCGCGCTTTATCTACTAATTCGTGTTCCTTTTTTTATATTTTACACATGTCACGTATTGTTGTATCTGTAGTTGCGTAACTTATTGCCTTATTTTATCTGCCTTTATTAAATTAAAATTTAAGCTATATATACACAGTATCCCGAAAGTGGCATTCAGACCAACGATTCTATCATACTAGTACTGAGTTATATGAATTCCGTAAAAAAATAAATATAATAAAATAAAAAATTGCTTGTGCAAAATAAAAAATGATATTGACAATAATTGTTCCAATATATTATAATTATAGCGGAAATAGTTACGTTTATAAATTATCTTATTAATCAATAAGTCAATAAACGTGTGTTCAACCACAACTTCCGGTATTTGAGATATAAAGTATGTTTACTTATATGGTAATAAATTTAAATCCTTTAAAAATTTTAAGGCAGTAAGGTAGGCAAGAGAAACTTTGTTACCCAATTTGTTACCCACTTACTTTACTTAAATTTTTGAAAATTATCTTGTTTTTTTATGGAATTGAACGCCACACATACTCTTGTTTACGTGGTAATCAAACGTAGAAGTTTAATTAGGCACACTTTAAAAAACTAAATCTTTGCTATAAACTTTAGTAATTAAATTCTGGTGAATCAATCAGGAGAAAAATGTTCTCAATTTTTTAAGTAATTTAAAGCAGCATTCACGAATAGCAGAAATATTAATCCGTTATAAGTGTTTTTATAATAGATAAAAACATAAATTCAATGCAAAGTAGATGTATTAATACATACTATCCTCGTAAATACATTGACCTCGTTTGCATATGAGCAGTTGGTTAAAAATTAATTTCGTGAATCAATCAGTTTTTTGAAGTTGTATTGACATAATTTTGACGTTACGATTCAAGTTTAAAGTTTTAAATAATTTTTTAAAAATATATAAATTAATATGGCCACAAGTTACCAGGAAATTAAAATATCAAGTATTTCATTCCCTCGAGTGGGAATCGAATCCACGTTTACAGTCAAACGGCCTAAAAAAACGTTATCTTTTACCTTATTACACGTGTATCCTATGTTTGATACAATCAAAAAGAAACAAACAAATTTAATTGTGGCTACTAATGGTATAGCTTCAAACTAATTCGTATTCTGAACTCGATCTCACATCATTTTATCACAGTGTGCTCCACTTTCATATAGTTTCTATTTTAATAAGGACTTTATGATATTGTGTGTATAATGGCGGAGCTCAACGCGGTGCGTTGTCTTGCAGTATGGGGAAATGAAAATAAGTTATACAAATGACGCCGTCCTGCTGTGCAAAGAAATTTATATTTCAATTTAAAACATATACACATGACATAATATTATATATCTTTTATATTTAGTGTTTGTTTATATAATTTAGAAGCAACATACTTTTATAACGTTGAATTTAATATAAAAATTATAAACGTAGAGACATATCACTCTGTACATTTGCTTGGATATAGAAAAACCATTCATCATATCGTAGAAACAACAGTTGCATTTACACGTTTCAATGTTATTGCTAGTTTTATGGACAGTGTTACAAGAATTCTCATGATATAGACATCTTCGTTATATCATCTTATGTAAGGTTGCCATAAAAATGCATTATTGAAAACTATATAATTTTTTTCTTCGAAATTTTATTAAATCCGAATAATTCCAAATAAATAGTTTTGACTTGAATTTCGTTCAAGGGACCATATTATGAAAATATATTAATATTAGTTAGTTTACTGGTTTATTAACCACCACAAATATATTACAACAGCTTCACGCGCTTTTCCATATAGCAGGCATAGAGAATATAATATTAAGAGATTTACGTCCACCCAACAGCCCTAATTTTAAATCATTGTATATTGACTGGTGGAACTTAACGCTGCGAAAGATAAAAATAGTCTCCAAATAAGTGAACAAAGTTATTAAAATATAATTACTTAAAGCGTTCACTTTATACTAAAATCAATAAATTTGCATGGAATACAAAAACGTACTAACAAAAATGCTCCATATTAAATTTTAGTTGTATCTACTACGTATCTGTAATATATTATATAATGTTCAAAAAACATCAAACTCGCTTAACAAACTCGTTAAGGAGTCGATATATATAAAATATATTATATTGAATATATACATATTTTTGTTACTATCCCTACATAGCGTTAAAGGTCAACCGTCAATTTGCTTCGATATTGTTATAGTTACAGCACAGTAGCTTAACTTTTAGTGTTGACGTCATCGTTTCGCAGCTTTTTCGCAGATTTGTCTGATTTGTCTGGTTGTAGGTTTAAATTCTCACTACCTCCAAATAGACAATTTTCCAAATATATTTGCGCTTAAGAGCGGTGTTATGTTACGCCTTTCAATAGGCTATTTGATTAAAACGTATGGAATTGAAAAAAAATCTATGTCTTAAAAGAATCTGTCCATATCAAAACAATATCAATAGTTAAGTTTCACCACTCAACATGCAATGTATCAAAAATTGTGTGGTGTACGGAGAACGGAGTGTCTTAACACTACATACCCTCTGCTTACCCAGCTATGTGTAGAATACAGCGTGAAGCTAAAAAAAAAGAGCAAAGATGCAAACATTAACAATATCTACCAAAGAAACATAATAGTAAACGAAACTGAAAGTGTTTACTATTTATAGTCTAAGCACATAGAGATTCACTCTCTATGTAACACTATCGTATATCGAGTATTGCGTGTCTTGATCTGTATAGTCTGTGCAGAATATTAATTTAGGCTTCCTTTTACTTCATCTTTATCTATTTTTTTCTATATTTTTTATATTATACATGTATAAGGACATGATTTTATTATTTAATAGTAAGTTAAAATACAAATTATTACATTTTCCCCCAGTCCTCCAGATAATATATTGATTAATCAAACCCACACCCATCGCCCGTTCTGGATTCTGAAAATCCTGTCAAATACATGGACATAAAGACAGTTGATTTTGTTATGTTGAGAGTTGATTGTGAGTTAATACTTTTTTTATGTGTGTTAATACTATTTTATTCATTAATTTATGCATCGTGATTGGTGCACGCAGCCTGCTGTTTCCAGGTCAAACTTATTGACACATTTACCTAGGCTGCCTTGCTCTAATAATGTCATATTATTAATCTTGTTACCACAGTCCTCTGTACAGATCGGTGCGAATTCAGTTCCGTGAAAATATTTAGTGGAATTGCATATATTTTCGTTCTTGTTTTGATAATTTTAGACAATTTTGGAAGAGAGGCTAACTAAAAAAGAGAGAGAGAACTAAAAAACTAGTTACTCAAAAAAATATTTACGATAGGTAACGACGAAGCGCTTTACCTAAACAGTTATTTTTAAAAGAAAATATTGTAGTTTTCTTTGATATTACTAAATATTTAATATATAGGCTGTATCCACAAGCTGTGTACAGCAGAATTATAGAGAGCTACATCACTGCGTTTAGAAAAAAAATCGTAGTGTGTTATCACATATAGCGCGACGCTGTATATTAACAACTATGGTAATAACAATAGATTTAGTTGTGAAAAATATAGTCGGGCGAAGCTTACTTGAGATACTAAATATGTACCCCTTGCTATTTCCACTGTGTATTGAACTTTATGCTATTATTTTTAAATAAAAACTTTTAACTGCGTCATGATGATAATATGATAATGCTTATCAACAAACCATGTTTTGAATTAAAAACATTGCGTCATAAAATTTAGATACCCAACACACATTTATATAAGAGGAAAATGGAGAAATCTAATATCCTCTTTTTTTCTTATCACTTCTTTGTTTTTTATTCACCAAATATGATATAACATTTCGATATCACTGCGTAACTGGCAAATGAAACAAAAGACCAACAATAGGTTATCAAGTAACACTACAGTTAACCTTTCGAGCATTTCGTTTTGTAATACAAAGGCATGTATACGTTATGACAATTAAATAACCGCAATTTACTTAAAAAAAATAACTATTAATTCTAGACTATATAAAAAATGGCGGTAAACGGAAAAGATTTGAGCGAAATAGTGCCTCCATCGTCGCTAATACGTCGCGTTAGCTCTAAGTCCATAAGAAATTCAATATCTGAGGACAAAGAAAATGGTGATATAAACAAATCATTTGTAAGTAAATATGAGAAAACACCAGAAGCCTTGAAAGGCTTTCACAACGATGACAGTGAACTTGAAGTACCCGGGACGCCTATGACGCCGCGAACATCGACAACACCTGGTGGGTTTTTTT